>CAWUFW010003839.1:1212500-1704537 GCA_963921515.1 Calotriton arnoldi | reverse complement strand
TGGCTCAAGGGAGCCTTTTGAACAGAAAGGGGTTGGGAGCACACTGCCTCACATCCCAGCACAGTTCGCCCCTTTGCATCCTGGTAAATGCAGTACAAAATTAGTGCTTACTTGAAATTTTACTGTAGTTTTCACCAAAGTTGGTGCAGACATTGCTGTATATCTCTAGACACGTGTTTCTGGGTTCAGCCCTTCATCAGTAGAGAGCAGCAGTTGTAGAAAGCAAAAGAAATGTCATCTAGGGTTGCTGGAAATGCTGCCAAATTCCTCTCAGGTCACAGTACCACTCACAGGCACACAGGTGCATCTCCAAAGCTCATCAGCTTGCTGGCTCAAGGGAGCCTTTTGAACAGAAAGGGGGTTGGGAGCACACTACCTCACATCCCAGCACAGTTCGCCCCTTTGCATCCTGGTAAATGCAGTACAAAATTAGTGCTTACTTGAAATTTTACTGTAGTTTTCACCAAAGTTGGTGCAGACATTGCTGTATATCTCTAGACACGTGTTTCTGGGTTCAGCCCTTCATCAGTAGAGAGCAGCAGTTGTAGAAAGCAAAAGAAATGTCATCTAGGGTTGCTGGAAATGCTGCCAAATTCCTCTCAGGTCACAGTACCACTCACAGGCACACAGGTGCATCTCCAAAGCTCGTCAGCTTGCTGGCTCAAGGGAGCCTTTTGAACAGAAAGGGGTTGGGAGCACACTGCCTCACATCCCAGCACAGTTCAGCCCCTTTGCATCCTGGTAAATGCAGTACAAAATTAGTGCTTACTTGAAATTTTACTGTAGTTTCACCAAAGTTGGTGCAGACATTGCTGTATATCTCTAGACTGGTGTTTCTGGGTTCAGCCCTTCATCAGTAGAGAGCAGCAGTTGTAGAAAGCAAAAGAAATGTCATCTAGGGTTGCTGGAAATGCTGCCAAATTCCTCTCAGGTCACAGTACCACTCACAGGCACACAGGTGCATCTCCAAAGCTCGTCAGCTTGCTGGCTCAAGGGAGCCTTTTGAACAGAAAGGGGGTTGGGAGCACACTTCCTCACATCCCAGCACAGTTCGCCCCTTTGCATCCTGGTAAATGCAGTACAAAATTAGTGCTTACTTGAAATTTTACTGTAGTTTTCATCAAAGTTGGTGCAGACATTGCTGTATATCTCTAGACACGTGTTTCTGGGTTCAGCCCTTCATCAGTAGAGAGCAGCAGTTGTAGAAAGCAAAAGAAATGTCATCTAGGGTTGCTGGAAATGCTGCCAAATTCCTCTCAGGTCACAGGTACAGAGACCTGAGAGGATTGTGGCAGCTTTCTCAGCAAATCCCAGATGAATTTCGTTTTTTCTCTACTGATGACGGATAAAATCCAGAAACACATGTGTCTAGAGATTAACAGCACTAACCTGCACTAACCTGCACCAACTTTGGTGAAACACTCTGCAAAATTTCAAGTAAGCATTTAAATTGAACTGCATTTACCAGGATGCAAAGGGGCGAACTGTGCTGGGAGGTGAAGCAGTGTGCTCCCATCTCCCTTCTGTTTAAAAAGGCTCCCTTGAGCCACTGAGCTGACGAGCTCTTGGAGATGCACCTGTGCGCCTGGGAGAGGTACAGAGACCTGAGAGGATTGTGGCAGCTTTCTCAGCAAACCCCAGATGAATTTCGTTTTTTCTCTACTGATGACGGATAAAATCCAGAAACACATGTGTCTAGAGATTAACAGCACTAACCTGCACCAACTTTGGTGAAACACTCTGCAAAATTTCAAGTAAGCATTTAAATTGAACTGCATTTACCAGGATGCAAAGGGGCGAACTGTGCTGGGAGGTGAAGCAGTGTGCTCCCATCCCCTTCTGTTTAAAAAGGCTCCCTTGAGCCACTGAGCTGACGAGCTCTTGGAGATGCACCTGTGCGCCAGGGAGAGGTACAGAGACCTGAGAGGATTGTGGCAGCTTTCTCAGCAAACCCCAGATGAATTTCTGTTTTTTCTCTACCTGATGACGGATAAAATCCAGAAACACATGTGTCTAGAGATTAACAGCACTAACCTGCACCAACTTTGGTGAAACACTCTGCAAAATTTCAAGTAAGCATTTAAATTGAACTGCATTTACCAGGATGCAAAGGGGCGAACTGTGCTGGGAGGTGAAGCAGTGTGCTCCCATCCCCCTTCTGTTTAAAATGGCTCCCTTGAGCCACTGAGCTGACGAGCTCTTGGAGATGCACCTGTGCGCCAGGGAGAGGTACAGAGACCTGAGAGGATTGTGGCAGCTTTCTCAGCAAACCCCAGATGAATTTCGTTTTTTCTCTACTGTTGACGGATAAAATCCAGAAACACATGTGTCTAGAGATTAACAGCACTAACCTGCACCAACTTTGGTGAAACACTCTGCAAAATTTCAAGTAAGCATTTAAATTGAAGTGCATTTACCAGGATGCAAAGGGGCGAACTGTGCTGGGAGGTGAAGCAGTGTGCTCCCATCCCCCTTCTGTTTAAAAAGGCTCCCTTGAGCCACTGAGCTGGCGAGCTCTTGGAGATGCACCTGTGCGCCAGGGAGTGGTACAGAGACCTGAGAGGATTGTGGCAGCTTTCTCAGCAAACCCCAGATGAATTTCTGTTTTTTCTCTACTGATGACGGATAAAATCCAGAAACACATGTGTCTAGAGATTAACAGCACTAACCTGCACCAACTTTGGTGAAACACTCTGCAAAATTTCAAGTAAGCATTTAAATTGAACTGCATTTACCAGGATGCAAAGGGGCGAACTGTGCTGGGAGGTGAAGCAGTGTGCTCCCATCCCCCTTCTGTTTAAAAAGGCTCCCTTGAGCCACTGAGCTGACGAGCTCTTGGAGATGCACCTGTGCGCCAGGGAGAGGTACAGAGACCTGAGAGGATTGTGGCAGCTTTCTCAGCAAACCCCAGATGAATTTCGTTTTTTCTCTACTGATGACGGATAAAATCCAGAAACACATGTGTCTAGAGATTAACAGCACTAACCTGCACCAACTTTGGTGAAACACTCTGCAAAATTTCAAGTAAGCATTTAAATTGAACTGCATTTACCAGGATGCAAAGGGGCGAACTGTGCTGGGAGGTGAAGCAGTGTGCTCCCATCCCCCTTCAATGTATAATTGTGTTTAAAATTGTGTTGCCTTTTGCAACAACTGTAACTATTGCATTCAAAAGTCTATTGCCTATTGAAAGTATTTACCTAAAGCATCTCATTCTGAGAAAGTAAATTTTGATACCTATTGTTGGTTCTAAAATAAAACAAGCAAATATTTTTATATACAAACCATTGGCCTAGAGTTCAGTTCTTGAGTGTGTGACTTCATTTGCTGACTGAGTGTGTACAACAAATGCTTTACACTGTCCTCTGATACTGCCTTACTGATCAACCAAGCTACCACTTTAGAGAGTAAGGTTATATCCAACTTTAGCCTCTGCCAAACCTCTGGGGACTGTGGACCCTGTGCACACTGAACCTTACTTTGGTTCAGTATATACAGAGCCACTTTCTTACAGATGTGCGTTGTCTGTGGTCACACATCTGACTGACATTTGCTTACTGCACCTGTGGGCTAGTTAACACAGACTGTGAATAGGTGTGGTGTCTGTGCATTCCACTGTATTTCCTGGCAACATCAGTGTAGGCGATGAGTCAGATGGCCCTGGTGTGTATGTGTTGTGTAGCCCTAGTGGTGTGTCTCCCTCATATGTGTCACGTCGCCATGACTCACATGACGGTGTTGAACTTGCTGTAGCAGTTAGCATCCACAGTGTCATTTAGCAGATCATCATCTCCATGACAAAAACAACGTTGGAATCACAACAGAGGCAAGTATGGTGTATTAGTGAGTTTATTTACATACATGTGTGAGGATAGTGCACAGGATGGTGGGTGCTGTACATTGGGATTGGAATCCAAAGTTCCCAGATGAGTTGGAAGTGTTGGTAGCAGAAATGTCCTGAGTAAAGTCCACAGTCATCTGATACATTAGTCCAACTTAAACTCCCCATGTCATGTGGGAGAGTTGTGTTGCATTCGACAGGGTGAACAGTTTGCACACAAAGGAGAATTTCCAGAACAGGTGTTGGGTTCCTGGGGAATGTACATGGCCATCGGCCTCTCAGTTGTCCTTCCTCGGACGGCCCCTCTTCTTTCTGGGGGGACCCTCACGTGCAGGCCGCTGCGGTGCAGAGGACTCTCCACCAGAGTCATCCTCCCTCCCTGTGGCAGTTGCAGTTGTTGCGGCACCAGATGTTGTGGGCACACAGGGAGGTGTGGCCATGTTGGTGCTAATCTGGCGGAGGCATGTCAATAAGTCCCTCTGCACCGCTGTCAGTTCTTCCAATGTGTCCCACTTGGACTCCATGCCAGACATGTGTGTCTCCACACGGGACATGTGTGTCTCCACACGGGACATGTGGGAGTCCAAGCGGGCATGATGGGCAGCCTGCTGCTGTTGAATGTCCTTGAGGATCCCCACTACCTGGCTGACCTCTCCGGTGCTATTCTGGTACGCATCAGCAATGCGTACCAGTTGTGGGTCATCATGCAGTCCAGACCCCTCTGCAAACAGCGACCTCTGCCTATCACCCCTCCCACCACCCCTGGCCACACGTGCGGGACCTGCGGTGGCACGCACAGGTGACCCTAGACCCCCTTGGGGGTTGGTACTGGGGTTGTTGTCCGTTGCTTCACGGTGGGCTGGGGTCCCTGTGCTATTGTCATTGAGCGTCCTTGGTCTGTCCGTGTCGGCGGGGGTGGTCTGTGTGTCGGCAGATGTTGGAGGAATGGGTGCAGGGGGTGCAGATGGTGGTCCTGCTGGTGCTGCATGATGACTCACACCAGAGGTGCCAGGTTGGTCTTCGCCATCCGATGAGGGCAGAGGCTGTTCCACACCAGAGAGCTCGTGGGCCACCGGAGCCTGTGACAGGGACTCCTCCTCATCTGCTGCTGTGTCCCCATCATCACCTGTTTTTGGAAGAGACACACAATGTATGTTATGTTTCTGCAGGCATCAATGGTTCAAACACATGACAGTTGTGACTGTACCTCTGGATGCGGCCCTGTACATTGCATTGTCCTAAGTTGTCACAGTCAGAGGTTGATATTGGTGTGGCTCATTGTCCTGCCAACCTGATGCTTTGCAATGTGGATGTTGAGGTGTGTGCATGACCAGCATTGGTGGTATTTGGTTGACATCCGGACCTCCTTCTCCCCCAGCCCAGTTATCCCACCATGAAGCATGCCACCCTTGCAGTGGGTGCAGGTTAACTCTCAGGATGTCAGTCAGTGGTGTCCTGCTGTTGGTTGGTGCCCAGTTCCCAGCAGGGCCTGGTACTCCCCACAACAGAGGACCATTGTCAGACATCTTAGAAGTGGCTTTTCACTCCCTGTGAGGTGTGCATGCTTCAGTGTGAGCTTGCTGGGCCATGTGGGTGGGGGATGTTGAGCTATGACTACCACTTCCATCATGCTATTGCCTACACCCCCTTCCCAGCATGCCCATACTTCCTTCCTTTTGACTCTGCTTCCCTGTGGGGTAGTGTGCCTGTGCTGACAGGATGGCTGACAGTGTTGTCCTGGCGTTTGTTTGGCTACAAGTCCCAAGAGTGTCCCTGTGCTTCACACAGCATAACCCAGTGTGGTTGTTCTTTGTGGGATATTTAATTAGAGTGTGAGGCATTGCATTCTCCCAGGTGAGTTGTGTGGAGTTTGTGTTAAGGGGGGTGTGAGAAAAGCTGCTTGTGACTATGGTCAGAGCTGTCAGTCCTCCTTCCCACCCAGCCAGATATCCCACCATGGAACGTGCTTCCATTGCAGGGAGTGCAAGTTGGCTTTCAGGATGTCAGTCAGTGGTGTCCTGCTGTTGGTTGGTGCACAGTTCCCAGCAGGGCCTTGTGCTCCCCACAGCAGTACCCAGTGTCAGCCATCTTGTCAGTTCTTTTCCACTCCCTGTGATGTGAGCATGGTTCAGAGTGGTGTTGATGGGCCAATTGTGAGGGTGACCAATATCTGTGACTACAACTCCCATCATGCCATTGCCTACACCCCCCTTCCCAGCATGCCCATACTTCCTTCCTTTTGACTCTGCTTCCCTGTGGGGTAGTGTGCCTGTGCTGACAGGATGGCTGACAGTGTTGTCCTAGCGTTTGTTTGGCTACAAGTCCCAAGAGTGTCCCTGTGCTTCACACAGCATAACCCAGGGTGGTGGTTCTTTGTGGGATATTTAATTAGAGTGTGAGGCATTGCATTCTCCCAGGTGAGTTGTGTGGAGTTTGTGTTAAGGGGGTGTGTGAGAAAAGCTGCTTGTGACTATGGTCAGAGCTGTCAGTCCTCCTTCCCACCCAGCCAGATATCCCACCATGGAACGTGCTTCCATTGCAGGGAGTGCAAGTTGGCTTTCGGGATGTCAGTCAGTGGTGTCCTGCTGTTGGTTGGTGCACAGTTCCCAGCAGGGCCTTGTGCTCCCCACAGCAGTACCCAGTGTCAGCCATCTTGTCAGTTCTTTTCCACTCCCTGTGATGTGAGCATGGTTCAGAGTGGTGTTGATGGGCCAATTGTGAGGGTGACCAATATCTGTGACTACAACTCCCATCATGCCATTGCCTACACCCCCCTTCCCAGCATGCCCATACTTCCTTCCTTTTGACTCTGCTTCCCTGTGGGGTAGTGTGCCTGTGCTGACAGGATGGCTGACAGTGTTGTCCTGGCGTTTGTTTGGCTACAAGTCCCAAGAGTGTCCCTGTGCTTCACACAGCATAACCCAGGGTGGTGGTTCTTTGTGGGATATTTAATTAGAGTGTGAGGCATTGCATTCTCCCAGGTGAGTTGTGTGGAGTTTGTGTTAAGGGGTGTGTGAGAAAAGCTGCTTGTAACTATGGTCAGAGCTGTCAGTCCTCCTTCCCACCCAGCCAGATATCCCACCATGGAACGTGCTTCCATTGCAGGGAGTGCAAGTTGGCTTTCAGGATGTCAGTCAGTGGTGTCCTGCTGTTGGTTGGTGCACAGTTCCCAGCAGGGCCTTGTGCTCCCCACAGCAGTGCCCAGTGTCAGCCATCTTGTCAGTTCTTTTCCACTCCCTGTGATGTGAGCATGGTTCAGAGTGGTGTTGATGGGCCAATTGTGAGGGTGACCAATATCTGTGACTACAACTCCCATCATGCTATTGCCTACACCCCCTTCCCAGCATGCCCATTCTTCCTTCCTTTTGAGTCGACTTCACTGTGTGTGAGTGTGGCAGCAATGGCAAGATGGCTGACAGTGGTGTCCTGCTGTTGGTTGGTGCAGAGTTTCCAGCAGGGCCTTGTGCTCCCCACAGCGGTACCCAGTGTCAGCCATCTTGTCAGTTCTTTTCCACTCCCTGTGATGTGAGCATGGTTCAGAGTAGTGTTGATGGGCCAATTGTGAGGGTGACCAATATCTGTGACTAAAACTCCCATCATGCCATTGCCTACACCCCCCCTTCCCAGCATGCCCATACTTCCTTCCTTTTGACTCTGCTTCCCTGTGGGGTAGTGTGCCTGTGCTGACAGGATGGCTGACAGTGTTGTCCTGGCGTTTGTTTGGCTACAAGTCCCAAGAGTGTCCCTGTGCTTCACACAGCATAACCCAGGGTGGTGGTTCTTTGTGGGATATTTAATTAGAGTGTGAGGCATTGCATTCTCCCAGGTGAGTTGTGTGGAGTTTGTGTTAAGGGGGTGTGTGAGAAAAGCTGCTTGTGACTATGGTCAGAGCTGTCAGTCCTCCTTCCCACCCAGCCAGATATCCCACCATGGAACGTGCTTCTATTGCGGGGAGTGCAAGTTGGCTTTCAGGATGTCAGTCAGTGGTGTCCTGCTGTTGGTTGGTGCACAGTTCCAGGCAGGGCCTTGTGCTCCCCACAGCAGTGCCCAGTGTCAGCCATCTTGTCAGTTCTTTTCCACTCCCTGTGATGTGAGCATGGTTCAGAGTGGTGTTGATGGGCCAATTGTGAGGGTGACCAATATCTGTGACTACAACTCCCATCATACTATTGCCTACACCCCCCTTCCCAGCATGCCCATACTTCCTTCCTTTTGAGTCGACTTCACTGTGTGGCAGCAATGGCAAGATGGCTGACAGTGGTGTCCTGCTGTTGGTTGGTGCACAGTTCCCAGCAGGGCCTTGTGCTCCCCACAGCAGTACCCAGTGTCAGCCATCTTGTCAGTTCTTTTCCACTCCCTGTGATGTGAGCATGGTTCAGAGTGGTGTTGATGGGCCAATTGTGAGGGTGACCAATATCTGTGACTACAACTCCCATCATGCCATTGCCTACACCCCCTTTCCCAGCATGCCCATACTTCCTTCCTTTTGACTCTGCTTCCCTGTGGGGTAGTGTGCCTGTGCTGACAGGATGGCTGACAGTGTTGTCCTGGCGTTTGTTTGGCTACAAGTCCCAAGAGTGTCCCTGTGCTTCACACAGCATAACCCAGGGTGGTGGTTCTTTGTGGGATATTTAATTAGAGTGTGAGGCATTGCATTCTTCCAGGTGAGTTGTGTGGAGTTTGTGTTAAGGGGTGTGTGAGAAAAGCTGCTTGTAACTATGGTCAGAGCTGTCAGTCCTCCTTCCCACCCAGCCAGATATCCCACCATGGAACGTGCTTCCATTGCAGGGAGTGCAAGTTGGCTTTCAGGATGTCAGTCAGTGGTGTCCTGCTGTTGGTTGGTGCACAGTTCCCAGCAGGGCCTTGTGCTCCCCACAGCAGTGCCCAGTGTCAGCCATCTTGTCAGTTCTTTTCCACTCCCTGTGATGTGAGCATGGTTCAGAGTGGTGTTGATGGGCCAATTGTGAGGGTGACCAATATCTGTGACTACAACTCCCATCATGCTATTGGCTACACTCACTTCACCAGCATACACAGCATTCCTTCCTTTCAGTGAGCTTCCTGTGAGGTGGTGTTCTAGTGGTGGCAAAATATCTGACAGTGTTTGTTGGTTAGATTTGTGCCACTGCCTTGCTCTATTTGTTGTTAGGTTTGTACATGTCATGACACAGTTACATATCACTATGAGATGGCATGTATTGTGTTTATCTAACTAACATACACATCTTGGGATGATTATCTTTTGGTTGCTGTGGATTTGCTAAGGGTGCATGGTTTGACTATCCCCTTGACAGTGATGTGTGTGTATTGTCACACAATATTGGGTATATTGGTTGTGTACTCACCAGGCTCTGGGATGTTTGATAGTCCATATACGCTCACTGGTGGTAGGATGGCCCGCACCTTCTCCTCCCAGGGCCTGAGGTATACTGGTTTGGCAGGAGGGCCACTGCCGGTGCGATTACTCAAGGCGTAATCCTTCTTTAGTAGGTCCTTGACCCTCCTGCGCACATCATACCACATGTTCTGGATGTCTTCCTTTGTGCGCAAACATGGTGATTGTGCGTTCACCCTGTTGACGATCCTTTCCCACATCTTGGTTTTCTGCGACAAGGGGGTCTGTTGGACCAATGTACCAAACAACTGTGGCTCTACCCTGAGGATCTCATCTACCAGGACTTCCAATTCACTGTCTAGGAACTTTGGATTCTTCTTTGGGGGCATGGTGATGGGTGGTGGTGGGGATTGATGTGTGTGTGAGTGTGCAAGTGAGGGTGGGTGAGTGTAGGTTTTGCTGGGTGTATGTGAGGGTGCTATTTGGGAGGTGCTAATGGTGTGTGGCTTGTGTGATGGATGAGTTGTGGGTGTGTCTGTGTTTGCTGTCTGATGGTGTTCTGTGCTGGCAGGTCAGTTGAATTTGCAAAGGATCATGGTAGTGATTTGTGGCCTTTATATGGGTGGGGTTGTGGGTGTGTCTTTGTTCCATGTTTTTTCACCCCTGTATTTATTGACTTTGTCATTGCTTGTTTGGCCCTTTTTTTTTGTATTTTTCCTTTGTGGGTTTTGGGCATGTAGGAGACGTTCTTCTGACCGAGGAGGACGCTGAAGTTGGCTCGTGCGGGCTTCTCCGAGTTTTTCAAGCTGGGTTTCTGATGGGTTTCATGTGCGGCGTACGCGTCGGTCGCGGAGTATTGGGTTGCTTCGGCTCGGTTTTGTATGCGTGTCGGTCGTACGGCTTGAGCTCCGTGCGACTCGGTCTGGTTTTCCACGCATTGCATCGTACTGCGCGGGTCGGAGTTCGCGGGTACGTTTCTGTCGGGTTCATTCCTGGTGCGTGTCGGTTGGTTCTATTCGCGTAGTTTCCCGGCCGGATAGCTGGTTTCCGTGCGGTTCGGTCGTTCGGCTTGTGTTCCGTACGAGTCGGTCGTAATTCACATGCATTGCATCGTACTACGCGGATCGGGCAGCGTCAGTACGTGTCGGTCGGACTATATTCCCGTACTGAGTCGGTCGGTACGTTTTCCGGCCCGAATCGGAATCGGCCCCTTTGTGTTTACAGCGGAGAGCTGTATTCTTGGGGAGCGGTGAGGCATTGCTTTGTCCACTGCTCCGTACTGATCTTGAGAGAGCGCCTGATGCTCGTGCTGGTTTCTCCAAGACTCATTGGAGGAAACCGTGCTTAGACATTTTGTGGTATTTCACGCAGTTGAATTGAGCCAGTGAACTTTGAGGCTCATTCGCAAGTATCATGGCTTTAAAACAATTCCCTTTCACTCGTGTTGGCAAGCGCACATTTCCGTGGCTCATGCCGAGTGAAAACAGGGAGGCTACATTTTGCTTTGTGTGTGTGTTTCAAGTACAATTTAGAGTGGCACGCTTTATTACCCTTGAGGTAACTGGTCCTCCTGGAGTTGTGGGGGATTTCACCACACATCTAAAGGAAAAGTGATGTTATTTTCGTATTATCAAGGGGCAAGACTAAGCTGATATTGTGACATTAACAAATCGGAAAGATTGCCTTTGAATGGCTTGGATGCTGCCAGATTACATTGTTTTCTCTCTGTCTCTGTCTTGTTTGCAACAGGGGCTGGTCGAGAGGTCTAGGATCACATGGTCTCTCCGCCCCTGTTAAGACTGTCATCCACACATAGTGAGTATGTTCATTGGTGTTGCTTCATATGCCATACCTCTAGTTGTCCGTAGGCACCGCAGTAACTTCTCTTGTTGTGTGTGAAATTAATCCAAGGTTTCTCTCTTGTGTTCCCTGGGGTATTAGTGGGAACGATTCTGGAGCCAGAATCCGAATCTCTGCTTGTAAAAACCTGAAACGAAGGCTACGTTCTATTTTCTTTACAGGTATCTCTATTTTCTGGTGGTCACTTCCAGTAACGATAGTTATGCTATGTTCACAAGTCATTGTTTTACAGTATTGTGATAGTGTGTTCTTCTCTTTACAGATCTCCTTCCATGCTGTCCCCTTCCCTACCTTCCCCCGCTTGATCACCTCTAGTGTCTGTACGTTCACCACTCAGACACTGGGGATATCAGGAGGTGGACCATACTAGCATCAATCCGATCCTGAGGATATCTGGCACCGTGACAGAATAAACGGCCCACAAATTTATATCCTCCTGGTTGTATTGTGTGGTATGGCTACGCTAGATGATGTGCTTGCAGCCTTAGCTGCAGTACAATCAGAGCTAGTAGCCTCTAGGGCCGAAACAGCTGCTTTACAGGCTAGAGTAGAAAGGCTGCAGAAAAATCCATTCGACGCAGGACCGTCCCAGCACAACCCATTAGCTCCCCTGGTGGTAGAAATGCCCACTCCCGTTCCGCTAGCAACACCAGAAAGGTTTTATGGGGAGAGTAGTAAGGTACAGGTTTTCCTTACACATATAGTGCTACATTTTTCCTGTAAGGCCAAGGCTTTTACTACCAACCACTCAAGAGTAGCGTTTCTAATATCATATCTGGCAGGGAACGCTGCCCAATGGGCAGTACCTCTCGTCAAGAGAGACGACCCACTGTTATATGACTGGGATGCATTTTTAGTGGAGTTCGAAAAGACATTTAATAGAAGAGCCGCCTCCTTCTCAGCAGATCGTGACCTGTTGGAACTGAGTCAGGGGAATCACGATTTGATCGCGTACTTGAATGACTTCCGCAGGTTAATTACCGAAACAGAATGGCCAGAGGCGAAGCGAGCCGCTATCTTCTATCAAGGATTAAAGGAGGATTTAAAGGATGTGGTGGCCCAAATTGACCCACAACCTGTATCCTGTGAGGATTTAATCAGTCTCGTACTACGTTTGGATCACCGCCTTAGCGAGCGAAAGGGAGAGAGCAAGAGAAAGGAGAGAACGATACCCCAGTTCGATCGCTCTCGGACATTTGAGAACAGGTCGTTAACAAGGAACGAACCTATGGAAATCGATGCAGTGCGTGCATCTTTGACTCCTGAGGAACGGGACTTTAGACGTAGAACAGGGCTCTGTCTGTACTGCGGAAAAAAGGGTCATTTTTATCAAGGAGTGTACGTTGAAACCAAAGTTTTCCCGCCCTGGTTTCAAACAAGTTTCCGCCATAGATGCTGATCTGGTGAAGGGAAACGAACATGCTTGAAGACGGAAGAAGGGACCCCTTTGAGCAGTAGATACATCCCTTCTTTGATGAGAATCGCAAGCGCTACTTCAGAACATTTCTTTATCCTTCTCAATATTCTAATACTCAACGAATGGCAAAGCATTCAGGCCATGGTGGATTCTGGAGCTACCGGCTGTTTTATGGACAAAGACCAAGCCCAGAAATTGGGGCTTATCTTACTGAAAAAAAACACACCAGAAGTAGTCTTTGCTGTGGATGGGAGAAGGTTGGACTCTGTCCAATATGTTATATCCCGGAAGAGGTTGAAGTCAGGTATGATTCTGATCATCTCGAGAACCTGGCCTTTAACATCATCCAAGCTCCCCAATATGGAATAATCTTGGGGTTACCTTCGTTACAGCTCCATAACCCGCGCATAGATTGGACGTCTCACACCTTACATCTGGATTCAGAGTTTTGTCAAAATCATTGCAGGAAAACGATGGGGAATCCTTCTACAGCATTGGCTCTTTACCAGCACATCGCCACTGCTGCCGAAAAGATCATGGTGTTACCTGTGGAATATGCTGACAATCAAGATGTGTTCAACAAGAACAAGGCAGAAACACTCCCTCCCCATCGGCAATACGACTGCCAGATAGATCTTGTACCGGGAGCTCTGATTCCCTGTGGGCGAGTGTACGCATTAACAGAGCCCGAAAACGTACATCTACGACAATACTTGGATAAGTACCTCTCTTTGGGTTTCATACGCAACTCCAAATCCCCTGCGGCGTCCCCTCTATTTTTCATACCCAAGGCGAATGGGGAGTTGCGCGTGTGTATCGATTACTGCGCATTGAACGCCATCACAGTGAAGAACCGGTATCCGTTACCCTTAATCCCAGTTTTGTTGGAACAAGTAAAAAAGGCTGTAATCTATACCAGACTTGATTTAAGAGGAGCCTACCACCTGGTCCGCATGAGAGAGGGAGACGAGTGGAAGACTACCTTCAAGACATGCCAAGGGCTCTATGAATACCTGGTAATGCCGTTCGGCTTATGTAACGCCCCTGCGGCCTTCCAGTTTTTTCTCAATAATGTATTGAGGGAATTCCTGGACAAATACGTGGTGGTGTATATCGATGACATTTTGATATATTCAGCAGATACAACAATTCATGGCCAACATGTACGCTCTGTCTTACACACACTACGGATTAATCATTTGTATTGCAAGATTAGCAAGTGTGAATTCAGTGTTACTACAGTTGAGTTTTTAGGGGTGATGCTTACACCTTTGGGTCAGGAAATGGCTGAGCGTAAGATCAAGGCAGTGAAGGAATGGCCTATCCCACAGAGCATTAGAGATATTCAATGTTTTTTGGGATTTGCCAGTTTTTACCGTAGGTTTATTAGCTACTTCTCGAATTTAGTAGCCCCTATAACCAAACTACTGCGCAAAAAGTCAGACTTTCAATGGAATGTTGAGGCTCAGGAGAGATTTTATGTATTGAAGAAGGCCTTTGTGTCCGCCCCTGTCTTGGCCCACGCCGACCCTGAAAGACCCTATATTGTTGAAGCCGATGCTTCCGAGGTAGCAGTAGGGGCAGTGTTGTCACAGCGCCATAAAATGACAGGGCAGTTACATCCCGTAGCTTATATGTCCAGAAAGCTAAACCCAGCAGAAAAGAATTACACTATTGCCGAGAAAGAATTGCTGGCAATCAAGAATGCCTTCACGGAATGGAGGCATTTTTTGATGGGGGCTAAACACATAGTCACTGTCTTTACTGACCATCGTAATCTTCAGTTCATGACAGCAGCCCGTCATTTAACGCCTCGCCAATTGAGATGGATGCTGTTCTTTGCTGAATATAATTTTCTGGTGACTTATCGTCCAGGCAGTGAGAACAGAAAGGCGGATGCCTTAACCAGGCAAGGAACACAAAACACAATCGAGGAGGACCCCACACATGCCATTATCGAGCCTCGGAAGGTGCTTTGTGCTACATATACTGATACCTTCTTGAAAAAGGTAGCTCTAAAAGCACAATCTGACGAATGGAAGGCATGGTTGGGAAGAAATACCGAGTGGCAAATCAAACAAGGGTTATCTATTAGAGGAAGCCAACTTTTGATACCCACACTGCCCTTACAAAAACAGGTGTTCAATTGGTGTCACAATCTACCTACTGCAGGTCATAGAGGCACAGAAAAAACTATAGAGAGAATAGTGAGACAGTTCTGGTGGCCAACAGTAAGAAAAGACATCAATAAATGGGTGAAAGAATGTGTGACCTGTACCCAAATGAAGAGTGACAAGACCAAGCAGGCAGGGCTTCCTCAACCACTTCCTACGCTGATGAGACCCTGGGAACATATTTCATTGGACTTTATTGTGGGGTTGCCCAAAGATCAAGGGAACACTGTGATTTTGGTGGTGGTTGACTCCCTTACGAAAATGGCTAATTTTGTGGCATGCAAACAACTTCCTACCGCAGGACAATTAGCTCAATTATTGTTGACTAACATCGTACGATTGCATGGCTTAACAACAGTTATCGTATCCGATAGGGGGTCGCAATTTACAGCTCATTTCTGGAGAGTATGGTGTGCATCCCTGAGAATCTCTTCTGATCTTGTTTGAGGGTAAATGGATGGCCACACCCTTCTGCCTACCGGCTCCTGAGAGCCTGACCCGCACTCCGCTCGTTTACTTGAAAGGAAGGAACAACGATGTAAAACACAGTAGCACTTTATTAAGCCATTCAAAACCACAGAAAACAGTTCAATTTAAATGTTGCCCAACAACACATGAGCAGGATGGAAAAAATAAATGCATCGACAATGTTATACATCAAATGTTCAAACGAAGCAGAAATGTATATCTATCTATCTTTCTATGAGCAGCTGCCCAAGGGGCAACCCTGAATTTAAAGGTGATGAATAGGATAGTGCCTAGAAGGCAAATCTTTTCTTAAGAAAGCAACACCATTCAAGACTACGCAGTTTAAACTAAGTTAAATGCAATGGCTTGGGCTTTGATGAGCTGAATAAGAGGGGCTGACAAAGCCAAAAGGCAGAATAATCAGATAGGCTGACAAAGCCAAAAGGCTGGCAATCAAAGAAGAGCATTACCACCTCAGAATAGGCTTCTAGGCCCTAGAGAAGAGATCAGTCGACTGGGAACTCAAGTGCTGAGCACTATAGGAGGAGTTCAGGGCCTGGACCTGGGTGAAGACCTTTTATATGGAAAAAGGCAGAACTTAATGCAGAACTTACTCCTACGCCTGGCACGAGGTCTGACGCAGGCACTTAACCGCCCGCTTACAGTAACTGGGAAGTTTGATATAAAACCGAGAAGTGGTATCATGATGGAACAGGGCGTTTAGCAGATGGTCAGTGTTCTTGACCGCAAAAAGTAAACAAAGGATAACTTTTACCATAAAAATGCTCAGAATTAATATTTAATATATTAATTCCTGGTCATGTTCCTGCCTTGAGTTCCAGTTTAATGCCAGCGCGGAAAGTCCCATAGCTAAGAATATCACAAATCTTGCATGTGACACTGCCAGATGTTCCATCAGGTTGTCATGTGGGTAGGGGCCACCCTTATTCTTGTAACTGTGGAAAGTTACAAGAAAGGGCTAATGTTGTATCTGGGTGGATGGGACAGATTTCTGCTAGCAGATCAGTGAGGCCTACGAGGTCTGTTTTATTATTATTATAAAAATGAGAGCAAGAGTCACTTGCATTTGGGCCTACACTTTTGTATCTAAGAAGGTATGCTTGGTCCTATGTAAGATATAGTTTATCTAGGGAGCTGGGCTTGGGCCTATGTGAGATGTGCTACCAGGACAAGGGAAAGTGGACAATTTAAGACATTCTATCTGAGCCTGCCTGGTAGGGCCTATCTAGGAGTATCATGTCTGGTGGGTAGTGCCAAACCAGTAATGAGTTTCTTGTTAAATGGTAATACGGGACTTTCGGGACCCTCCATCATCTCCCTCCTCTTGTTCATTCTTTTGAACAAAATTCTTGCACTTAGTGTAGTCCTATTGTTGTTACTTCTACAACTTCTATAAGTGCTAAGTTACTCACATTCCCTGTTCTATCCTTGCTCTCCCTTAGCTAATTCTGCTATTCTCGGGAGGTGCAACTGCGGACATGGTGTTCTGACTGAAGAGCATTTTGTACATTAGGACACAGCCCAAGTATTTGGAGACAGGTATGACATTGTAACACATGCTGTTTTCTGTGTCTGTAGGCCGGTGTGTAACATCCTGCCCTGTCAACTGTCCCTTCTTTATCAATGGCTATTTATTCACTTTGGTACAATATCTCTGTGTCATTTAAGCAGTATCTCAGGTATAATACTGTGATCACAACACACTTTAAGGAGCGTAGTCATTCTAATGGCAGGAATGGGGGTCAATGCTGCTAGCAGCACCCATGATCATTTTCTCTAATTGTTCTGAAAGTCTTGAGGCATTGTTCCAATCGTTGGTACGTGTGGCTAGTGTGACTAGTTGGAAGAATGTCTTATCTTCTGCTGTACTTTTACTCTTTTCAAAAAGTCTGCTGAGGAATAAGGTAGAGCCTCAGAGATGATACCTGTAAACAGAAAAAGTAACCGTTGGTGCCTGTCTTCAAGTAATTTGAGAGGTTACTAGCACTTCTATTACTGAGGCACATTCGATATGAGGAAAACAAAGCGATGAAAAAGGTAAAGATGTCTCGTTGTCACAGGTTGTAGACTGAGGGGTTGGGGCATACATTTTTCCAGACGTCTTTAGTTGATGTATCGTTGGTATCCGCTTACACACTCTTCCTTTTTCTTTAGCACATGCAACCCTTCAGGATGAGCTTGGGATACCATTCCCACTTGGTTGTTTCCGTGGAACACATGTATTTTCTGTGTGGCTCCTGGCCCCTTGCACAACCCCTCAATCACATGTGAGATGAACGCCGGTCCATTGTCAGAACCCAAAAACATAGGTACTTTAAAGCGCGGTATGAACTCTTTCAGGAGCCATTTGGCAATAATTTGTGTATTGCCGTTCTTGGATTGGCATACCTCAGTCCAATTGCTGATCATGCACACAATAACCAACACGTACTTGTAGTTTGAGTAGGGGGAAGCTGATGAAGTCCATTTAATGTGGGGAAATGAAGTGGCCTGGGGCAGCGGAAATACAGCATTAGGAAAACAGGCTGATCTTCCCATCACGTCCTACAAGTGATGAACCATGAAAAAGACGGGCCATGGGACCAAGCATTATCGTTGGTATACATATTTTTCCATTTGGGCCTAACCGTATTCCTTTTCTTTTTGCATACATCCTCCCTTGTTCCCTTCTTCCTTTTCTCCCACCCAGCCCTTCCAATAATATACTTAGGGTCATAGTACATATCATCATCCTTTATATTTATGTCATGATATCATGTGTAGTAGAAGCAATCTGAACCATTGTGTACTCACAACCAGTTAATGCTATTCCTTTTTGTACATCTGCATCAATAAATTATTTACCAATTGATACATAGTCCTTGGAGGAGGTGTGTGCAGCACATTCTACAATTGAAACTTTGATAGCAACATGTCTAGCAATAGGTGAGCTATCAATGGTGCACGCTGCATTTGTTGGCCAGCTGAGGTAAGGAGGGAACTCCAAATGAAGGAAACAACCTAAAAATTATATTGCAATCCCTGTACAAGACTTTAAAAAGAAATTCATTATCTCCAGAAGCAAAAGAAGACTTAAAACATTGTACTATAGCTTGTCCCAACAGCAAACACAGATGAAAATCTTTTTTTCTCTCTTGGGACAAGTAGGCTCAACCCCTACAGCTCAAACCCTTTGGCTGTTAGTTTGCAGTACCACATTATGGATCATGTAAGGGCACTGTCTGCAGTGAAGGTAATATTTGTGTCCATGTTGTAATGCTGTTCAAACTTGTATTTACTGTTCATTAATTGAAAGCCTCTATTATTAGGGTGAGCGCTCTAAGTAAATGTTGTAAGCTCAGACTGTACTACTGACAGTCGTTAGAATATAAAAATGTGTACACATATGTTCAATATTTAGCAATGTGAGGCTATGTATACTGCTCTCAGAATGCTCAGTAAACTACTGGAATATGGTAGGTACCATTTCTTTGCAACATATAAATAAGCAAGCATTGGCAAGGCCAGTAGGTCCGAAATTGTTGGTCAGCCCTTTGGCTCTGTCAATGCGCAACCCATCCTTTTCTTACAATATTTCTGTGGGAGCTGCTGGGCCCTCACCATTATAACAAACATTAGCAAAAAATAAAAATTGTTTTAGTGTCAAACATCACACATTGCACAGTCGTTACTGGCACAGAATAAAACAACTGTGTGTCGATATGCTCCTTGTGAAAGAACAGAATGAAGTCACTCACAGTGAAGCTGGCCAAGAGAGAGAGACAACATTCTATAAAACATAAAAGGTCATTGTTAACGCCAGACCTAATTAGGGGCCCAATTATTAAATAAAGTGCACCCATGTTCTTGCATTTGTGCAGATATACAACTTTTGTGAAATGTACTTTTATGTGATGTAATGGGTTATGTAAGTCTGTGTGGTAATGCTGGAATCCATTTAACAACTGAGTGGACACTTTGATAATGGACCTTTAAATAATGATACTAAATGGATGTGAACGTATTTAATGGTAAAAACAATAGACTTAATGAATATGTAAAATCATTTATAGGATTATGTTTAATGGAAAAAAATTTTTTTATTAGGTACATCAAAAATGTAATCTGTTGAGAGAGAGACAGGTATTATATATGTCCTGATGAAGGTGGCACCTTTATAATTTCCTTTTTAATTGTGTATTTATATTTAATCAGCGTCATTTTTCTATATCTATCCAAGAGCGTTCTCTCATTTTTTTTTTTTTTTTGTGTCCACACCTAACCCACCTGTCATACCCAATATATTGTCTACTCTTCACCAAACATTCTCTGTCTATGACCTGTGGCTAGGTGCGCAACAGTAGCTGTGCCCTTGTGCAGGCACAACATTCAGAAATAAAATATACAAATACACTGAATTTAACACCTATAAAAACGTTCAACACATTGGTGTGGCCCTATCTTTTTGTGGTACTGACACGGACAGGGCTTACTGGCCTCTTATTGCTCTAGATCTAGTTGTTATATATACCATGGATGGCCAGTGTTCGTACCTGGTAGGGTGTATTCAACTGGATGACATTTTTTTCAGGGGCCCCAGTGGGACCTCCAGACAGAGGTGTCTGCTGTCACCCATACTAAGTACTAGAGAAATTAGCGTGCTAAAAACATGCATGATAAGGTACAGATGATGCCTTGCCTATTCTTAGGGACCCAATAACACGCGTATCCCCACTAATCTTGTTATTGCCGGAATTTGGTAGTAGTGCCTGGCCTCAAAGGCAATTGTGATAAATCCTGATACTGATCACCACCCATCATGTGTCTGGAAACTTTTAAATATCGAGGAATCCAAATTTATTTCATAGAGGAAAAGTTGAAGGGTGGCAATCTAGATAGATGTGTGTCTGGAATCCGATGGTGGACCATATTCTGGACAATGCTACTGCCGTCCCCTTTAGGCAGAGTATCAATCATTAAAACAATTGTGTTACTTATACTCTTTTATTTTTCACAGCACGCCTGTTGTCCACCCCGTGCTATTACTACCAAAATCTAAGGCCGATCTTGTCAGAGCTGATCAGCCCTCAGCACAAGTGATGTCTCACTCTCTCCATAGAAAAGGTAATGCACCCAATACATGCCTGGGGAATGTGGTCCCCACCTTTGAAATATACACAACTTGGCACTACAGATGATATTTATAGCATGATGGCTGGCTGTGGACACAGACCCTGAGCCACTAGACCTGCTAAATGACCTGCTAAACATTGATGGAAACCCTGAGTTACATGTACTTTATGCCAAAAGCGGACAATATCTGTATAGGCCCATTCTTTACCAACAGTCTGCTCTTGTTGCCGCAACTGAACAAATAAGCTGGGATCAGTTGCATCATACACACCGTCCCCTGTTGGTGATACCCCAGCTACTTTTAGTGGTCAAACAACACTCTCTGAAAAATGTGTCACCGAAGGACATGCGTATATCCATATATCCCTGCACACTCAGCTGACTTTACCTCAAGCAGTGGTGATGCACGTAGTGAAAAAAACTATTTTGCTTTCCTGCTGCCGCAAAAAAAAAACACTATTTTCTTCACCACCACTTCAACCCAGCACAACCCTTTAAACTGATGCCAGGCAAAGATGTTGCCAGTCAGTAGCGTGTCTTCAGTACAGTGGTCATAGAGGAACGAAGCATATATATATATATATATATATACATACATACATACCCAGTTACTAAACTTCATAATGCGAGACCTGAAACCCTGTATCTAATCTCGGCTCCCCCTTCACCAAATTGTGTGATCTTAGACATTTATTTCTCATGTTCCTCTTTTCTAGCTTTGTTCAATATAGGCATGTCTGCCATGGTGGGGAAGAGACTCAGGGCCATATGTATCAAGCCAAATTGCATTCGCAAACGCCGAAATTCGCAGAATTTCGGCGTTTGCGAATGCAATTTTGCTTAGAGGTATGTATGAAGTCAAAACTGCCTCGCAAAATAAGGAATCGCAAAATTTGCGATTCCCTATTTTGCGATTGCATTTAAGGAATCGCAAATTGCGATTCCTTAAATGCAATTTAAGAAGCACCAAAAAGTGCAATTTGACCTTAAGGAATCGCAAATTACCACCAACTTCAGGTTGGTGGTAATTTGCGATTCCTTTGAAAAATGCACTTTTTTGCATTTTTCAAAGTGCCATGTGGCGCACATACATGCCCTTAGGGCATGTATGTGCGCCACATCTGCACCCATGCTCATTTCAGGGTGCAACAGGGTGTCCTTTAGACACCCTGGCACTCTTGAAATTGCATTCTCAATTTGCGATTCTCTAATTGGGAATCGCAAATTGCGAATATCTTCCCATTCATTCCTATGGGCCTCTAGGCCCATAGGAATGAATGGGGAGGTATTCCTTAATTGCGAATCGCAATTTGCGATTCGCAAATAAGGAATATGTAGGATTCGCAAAATTTATTGCAAATCCTACATACATCTCGTTTTGCGATTCTCAAATAGCGATTCTCTAAAATTCGCTATTTGAGAATCGCAAAACCAAACTTTCATACATATGGCCCCAAGTCTCTCCTAATTCATTCTTTAAAACTTAAAAGTGTTCACAACGCACTTGACATAATCTGTTGAACTAAACTGGAAACTTATACACTAAAATTATTATTTTCTTTTATCAAAACTGTTATTCCATTCACACAGCTCTCCATGTTCTGCTAACTGTATACAGATATATACATATATTTTAATTTCCTGTTCGTTCGTACCCACAGGAAGCTATTGCATTGTGTCTTTCTGGCTCAACGCCCAGACTCTGCGGCCAGCGTTAATATAACGGCAGCCCAAGAGAAATCCTTTAACCCTTCAATACCTCGTAATATCCAGACACGTGTTGTCTTTAATTGTACGTAAAATATAGCTTATTATAAAATAATATGGCGTTTTTGTAAAGTGCACGTTTACTCAGAATGGTATTTTGACGCTAAACAGCAGATCCTTATCGTTCCCTCAACTCAATGGTACTCATTTCATCCACCTCAGAATGATGAAGTGTTGATCAAACCCCGCATCTATTCACTTCAGAATGATAAAATGCTAAGTAGACCTGGTAGCATTTGAACTTATGACCATGAAGTCAAACACAGGCTCAAGCACGTTCTCTGTGTGTCATGCATGTTGTGTAAACGCCGTATATTCTAGTCTTTTCTCCTAAAGGCCTATAATAATTGTATTGAACCTATACTTTTAATCATATTATTGTTGTATATAGCTGAATTAATCTGTGTATTTGTATCAAAGGTATAATAACTCTACTTTCCTATGGAAGTTGGTGGTGTGGCCTTCATTAATTTGTTTCTACACTTTCTAATGTCCAGGCAATAACTGACCTTTAACCTTCTTTGGGTAGCAGTACATTTTCTTTGAGAAGGACAGGGCTGTTAACATACCATTAGGTGAAATGCAATTTCAGTCTTTTCTATTCACTGAGAGCCACAAAACATTTCCCATCAGACAAGCACAAGTGGTGTCTCATTTGGTGCTTGCAAATTATTCTCCTAATTTGTCCAGTTTCAGAGGTGGACCCCAATGTGCACTACCTCTCCCTCCTCTCTCACGGTACCGCACTCCTGTTCCTTGGCACTTCATCTTCTCTACTCCCCCCATTAGTCCTGCACAAAGATTACATCCTTTTCATAAACTTATTTTTACTTTATCATTTATTAAAAAATGGGTGTAGTTAGTGTGCATTCCATTCCATCAATTTGTCTCCTTCTCTCCTCTTTTCTCTCTAATAATTACCATCTGGTCCGAGATGTATGTTGCTCTTAGTCCAATGTCACTAACTTCCTTGGCCACGAGTCACAATTTCAAAATCTTTGCTACTAGCTAACTCCAACTGTGTGTGATCTGTAGCTGTACTTCCTAGATCTATGCTTGTACTTGGGCTACCTGCCCGTGCCTGAAGAGGTGGCACTTTTCACTGCCTGGGCTGTTGAATTGTACGCAGGTAGGAGTAAATTATTTGGGTCTTAATTGCCTTGTGTTGCGGCTGTATGTGGGGTGCAACACCTTGCATGTTGCCTACTAAGGCACATCATGGTACTTGTAGTGTAACTGCATCTATATGTCTGTTTTTCATGATCGTTATCAATCATTACGTGTGTGAGCCTTCCCAGTGCTCATCAACAATGTAAACCGAGTGGTAGCCCTCTGGCTGCGCTCCAATGTTCTCCTCATAAGTACTTCCTTCCACTCGTGAGCTTATTATAGTAATGCCTAAATTTTATTAACAAGAATTGTAGGCCTGTGTTTCCAGTTAAATGTAACAATGTATTTCAAAGCATTTATAACCTACCCTCATGACATGGAGCAGGGGGTGTCTTTGTGTGCTTTAGCGAATCAGAAAGTTTAGCTACTTATGGGAACGTAAATGTAAACGTAATATTAACTGTGATACTGCGCCACTGTATTTATTTAATTTCTTTTTTGTTTTGGTATTCTAACTAGCAGGGTCTCATCGCCACCGAATGATGATGAGACTTCAGCAACACGTAATGCTTTGAAAACAGGATATACTAATATAACAATAAGATTCACGGTGAACTCAAGGACTCTCAACTCACATGTTTAAAAATACATTAGCAGGCCCAGGTATTCCTGTCTCGCTAAAACAGATCAAATACTGTTAGATGATCAGACTAAAGCATAATATGGGGGGGGTCAAGGGACATACCTGAGAGGAAGGGGCTTAAGGGAGCTAACAGGAGGAACGGAGATACAACTCCACCCCCACTGTGGCTACCAATTGGCCTGGACAAATGGTAGGCAAAACATGTGAGAGACAGAAGAAAAGAGGCGCAATGTATGGATAATGTGCAATGAAGACAAGTGCAACTACTTAGCGGGATTGCGGCTAGGAGGTAAAAACAAGGCAATCCAGACAACAGCTACTTAGCGCAGTTGCCGCTAATTGTGAGGAAAGGTGGGGGGCAACTGAGTCAACAACGATAGCTAGCAGACTGCCGCTCGGCTAAATGAGTGTGGAGCTGGCAAGTCAGCAACAGATGTGGGGCGGGTGGAGGGAACTGCTGTTGAACAGAAGGGCTACTAATGATTAAGAAAACGAAGCACAAAAACAGACATAACGGACAACAAATAAACAATAATTAAATAAATGAAATGCATTTAAAAAATGAACACGTATTAATGTAACAGTGGTTGCTGAGAAAGCAGCCTGGAAGGACAGAGAAAAGGAGGGGCGATGGGGTCTACAGTGAAGCTGCGAGGCTCACGAGGGATGTCAGAGTGGGCCACAGACTTCGAAGTGGTTAGTTCCTGTTTTTGTAGTGGCGCAGCTAACAAAGGAGAAAGGCGCCGTTGAGAGAGTGATATGAATTTAAGAGATAAAAAGAGAAAAGCACCCAAGCCATGCAAAAGTGAATCAGAGAGGGACGCACTATAGAGTGCGAAGAATGAGTGTGTGAATACACAGGAAAGTATCCTGAGGAAGGAGGGGCGCATTGACGCCGAAAACAAGAGAATGGTCTTGCAAGATGGACAATATATAAATAGCAACTGAATGAGAAGGAAGGCAGTGAGTGAAAGAACAGAAAGGTGAAAATATAAAGGGGAACGTAATTTAGAGAATCTGTAAAGAAGAATATAAAATGGCGGCAAGAGCATACAAAATGGCGGCGGGATACACCCTTAATAGAAAAGTGCGACAACACTACAGATACGCGTGCCACTTGAGCACCGTGTCAGGGGCGCAACAGCCCACAACCAAAATCAAATAGTCAACTGAAAAACAACGTCAAGGAGCTTCAGCAAGGATATACATAAAAAATGTGCGCCAAATATTAAAACATGGGAAAGCCGCAAATGCATGTGCACAATGCCAGAATTCGAAAAATCACACAGAAGTGTTTTCCAGGACTCAAACCTCAAGCATTACGGAACAAATTAAACAAAAACCACATATAATAAATACGAAAACATAAAACCCTGCAGAAGCACTTGTGCACAATGCCAGAATTCGATCAACCACCACGTGATCCGGACTCAAACCGTAAGCATCAACCAGAAGCATATGCAAGGGAAAGGGCAAAGATAAGAACGAGGAAGTGAAAACGGCAATGAAAGTGAGAGCACAATATCTTTTAGAAAAGGCAAAGGCAAAGAGGCCAAAGAAAGTGTGGGCAAAGAGAACGCAACTAAAGGAAACCACGACAAAACTAAAGAGCAGAGCACCAAAGAGCCTCGGAGAGATGTGACCAGCCAGAAAGAGGACGTCGTAGCATGGCAGTCAACCACAGGCGGGCAAAGGAGCACAGACAAAGGAGACCCCGGATGGCAAATGCAGCCAGACCCACCACTCACACACGCCACACCCTGAGGTAAAGGCAAGGACGAAAAAACAAAACTATCCCTGACTCACCCAGGCGGACGTGAGGAGAGGGGTCCGGGGGCAGCCACAGGCGCGACCCCGGCGTGTGTCCCATATCCGCACTGCAGATGACCTGTCAACGAGTCCATCATGTTCGTGGTCGCCACTTGTTTGAGGGTAAATGGATGGCCACACCCTTCTGCCTACCGGCTCCTGAGAGCCTGACCCACACTCCGCTCGTTCACTTGAAAGGAAGGAACAACGATGTAAAACACAGTAGCACTTTATTAAGCAATTCAAAACCACAGAAAAAGTTCAATTTAAATGTTGCCCAACAACACATGAGCAGGATGGAAAAAATAAATGCATCGACAATGTTATAAATCAAATGTTCAAACGAAGCAGAAATGTATATCTATCTATCTTTCTATGAGCAGCTGCCCAAGGGGCAACCCTGAATTTAAAGGTGATGAATAGGATAGTGCCTAGAAGGCAAATCTTTTCTTAAGAAAGCAACACCATTCAAGACTACGCAGTTTAAACTAAGTTAAATGCAATGGCTTGGGCTTTGATGAGCTGAATAAGAGGGGCTGACAAAGCCAAAAGGCAGAATAATCAGATAGGCTGACAAAGCCAAAAGGCTGGCAATCAAAGAAGAGCATTACCACCTCAGAATAGGCTTCTAGGCCCTAGAGAAGAGATCAGTCGACTGGGAACTCAAGTGCTGAGCACTATATGAGGAGTTCAGGGCCTGGACCTGGGTGAAGACCTTTTATATGGAAAAAGGCAGAACTTAATGCAGAACTTACTCCTACGCCTGGCAGGAGGTCTGACGCAGGCACTTAACCGCCCGCTTACAGTAACTGGGAAGTTTGATATAAAACCGAGAAGTGGTATCATGATGGAACAGGGCGTTTAGCAGATGGTCAGTGTTCTTGACCGCAAAAAGTAAACAAAGGATAACTTTTACCATAAAAATGCTCAGAATTAATATTTAATATATTAATTCCTGGTCATGTTCCTGCCTTGAGTTCCAGTTTAATGCCAGCGCGGAAAGTCCCATAGCTAAGAATATCACAAATCTTGCATGTGACACTGCCAGATGTTCCATCAGGTTGTCATGTGGGTGGGGGCCACCCTTATTCTTGTAACTGTGGAGAGTTACAAGAAAGGGCTAATGTTGTATCTGGGTGGATGGGACAGATTTCTGCTAGCAGTTCAGTGAGGCCTACGAGGTCTGTTTTATTATTATTATAAAAATGAGAGCAAGAGTCACTTGCATTTGGGCCTACACTTTTGTATCTAAGAAGGTATGCTTAGTCCTATGTAAGATATAGTTTATCTAGGGAGCTGGGCTTGGGCCTATGTGAGATGTGCTACCAGAACAAGGGAAAGTGGACAATTTAAGACATTCTATCTGAGCCTGCCTGGTAGGGCCTATCTAGGAGTATCATGTTTGGTGGGTAGTGCCAAACCAGTAATGAGTTTCTTGTTAAATGGTAATACAGGACTTTCGGGACCCCCCATCAATCTCTCTACCAGCTTTCACCCCCAGACAGATGGTCAGACAGAGAGGGTCAACCAGAGCTTAAAACAATACCTTCGATGTTATGTAGACACCAACACAGAGGCATGGGTAGAGAGCCTATGGTTAGCCGAAGTGGCATATAACAGCGCAAACCATAGTTCCACTCAACATACACCCTATTATTGCACCTATGGGTTTCATCCTCGCTTCATTCCGTTTCTGAACCCGGGGAACACTAAACATATCCCAGAGGTTAAAGATAGGCTCCATCACATACAGGACACCCTAAGGGAAGCACAAACTCGATTAAGAGAGGCTAAATGGAATTATAAAACCTACGCCGACAAACACAGACGCCCTGGTCCTACATATCAGAGAGGGGATTATGTGTGGCTATCCACCAAGAACATTAGATTCAAGAAGTTCAGTATATTCAACCCTAAATACATAGGGCCCTATAAGGTGATTAAGTGTATCAACCCGGTAGTTGTAAAACTTGCCCTACCATCCTCTCTAAGAATACACCCTGCCTTTCATGTCTCTCTGCTGAAGCCCTCGCTTACCCTTAGGAAACAAAAACCTGTGCCTATTAGGGTAAATAACGAACCAGAACACGAGATGAGGGGTATAGTGGATTCTAAACTACGTAGACACAAGCTATGGTATCTGGTGGCCTGGAAGGGGTATGGAAACGAGGAAAATTCCTGGGAACCAGCAACGGGAGTGCACGCCCCACGCCTGGTCAAGACCTTCCACAACAGATATCCCAGAAATCCTTGCCTTTGTCAGTGTTCTCCGAGAGAGGGATGTCCTGTCAGAGTTCATCAGCGAGGGGCCGGGCTCCGCGCGTGAACACTGACACACGGCAGATGAAAAAATCAGGAAAAACTACATTTCCCAGCAATCCTTGCTGCACAGAGGCGTGCACGCAGGGACGAACAGTCAAAACGGCTTCCGGGTCCAGAGCCGGTGCCGTTTATTCCATGAAGCAGTGTGATCAGGGCAGCGACGAGGTCTGGTAAGAGGTGGTAGAGGCACCATAACTCTTTGTATTTACAGCGGAGAGCTGTATTCTTGGGGGGCGGTGAGGCATTGCTTTGTCCACTGCTCCGTACTGATCTTGAGAGAGCGCCTGACGCTCATGCTGTTTTCTCCAAGACTCATTGGAGAAAACCGTGCTTAGACATTTTGTGGTATTTCACACAGTTGAATTGAGCCAGTGAACTTTGAGGCTCATTCGCGTGCAGCACGGCTTTAAAACAATTCCCTTTCACTCGTGTTGGCGAGCGCACATTTCCGTGGCTCATGCCGAGTGAAAACAGGGAGGCTACATTTTACTTTGTGTGTGTTTCAAGTACAATTTAGAGTGGCACGCTTTATTACCCTTGAGGTAATTGGTCCTCCTGGAGTTGTGGGGGATTTCACCACACATCTAAAGGAAAAGTGATGTTATTTTCGTATTATCAAGGGGCAAGACTAAGCTGATATTGTGACATTAACAAATCGGAAAGATTGCCTTTGAATGGCTTGGATGTTGCCAGATTACATTGTTTTCTCTCTGTCTCTGTCTTGTTTGCAACAGGGGCTGTTCGAGAGGTCTAGGATCACACTGTCTCTCCGCCACTGGGGATATCAGGAGGTGGACCATACTAGCATCAATCCGATCCTGAGGATATCTGGCACCGTGACAGAAACAGTACCAGAAAATGGAAATACCAAAGCTTTCCGAGAAAGTAGAACAAGCAGGAAAACAAAGAATATTCCTCTCCATTGCAGGAAGGAATCCCACCAGCAGCATTCGTAAAGAACCTCAGCGCCTGTAACTTAACTCATAAAAGGAAGGAAACACACAGCCAAGACTAGAATATGCTCGGCAATATCCCAAATAAAGATGGCCACCACCATCTGAACATGATGCGGGTTACTGCGCTGCAGTGTAAGGATCACATAAAATGGCTGCCGACGTCCTGCATATCGCACTGCGAGGTCCTGATTGGTGGCCGCCGATGTCTGACGTGTAGTTTCAAGAGAACGTCAGCACTCTTCAAGCCGCGGCACAGGTCCCAATGGCAGAGAAAGCGAGTGTCGGATACAAGAAAGAAGCGTCACCGCCCAGCGAGGCTTTAAAAGAATATTGACAGCAGACCGTCAAAAAATGCTGCGGGAAGAGATTACGGTAGAAGACAAGCGTAAAGAACTTCTTGAGCAGCAACTGACCAAACCATAGAAAATCCAATAATTCACATCCAACTCATGACGCAGTGTCTTGTCGATCGCATTATCCCACAAAGCTGGGTCAAAATTAGTAGAAATCCGTCGGTGGGTCCTGTTTGTCCTGACGATGAAATTAATGCACGAAATCTTCAACCCCACTCCTGGTACCAAACTGTAGTGTGGGTTGTAGAGGTACTTTCCCAATAAGTCACATAGTAATTGTCAGGATGAAGAGTACTATATTCCATAAGAAAGGAACCACAACACTGGAGACATCCAGATGGTTCTGAGGACAGGCAAGGAATGAAGCCTTGTAGCTCTTAGAACCATACTGTAAGTTCCAAAGAGAATACAAAGTGGGGTTTAAAGGAATAAATCCAGGTTTAAAGGAATAGAACTAAAGTTACATAATAATGGTTACAAAACATAGTGGTGTACAAGAATACACATGTTACAAACGCACATGTGCAGGCTTTTTCCCTGAGACACTCATAAATGCCAGCAGAGCATTTGCGATCGTCCTGCCAGAAGTGTATCTCAGATTTCCTTGTGTGGTGGCCCTACATTGCTCCCCTTACAACCTAGCAGCTAAAAAATATTGCAGTGTTGTTAACAATTGATGCAGGCTTGGACTAGTGTTTCCAGGCTGCTCCCTCCACATTTTAAATTGAAGTACAGTATTAGCCTGAGTGGAGCCACACTCCCACTCTTTCTCTTGAATTACCAATAGACCAAGAAAAATATCAAAAGAATGGCACAGTGGGAACCTTTTGAGGAGGTTTTTCCTGACAATAATGATGAGCAGTTTGAATTGGACTTGGTGAATTCACTTAACTGCAGTGGTCAGTTAATATGGCCCTAATCCAGGCTTTGGGTCCCTTTACTCATCATTTACATGACTAAGTGGGTCAACAGGGCTGGCAGCCCTTGACCCCTTCGACAGGAAGCAATGCCGCCCCTGGAAAAAGAGCAAGGCCAAAGCAAAGACACAGGTGGAGGTGCATGCAGAAGCATTTGAGAAACTGCAACACAAGAAAGACACTGAACATGACTATAGCGTCTTTTCCCAGAGAGAGACCTCTCACAACTCCTCAGACTCTGTGCCTTCTAACTGGGAGGACAGTGAATAAGAAGGTGCACCTGATCCTAGCAACAAAAAACACCCTTCTTAATCCAAGCACCCTCAGGTTCTTACCTTTGAGCCCACAGAAATTATACGCATCAGGGCTTCAAAAATTGGGTCCCTCCTCAGGAGGTTGCGCAGTATGTCCAATCTCACCTCCGTCAGGACTTTGAAAAGGAGGTCCGTGCTCGTCTTCGAGCAGAATGCCCTCACCCAGATCTGGTAGGTAAGGTCGCAGATACCACGGAGGTGGACCCTACCATTGTCACATTTATGAGAAAGTATGCAAAGGAACCTAGGAAGGGCCTACACAGAGCATGCCGTAATTGCCAGGACAAGCTCCTGGACATGTCTGGCCCATTGACAAAGATAATCGAATTGGCTTTCAATGCTAAATAATCTAACTCCCCACTGGTTCCGGATGTCCTAGTGAGTTGGGCGCAGAGGGCTTTTTTCCAACTAGGAACACCAACCGCGCTATTTCCACAGAACGCCGAAGATCTATTTTCATGAGAATAGACCCCAAGCTTAACGATTTGGCCACCTCTGAAGCCGGCCTAGTAGCCGAGGGACTGCTGTTTGGAGGTCCATTTGTTAAAGAACGTATCAGATTCTGCTCCACATACTCCACACTGGAGAAGGCCAAAATGTCACTTAAAAAAGTGTTTCTAAGGAGCCTTTTTGGCAGGGCCAGGTGCTTTAGAGGGCACGTCAGGCCAGGGATCCTATCAAGGCTCTCAACAAGGATACTACCCCAAGGCAGAGGTGGATGGTATGGGGAACCAGCAGAGCCCACCTTCTATCCCACCTGTCCCTGAGTAGGCTGTCCACGCTTCCGCCATGGCAAACGCAGAGGGGCACAAGGAGTGATTCAAGACAAAGGATAATACAGTGAGAATTATCCCTTTTTCAGAGGTAACTTTGGGGTTAAGAGTGGGGTTGTTCCAAGACATCTGGAGACACATTACTCAGGATCGGTGGGTCCTAGAGACCATTCTAGGCTTCAAACTAGAATTCTATAACACAACAGACCAATCAGGTCCTCCAAAACAAATGTATTTTGCCCAGAAAGAACAGTCTTTTATAGACTTAGAAATTCAAACTTTGTTGGATAAAGGGGCAGTATATTTTTTGGTACCTCACCCCAAGGGGTTCATAAGTCCCATTTCCTGGTTGAAAAGAAGGAAGGTGGCTACTTTAGTTCTATACTTGAACGATTTCAACATCTGGATATTATACATACATTTCAAAATGGAGGGCATTCATTTGCTAAGAGATATTCTTCAGGAAGGCGATTGGATGGTTCGACTGGACCTGAACGATGCCTACCTTTCGATCCCCATCTACCCGCCTCACAGGAGATTTCTTCAATTGCTGTAGCAGGGTCAATGTCAGGAATTCACGTCCCTTCTATTCGGTCTCTCTTCAGCCCCCTGGTGCTTCACCAAGCTGATGAGGCCAGTGGTGGAGTCGCTGAGAGCTCGGGAAGTCTGTCTGATTTTATATCCAGATGACCTTCTCTTGATGGCTCAGGATCCTCAGACGATCAAGACTCACCTTTCATGGACCATTCAGCCTCTGCAGAGACAGTTTTGTCCCCTGCACAACATGTGGAATTGTTGGGATTCCAGATAGATTCTGTCCAGACCCAATTGATCCTTCATTCCCAGAAGATTTGCAACATCAAGAGGGCATTGTGAAGCCAGACTGTATCGTTGAGTTCCATTGCCAGGATTGTGGGTCTGCTAGCCTTCTCAATCCAGGCCATTTTTCCGGGCCCACTCCGCTACAGAGCCCTTAAGGAATTAGAAATTCAACATTTGAGGAAGGGTCTCTCTTATTCAGAACAGATTCCCTTTTCGGACGAAACCAGGACAGAGATGACATGGTGGTTGGAACACATGGAATCCTGGCATCGTCGTACTAAGACAAATTCCACATTGGTATCCTAGCCAGCTTTTCCGGATAATTCTCAGTTGTGTATTGTTCAATGTTTAAAAGAATATAAGGCTTATACTAGTGGAAAGAGGAATATGGTGGCCATCTGCTCATTGCTTTACAAAATCCTTTTGGACCGGTGTCCTCAGCTACGTTAGCCAGGTGAATGAGATGGTTACTGGCGGAAGCATGTTTTGACATGTCTGTTTTTGGAGCACATTCCACGAGGGCAGCCATGGCATCAAAATCGTATGCTTTAGGTTCTCGCATATAGGACATTATGAGGGTAGGAGATTGGTCTACCGCATCTACATTTTGAAGGTTTTACGATAAGCCTATTGTGGATGTGTCATTTGGTGTGGTAACGCAGCTTTAAACCAGCATAATCTGGTCTTGACATAGAATGAAACATTTTCTAGCTAACGTGTCAAGAATTTTCAATTTTATTAAGGATCCGGAGGCGAGGATTATCCCACCTGATATATGCTATTACTATATTCCTATGTATTTCATTGATTTTCCATACCAAAGTTTTTTAAACTGTGATGATATCTTCTCCCACCCTGTGATATTGGAAGTATTCTGTATTGCCTATAACCACTTACAGGCTTTTTGGTTGTTATTTATGCTTTTTAGTAAATGAACAGAAGAATGGTTGAGAAAGTGATTCCGGTTTTAATCGCTATTCACCTATGAAAAGGGGTCGTGTATGGCTTGTTACCTTCTATGCTCCTGAGATTCCAGTTCAGATGTGTTCATCTGGCCAGGTTCGGTTGTTCAACATCCCTGTTGGATCGTCTGGAAGCTATTGGATCCATGTTTGGAGTTCTTTTGGTGACTATGATGTTTCCACGTTGGAGACTTCTGTACTTATGATGTTATGTTCCAAAGAAAGAGGACACAAAATGGAGTCATCTGTACTTATATGGGTTACCCTGTGATGATTGGGGCATGTGATATGTGACATATTTGGGTAGATGGGTAATGTAGTTTTTGTTTATATGAATGTGTTTGGTTGCTGAAAATTTACAGTAAAGAAAAAAGAAGCATAATCCTCGCCTCTGTGTACTTAATGGAATTGAGAATTCTTGATGCGTAAGCTAGAACATTTTTCATTATGCTTGTTTAAAGTCATCCCACAACAACAGAAGCAACATCTTCAGTTAATTTATGATAAAATGTTCTAAACTCCGATTCAGCTGACCTATCTGCCACTTTCATAATATACTCCAAATGGGAACCCAATGATAAGGTTTTAGAACCCGAATGCGCTGTAAACTGCAACATATCAATTCCCACTTTGGACAAGAGCCAGCGAACCCATGTGGCTAGTGTGGCTGCAGTGATAGGCACTTGTCCAGTGAAATCCTAACATAAATCCCTGTTACATGTCTCATAAACCTTTAAACATCTGACAAGCACACAACTTATAATTTTCAGGAAAAGCCAGATAAGAGATACAATGTGAATTTGTCTTAGTACGCTTCAAAATCATAAAAGAAACTCCAGTCAGAGAAAAACCTGTTAAATCCAGTACTCGAATATCTGATACTCTTTTGCGTGAAATCAGACAGAACAAATTCATCAGTTAGGCCTACAACTGTTTCCTGGATAAATCTTCATTATCCGGCCATGTAAAATAGGTTCAGGCAAGGAACAGATAGTCCTGACAGCACAAGGAGGTTCTACTGATATTTATTTAAATGTAGGTGCTTTGAAATCACAGACTTTATCCAACTCCTGGGGAAGTCACAAGCTTCTGCTCCCCTGGATACTCTTTGTGATGTTTTAGTTGCCTCTTCTCCTAGTCTTCTTCACGGGGACAGCAGACGTACAGTGCCCTCAAAGCAAAGTACAGGCAAGCTATCAGTAGGGACTACAGCAGTATACTATGGCTCTCTTCTCCCTAGGCCCTTGTCACCGCTGGTGTTCATTGTAGGGAATGAATCGCCTCAGGCAATCCCAAGTGCTCTTTAACTCTTGTGTTACCCCTCATGCAGTTCCCGGTATTGTGTACTTTTGTAATCACCCCAGAGCCACCTGCCATGCCATCCTCCCAGTCTACTCCTTTGTGCCTCGAACCCCCTCCCACCGCCTCCTTAAAGTGGTTCCCCAGCCCACCGGACTTGCCTGTTGCTGCAACCCTCCTGGGTTGCAGCAGTTGGTACCGTAGCATCTGCTTGCTCCCCTGGAACGCTGGGCTTAAGCGTAACATCACGGTATCGGTCTTCCGATGTCTCTGCCTGGTCCATGGTATTCCTCGAGCTCCTCACTGCCGGGTCTTCTCCGTCGTCTTTTCGGCGTTGCTCTCTCTCCATGGTCGGCACTCCTTTGCTCCCTTGTGTCCTTTCGAACCCCGTTTCAGAATCCGGCACTCCTTGAACATCCCTCACGGTCGCTGATTCGTCCCGTTGGGTTACTGATGTGATGACGTTATCGAGGGCCACTGGACCCAGTCATATTTTCTTTCAGGCTACCATCTGGCGTCCCTGTTGGAGAGTCCAGGGAGGGCAACCACTGTGCTACAGGCCAATTCTCCAAAAATCACAGAACCATATTGACATCCCATAAAACAAAATATTGAGGTCTCAGGGTTGAGCAAATCTAATACCACTCATCAGTATGCAGACCAGAGGATGTTGCCCACTGGTTTACCCTCTATCGTATGATGCCCAGCTCAAATTGCAGAACTAGAATGAATTGCCGACCTATAAGCTAGACCCCTCTATGCCATTTGCAACAGAAAATTTACCACCATTGAAAAGGTATTCTTCAGGGGATACACACTCCACTTGTTGCATTAACCAACCCATCTCTTTGAGGCTGAAGAATATATTTTATGGATATTGGTTCACCGAGACTGCTGGATGTAGAAATTAGCCAGTAGCGAAATACCCAACATTTTCCATATTCTTGTGAAACCCTCCAGGTCATATGGGCGATATCTCCTGACTGGACCAATGGATGAACAAGGCCCAGCCAATCGGTCAGAAGTTCCTGTAAGGATGGGATCTTCATCGGACAGTCGCAAGACAGACCCAACAGGACCGGAAACCAAGGTTGTGCACTCCAAATTGGAGTTACCAGTAACATACCTGAAATAACACCCTTGCGATCATCACAAAAGGGGGCAACGCATAATGCAAATTCCCTGCCCAGTCCCGAAGAAAGGTATCAGTTGCTCGGGCCAGCAGATCAGGTCTCCAACTGAAGAACATTAATGTCTGTGTTTTCAGTCGAGACGCATAAAGATCCATCAAACACAGACCCTAAATGTGGTCCTGCATTCTGACAAACTGGGAAGCTCACCTCAAGTCACTGTTGTCCTTCAGAAAATCTGATTTCTAATCCGCGACCTCATTCCTCTGGCCGGTAATGTATTCCACCTTGACCGATATCTGGTGTCGCAAACAAAAATGCCAAAAATCTTTGGCTATCTCCACCAACAAACTGGATCTCTTCCTCCTGAGTTTGTTGATATGCAAAACCGCAGAGACATTGTCCATCCACAAGAGGATACAACAGTTTGTCTTTTTTTTGGGGGGGAGAGGTCTGATGGCAAAGGAACCTGCAACTAGTCCCAGACGATTGATATGCAAACGTAGTTCTGACTCTGACCAATGGCCACAGAAGGAAACTGGGCTGCATCTCACTCCCCAGCCCCACTTGCTGGCATCTGACGCTTATCACTATCTCTGGCAGACACCCAGAGATGACTCTGCCATTCCAAGCCTCCATATGGTCCAAACACCAGGACAACTTGATCTGGGCTTCCGTTCAGCAGAGAAATCTGCTCCACATCTGAGGCAGCCTTCCAAAGATGGCACATTTTCAGCCTCTGAAAGGCCCTGCAATGTAATAGACCAGGAAAAACTGTTTGGATGGAGGAAGCCAACAGTCCCACTAACCTGGCAATGGACATCAAGAGCACAGTCTGGCTGAACAATACTAACCTCAATTAATTCTTAAAGGACTTTACTTTCTGCATGGGCACCAGGAGCTGCGCTGTGACTGAATCTACCTGAAAGCCTAGAAAATCTTTTTGCTGCGTTGGTTTCAAGACTCACTTTGCACCATTGATAATGAACCCTATATCTTGCAGAAGCTGAACTGTCCAGTCTAGATGCATCATCACTGTAGACTGCTCTTGGGCCATAATCAGCAGATCGTCCAGAAAGAAGATCAGTCTCACACCCATCCCTCTCAGGGTTTCCACCACGATCTCATCAGCCTTGTGAAACACCATGGAGCCCAGAATAGGCCAAACAGAAGAAACAGGAACTCGTACCATCTTTATTGTCACTGAAACTGAATAAAACACCTGTGCGTTGGAAAGATCGGTACAGACAGGTGTATGTCTTTTAGATCGAGACAGACTAACCATTCCCTCTCCTGTAATTGATCTTGTACAAGATGAATGCCCTCCATCTTGAAGTGGTGGTATAGGATCGAGGCATTGAAGTTGCACAGGTTTAAATCCAGTCTGTGACCCCCTCTCCCCCCACTACCCTTTTGCACTAAAAAAGATTACCCTGACAAAATGTCTGAGGTGGGATTGTGTAAGACATATGGTCTCTTTGTTCAGAAGTTCTTGGATCTCTGAGTTTATTAAAAAAAACTGTTCTTGTTGGGAAAAACGCATCTGTCTGGGAGGGATATCAGAAGACTCTAGTCTGTAACCCTAAACAGTCTCCCAACACCCACGGATTTTGAGTAATCATGCTCCAATTGTGTACAAAGTGCCTCACTCTGTCCTCCAAAACCATACTGGGTACTGGAATAATGCTCACCTGCAAAGGTCGGAGTTGCTGATCCAGAGGTGCCTGTATAGCCACCTCTGCCAAATCAACCTTGACCTCCTTCATGACCTTGAGGGGAAGAAGGTACCACCTCGAGTTGTAGCACCATACTCCTTGTCGATGGAAACTGAAACCTCTTCGAGAACTTTGAAAGAATCCTCTGCCTGACAATCGCAATCTGAAACGCCCAGCTCTGCCAAAAAAGGCCAGACTGGAAGACCTTTTTTCACGAAAGTTGAGTCTTTTCAAGGGCAGTAAAATTTTGAATTTGAACAAATCAACCAAGGTTATTAACAAACGAGTCCCCAAACAACAAATCCTCCACTAAAAGGCCGGCGTCACACGAGGCCAGATCTGTAAGTTTGAGATCAATCCACATAAGCATAGATCGACGCCTCTCCGTTGATAAGGCACAATTAGCATTAACCAAGTAGCATTCTGCTCTCTTGGACCAACCTACAAAAACGTCTTGATTGATGGGATTCCCAAACTCCTTATTGTCTTCACAGTACGGAAAGCATGGGCAATCCCATGTTTGGTATCCTTCGAGAACTGTTTTAGAAATGTGACCATGTTAGGGTCAACCTCGGGTGTGTCCGCCACTTTACCAGGAAGAGAAGGCCATGAACATTCGGCCCATAAGCAGGTCTGAACTTCTCTTTCGAATCCCTTGCGTTTCTTGTTGGACATGATAGTCCACCTCCACGTGAGGAAGTCAATCAGAGGACATTGGGTGAACTTTTTCTTCTGGATCGAAGTCCAGCATCTTTGTCTTTTCGCCATATCGGGGCGTTCTGGGTCCATCGTTGCTTGTGCGCTGTCTCTTGCCTGATTCTGGCGGAGTACTCTCTCTGGAAGAATCAGAATGAGAGAAGCGTCCAAGATCGTCAGTATAATCCGTCCTGCATTTGAGATTGAGCCTTGGAGTACCTGGAGCATTAGGGGAACTATACTTGCGATCTCTGAGGTAAGCATTGGACAGTCTCTCCAAAGCCTCAGAATGAGACTATTTGGAGGTTGCGCCTGGACCCTGGAAGATCTGCTGTCATTGGACATTCTCAGTTCAAAGAATGTGGCATTAGATTCTGACCCTTTCTTGTTAAGCATACCTCTTAAGAGGTATCGTGAAAGGTCTCAGTGCCATCACAAGTGCACTGTTTACTGACTCTTGGACAGAATGGTCAAGGGCTTCCACAAGCTCTTCTTCCAAATAGGTATTTAGGGCTTTTCATAGTAGTCACCTTAATCCCCTTCATCAAAGGGCTGATATTCCTTCATAACTGCCAATTGAGAACTGATGCCGAACCCAAAGGCCACAGGGTCAGCAAACCCAATAATCAGGTCAATTAAAGTATAAACAAACTGTTAAAGAGTGGAGGTAGAAGGCCTGAAAACTCCAGAGGCAAACCTTGTTCAATGATTAATATGACCACAAGCTTCCACCTAGGCAGGAACATCAACGGCGAACAAAAGATTTAGAACACTCAATGTTAGCTGAACACGGGGAAAGTGCAGTGTGCTGCCTGTATTCTACACTCGTGGCGTAGCCGAATCACTTGAGGAACGCAGGCCTGCGTGCGCATCCGCACCCCACTAAGAGAAAGAAGTCCGTCTGCTCTCTGCGACTACAGCCTTCTAAGCACGAGCCCACTACCCAGCTCCCCCTCCACAAATTGTCCCAGAGGCTGAAGGGCAGTCACGCAGAAATCAAACCGCAGGTAAACGTTTATACTAATATGTGGAAAATAAACGGCACGCTCCTGCCAGTGAAAGACATATAAATATGTAGAATGATCCTGTGCAGCCACCAAAGCCAACCCCTTCCCAATAATAATTGAAAGAAGGCGAAAAAATGCAGTATAAGCATAAGATATGAGAGACAAAATGAGTAGTACTTAACCCGGCTGCAGAGCAGCAAAGAAAGAGGAGGGTGCTTTGTTACTCGCAGACTTAAGGGGCCATTTGGGACCTGATTTTTTAATATACCCATGACAAAGTTGAAGATGGTATTGGGAAATGTAGTTTTGATGTGTAGAATGTTTTGATTGGCTACTGCGTTTTATTGCAGTAAAGATAGAGAAGCATAATCGGAGCCTCTGGACCTGACAGAGTTTAATAGCGAGATACAACACAACATCAAACCCTGGCATTTCTGTTATTGCATCAAGATAAATTATACAACAAATGACATGCATCTAAAACCAGCCAGGACTATTGTCTTTTGCAATGGTAGCTGTTTAATATAAATGATGACAGCAATGATTTTCTTGTAAATAATTAACATTGAAAATGTTTCAACTCTGAAATTGTGAGACTGTAATTTAAACGTTACTGAGGCCAAGTGGAAGGGGAAGTGGTCTTCAGAGTGTCTCAATCACTTCCAATAGGTTCACTCTGTGTTCGAAATGTTTGCCCTTTTTCTCTCCTCCTCATAACCCCCATCTGCATATCCTAACACCTAATCTCTTTCCTCTTCAACACCCTCTTGCCACTCTCTCCTAAATGCACTTCCTTGCATCTCCTTCACTTCACCACTGTTCAACGCGCAATTCATCCACTCAGCTGAATGCATTGCATTGTCTTTTACTTTCTCCTTCACACGCATCTGCGCAGAAGCACAATTGGTTCTGGAATATGTTACCATTGTCTGCTCTGCAGAGAGGCTAAAAACTGAATGACCATGTACTCTGAACAACCTTTTGACCCGCTGACAGGCAACTGTGAGAAACTTGCACTGCCCTGAGCCTTAACTCCAGATCTCTCAATCGTGGGCTGTTATAAACACCTGGAGGAGACTCAGTCCAAAGTATGTACTATAGAAGAGTAGTTTGCTATACTGAAAAAAACTAAAAATACAACATCCTGGAAATAGATAACACGCTTAGGAAATGCAAGATTACGTAAAACATCTGACATTTAAACAGGAACTAAATTGCTGACAGCTAACTAACTAAATATTGAACTTGTTTCAAAGCGTTCTAACAACAATACAGAGAACATTCTAAGTGGAATGTACACATAGGGACATGCAAACGGAGACCAGGTGAATGAGCTTAGATTACATATAAAATTATATATGTAATAAAGTACCCTCTGTCCAACATTATAAGGATATTGAAAGTCATCAACGAGTTCTGTGACCAAACAGAAGAACAAGTCTGAAGGCTGAGTTCTTTAATAAGGTCATGGACCTCAGAGATGACTTGCAGTATCCTTTTAATGTTCCTTATAAACACGGTCACACCGTCATCCTTACCACAAGCCGCTTAAATTGTTGGTATTTTGCTCTTTCATATGAAAGAGTGTTGCACGAGCGAGACTTATGACTCAGACCACTGTTGCTTATATTGTCTATTGCTTTTATTTTTATGAATACATCAGACGCAATGACGGTCTTAAGGTTGTCCTTTTCCTTCTTTTCCAGGCGCAGGGATGGAACTTGACTCTCCAAAGCAAAGAGAAATGCCAGAGGTAAGTAAACCGATAAGGTCTCTTATAGGGTGTCTAAAGGAGGTGAGGTATTGTCACCACTTCATGCCTGCATGCCCACTGTAGTATCCGGCTGGATACAGTCTAGTTGTTCTTGTGTGATGTAATTTACACTGTACACCCACCCACCACAGGCGTCACCAGTCAGGTGACCCTGTTAATAAAAGGGGCCGGGCGCACGTGCCCTGGGCCATTACCAGTACCCTACTATCTGTGTCTGCGTCCGTGTGTGTTGCTCACCATGGGGGCCTAGGGCCCAACATTACACTGGCGACGAGGGGGCTGTGCCCGTGCGTGCAGCAGCCCAGCAAAGGTGAAAAGGGGGAAGAGAGCTGCCCGTGTCGAGGGCACCCCCAGAAGCCGGCGCGGAACGCGCCCGAAAACCCCAGGGTAAAGACGAGGTGACCGGGAGCCCACCCCGCACCTCGTGTGCCTCCTGCGGAGAATCCGCCTCCGTGCAGAGGCGCCCGATAGCCCGAGGGCGTGTGCGAAGAGCCCCGGGCCAGCACGACGAAGAAGGTGATCGGGAGCCCACCCCGCACCTCATGTGCCTGTTTGAATCCGCCCCCTGCGTGGAAGAGCCGTGGGGGAGAAGAGCGAGCCCAGCGGAGCCCACCCACATCGGCCGCGACGACCTACGTGAGCCCGGTGAGTGAGCGAGGGCTGTGGAGAAAGAGAAGTGACCCCGAAGGTGAGGAGGCCAGCGGGAGCCCACCCGCATCGGCGGCAACAAAAAGGTGAACAGAAGCCTGTAGTAAAGGCTGCGAAATGCCCAGGCCGTAGCTCCGACCCCCACCCCGTGCAGCGTGCGAACTGAACAAAGCTGCTGCGGGTGGGAGGGTAGTAGAGGGGAAAGCGTGCCGCCCGCGGCTGATCGGTGCAGCGACAGCACCACCCCCTGCGCAGCCCGTGGAAATGAAAGGCCTGCTGCGAGGGGCGGAGGAGGTGAAATGCCGATATGCGGCCATCGCCGCAAAATATAGCAAGGAGACTGTTGCGTGGGGCAGAAAGCACGAAGGGACGGTGCGCGCCCACTGCCGCCCACAGCGTGAGCGATAGAAGCGTCCCGGCGAGGCCCGCAGCGTGGGTGAAGCCGCTCTGACCCATCGGAGCGCTGCAGGGCGCCTAAACAATTGCAGAAAAGTGGCCCGATCGTGTGTGGCACAAGCAGGAGTAGAAGGCAGCCTGCCAACATCAAACACTCGAAACAAAGAAATGAAAGCGCCTACCTGGCTGTGAGTGCCTGTGCCCCGGGGTAAAGTAATGAGGACGAGCCGAGGTCACGAGGAGTCTGTACCGGCATTCCTCCAAAAGAACTGAGAAAGCATTTGGAGGACTCAGAGAGAAGGAACGAGCCGGGGACAGCACTGGAAACCAGGCAACGCTGCCATCTAGTGGCCAAAGTGCATTAGTGCGCCCACTGAATAAAAGACTGTGGCAGCTAGGGTGCATACAATGAACTGACATAGATGGGCCATGAAGTTTGGAGGCAACGTTGTGCCAGGACGTGAGTAGTGCAGCACAGGGAGAGCTGCTGCAGCCTAGAAGTGAGGTGGGGGGGAAATGCAAAAGTCTTCAGTGAAGAGACAGGCCAGCACCCAACGAACGTCAGCAAGGCGCAACCGAAACCACCTCATCATTCCAGCTGCCAAGCGCAGGAGGACAACAAAATGTAAGGCATACGGGAAGGCGGCAGTGAAGTAAAAGGAAAGAGTAACACACTGGAAACAGTAAAGCGGAGACAAGCATTAATGTGCAGCTGCCCTAGGGGATGGGACAGACCCCCAACAGGTGACCGGGCAAGGAAAGCCCAAAGGACAGGCTGCCAAAGAGGGAGTGAGATGCGATGACTCCTACTGGCCAGGGGAGGTCATCGCAGGGGAAAATGACATCGGAGACCGAGACACTCAAGCAGCAGGAGCAGCACGGAACACGAGCATCAAGCCTGGAGATCAGAGGGGTGCGACAGGTGCAGCATGCACCCAGTGGCGGAACGACGCCACCGCAAGAAGAGCGCAGCATACGCGCCACGTGGCGGAACGACGCCATCGCAAGAAGAAGAGCGCAGCATACGCGCCAAGTGGCGGGACGATGCCACAGCAAGAAGAAGAGCGCAGCATACGCGCCAAGTGGCGGGACGATGCCACCGCAAGAAGAGCGCAGCACACGCGCCAAGTGGCGGAACGACGCCACCGCAAGAAGAGCGCAGCATACGCGCCAAGTGGCAAAAGGACGCCACCACAAGGAAAAGTGGCACAGAAGAGGTACCGCGAACAGTACCAGAAGGACGCCACGGAAGTCAGAGACCCAGGAAGAGGTCAGGAGTCAATGACCGACTCAGAGGTCCAACAAGGAGGAGGACCGCGAAGAGGACCAGGATGAGGTCCGAAGAGAAGGACGACAAGTCTTGAACGGAAGTCAGAAGCCGAACGAAAGAAGGCCGCGATGACAGGTCCAGTTTCCGAGTGAAGTGAGAGCAGTGTCCTAGGGGTAGGACCAGACCGGGGAGCCACGGGTGGAGTGCACGCCACCCGGGGAGGCCTGGTTAAGGCAGAGAAAGAAGAAGAGGAGACCGGACGGTGTCGCGAGGGAGGAGAAGAGAGTGGCAGCACGCCACTCCGCAAAGGAAGAAAGGGCAGTGGCACAACGCCACCGGGCAGACAAACACCACAGGCGTGCCGGAGGAAAGGAACAGGGCGACAGCACAGAGGACTAGTGCCATCAGCAAGATGAAGACGCAAACTACCTCTAGCCCACTCCCGCCACAAGGCCGCCGAATGCAGGAAGATCACCGCCTGTCTGCCCACTAAAGAAAGACCAACCGTATATTATCACCATCCCGGTGCATCACGACCAAGGAGCATCGCACCACCCAAGGGAATCCACACCTGCCCCATACCACCGGAAGACAATGAGGCGAACCACCCAGAAACCTCCTGTGCACCCCATCAACCTACAGCCTGCCGAAGTCGAGCACAACCGGCCATTGGAAGATCCGCCTTTGGGGACTACACAAGACTGGGCCGTGGCCCTGTTGGGTGTTCCGCAGCGACCCCTAAGCGTGGCCTACGCAAAGGCCCGCACAGCCCACGCAGTCACGTGACAGTCCAGGGGACAAGGGCCTCGACGGAGTTTCCATGCTATGGAAGTCCGGACAGGAGAGATGCGTCGGCACCAGCTCCACGTCAGGCGCGGGAAGAAGGGAGACCAAGGTTGAAGACTGGGTACAAACAAGATCATCAGAGGAAAGCGCATAACCCAAGTCCAGACGGCGAGGATGCCCAGACGGAGACACCACTACCGAAGGCTACATGAGTGACTTGGCTGTGAGTCCGTTGGCAGTTCGAAGCGACGCCTTCGCGCGGCTCCCACGAAGCCCCGCACGGTCCACACGGTCCCATGGCAGCTAGCGAGGAAAGCCCTCCGAAAAGCTCCAGTGAGAGAGAGTGCCCTCCAAGAGGCTCCAGTGAGAGAGGAGTCCGGGCGAAAGAGGCAAGTCGGACGTCGCTCAAAAGTCGGGGACAAGGAAGGCCATCTAGTACGCCACCTCCACTGGAAGGCCTCACACCCAAAGATCATCTCCACCAGCTGCAGGTTCTGCCATCAACCGGAGCCTGAGTGCTGAGAGATACTCCAGAGTGGATCTCGCCACAGCTCCAGATGCACCGACACTGAAGCTTTGAATATAAGATTTGGCACCGAGAGACCGGGGCGGTCCACAAGAACATCGTCAAAGCAGAAGAAGACATCTTGACCCCGTGGTCCGAAGGTCTAGCGCCGGCTGGCGGACGGCCTGAATACAATCATTTGTTCCATAGGCTGTGTTTTGTTTTATTACAGGTTGGACTCTTGTTTGTTATTTTTATCAAAGTTTGGGAGGAATGTAGTATCCGGCTGGATACAGTCTAGTTGTTCTTGTGTGATGTAATTTACACTGTACACCCACCCACCACAGGCGTCACCAGTCAGGTGACCCTGTTAATAAAAGGGGCCGGGCGCACGTGCCCTGGGCCATTACCAGTACCCTACTATCTGTGTCTGCGTCCGTGTGTGTTGCTCACCATGGGGGCCTAGGGCCCAACATTACACCCACCTCCGTGTGAAAAAGTAAATAGATTAGACTCGTTCTTTTTATCTCCACCTTTCCTTTGCTTCTTTTGGTTTGTGGAAAAGAGCCCTCATAGCGTCTAGTTAGCGCCACTAGACAAAACGTATGCAGTTGTTTATCTGTAACCACAGTATGAGAAAGAAAGAAAAACCCACCCCAGATGGTTCGCCAGCCCGCCTCAAACCATGACTTTCCGTCTCCTTTTGTCGGTATGCATTACTTTAATTAGGTGTATGGGGCCCTTTCAGTATAGGCTCCAAGCAGCATAGAACCCGGTACTCCCTCCTGAGCCATGAAAATCAACTCTCGCCTCCCTGACCTTCCCAGGAGAGGAGTGTGTACCGGGATAGCCCGCTCCTCCAGGAGCGTGGCTGGGCGTCTCGTTTGGTCGATGGCCTCCTGGCTTCCCCGCTTCTGCTCACGTCTGCCAGTGGGCTCCGCGGCACACGGTCCTCCCCGTACATTGGCAGGTTCAGGTTCGTCAGCTACTTCCTCGTTGCTGGCGCTAGTCTCCCGCTGCGGTCTGGTGTCCTCCAGGTTCGGGCTCTGAAGCGATAAGGGAATCCTCGCTTCCTCTCTGTCGTCGGGCCGTGACTTTCTCTAGGCTCTGATTTAAAGGGCCCATGTCACACACAGTCCCAGCCAATCTCTTCTCACTTCCAGTTTGAATGAGGAAGGAAGGGGGTCTCCGATGTCCCATCCACTGTTGCCTGACATGGGGTGGGCTCCTGGAAACAAAGAACAGGGGAATAAACGTTGGAGAATGCGTTCCCCATAACGTGCCATGGATGGTATTCTGTTACATCCTCTGAGGTATGGGCAGTCGGCTACCTGCCTGACAACCCCATCCTGGGATTTTCCTGTGCGGGGAAAAGAGGAAGGCAGGACAAAAAGTCAGCTTTGCTGTTCTCACTACCCTTCCGATGTCACACCTCAAACTAGAAGGGCAGTAGGGACAGGAACCACCTTAACACCCTCGGATTGTTTCCCTTGTTACCCTCATCCACTTTAAAGGGGCATGGTCCATATAGAGGACAAAGGGCTTGCCTTCCAAATAGTACCGCAGCTTTTCTACCACCCATTTGATCGCTAAACACTCCTTCACTATGACAGGGTATCGCTGTTTGTGGGGAAATAGCTTACGGCTTATGAACAATATGGGAACCTCAAAACCTTTATTGTTCTTGTGGGAATGACTGCTTCTATCCCAACTTTGATGCATCTGTCTGTAAGATGAAAGTTTGCTTAAACTAGGAGAGGTCAATATCGGGCTTGTTGTGATGGCTTAAGTTGTTTGAAAGCTTCTTGGACCTTTGTCGTAGGGTTCTGCAGTACTTTGTTGATAGTCCTCTTTTTCAAGAGGTCTGTTAGAGGTCCTGCAATGTCTGAATATTGTAGAATGAACCTTCGATAATAGCCGAGAAGGCCCAGACCTCTCTCTTGTTTTTGGGTAAGGTTGTATCCATGATGGCTTGTATCTTCTCCTTATGGGGTTCAATTAGCCCGTTTCCCAGGACATACCCTAGGTATTTGACATTATTATACCCGGGCCTGGATGTCTTTGCATTTTTATGCAAACTGGCCTTTTGTAACTCTTGGAGGATGTTCTGGCAGTGGAAGAGATGTTGTTCCCAAGAGGGGTTCAAGATGACGATGTCATCAGTAGGCTGAGGAGTATGTCTGATGATTTCGTAGGACCTTGTTCATGCACCTCTGAAACATTGCAGGGGCCCCGTGTAGTCCAAAAAGTAGCACAGTGAACTCACACAGTCCTGCAGGTGTAGAGAAAGCTGTCTTTTCTTGATATTCCTTCCTAAAGGGTGCCTGCCCTTTGCAAAATCCAGAGTGGTGATAAATCTGGCCTCACCTAGCTTCCCTATCAGTTCATTGATTCTTGGGAGGGGGTAAGCATCAAATTTTGAAACATTGTTTACTGCTCTGAAATCAATACAAAATCTAATCGTGCTATCCGGTTTGGGCACCAGCATGATGGGAGATGACGAATTGCTCTGTGAGGGTTTGATCACCCCAAGTTGTAACATCATCTCTGTTTCTTTTTGTATTGCTTCTCTCCGTGCGGAAGGGATTCTATACGGTTTTTGCTTGACTACAACTCTTTTTTGAGTTGGAATAGCATGTTCCGCTAATTGAGTCTGACCCAGGATGTCTGAAAACAGAGGGGAAAAGGGTCAAAGGACAGGCAAAAGTTTGACTCTTTGTTTCCCTGTTAGGGCGTCATTTATGATGAATTAATTCAAAGTACTAGGGTTGGATACAACCGGGTGTACAACATGCACCCTTTTTGGTAGGGACCCTAACCATTTTTTCAGGAGGTTCATGTTGTAGTTTTGTTCTTTCCTGGGTGACATTTAGAGGCAATAGGTAACCTTGCCTATTTTGGCAACTATTTTATAGAGTCCTTTCCACTTTGACTTCATCATTTTTAGGGGAAGTAGGAAGCAGGACCAATACTCAGTCATCCACTTGATAAGTACACCATTGCTTCCCTTTGTCATAGACTGCTTTTGTCTGTCTAGGCTTTTTTCGAAGTTAGTATGTGCCAAATCTCGGAGTTTGTCTATCCTAGCCCTCATCTAGTTTGCATAGTCTAGAAGTCTGCCGCTTCCTCTCCAGTATCCTTCTCCCATACTTCCTTCATCATTTCAAGAAGGCTACAGGGTTGCCTACCATATAGGAGTTCAAAGGATGAAAATCCCATACTAATTTGACCCTGTCCCCTAATAACAAAGTGGGCTAGCGTTAGGAGTTGGTCCCAATTTTTACCTTCCCCAGATAGCATCTTTTTAAAGGTGAGCTTTAGAAAACCGCTGTACCGCTCCACTAGATCGTGGGTCTGTGGGTGGTATACGGACATCTTAATGTGGGTTAGGTCTAGCAGTTTACATACTTGTCTCATAAGTTGGGAAACAAAGGGTGTCCCCTGATCTGTAAGGATCTCTTTGGGGAACCTGACGCTGGCAAATACCTCAACTATTGACTGGGCTCTGTTCTGGGTTGTGGGAGATTTTAAGGGTATGGCCTCGGGGTACCGGGTTGAATAATCCACAATAACTAGTACATATTGGTTCCCTTTACTGGACTATGAGAGAGGCCCAATCAGATCAATCCCAATACGTTCGAAGGGCTTCCTGATGACAGGAAAGGGCTGCAGGGGTACGGGAGGAGGTTGATACAGATTTTCCCTCTGGCATACCTCACATTCCTGGCATTATTATTTGTTTATAGTGGAATATATGCCAGGCCAGTAAAAATGGCATAGAATCATCTGGGTTGTCTTCTGGGTACTAGTATGTCTAGCCAATAAGTGGGAGTGAGCAAAGAACATTATTTTCTCTCTGAACTCGTGGGGTACTAACAATTGTGGACTTTCTCCAACCTTCCCTACTCTGTACAGTAGCCCTTTTTTTGTAACAAACTGGGGAAAGAAAAGATTGGGCCTAGTTTCATTGGCACGAGCCTCCTAGCAAGCGTTTTGTAATGTTGCATCATTGACTTGAGTGTGCTTAAAATTTGGATCTATCTCTCAGGGTTCAGGGGTGAGTAGAGCATTCTTGGGAGGGGGCTTTTCTAGGATTTCCCTGCCTTGTTCTATATGGTTTAAATTGGCCGAAAACATTTCCAGGAAATTAGGGTTATCGGTGCCTAGGATTATGTTCTCGGGGAGGTTACGTATACATAATATCTAGTACTTGGCCTTTCAAGGTGGTTACCGCAAGGTGGGCAACCCGATAAGTCTTAACATCCCTATACACACACCAAATGCTTACTGCTTGTCCTGGGAGGATTTAGGAGGGGTGGACCAGATCGCCCTGTACAACAGATTGTTTACACCGAGTCCAAAAGGGCCGTAACCCTTTTCATATTGATTTGTAGACTTACGTAGAAACAATGTTCCAGCTCTTGGGTATACAAGAAGGATTGAGGGGTGTATTTTATCTCCATAGGTTCCTCCCCTGGTTTCTTACTGGGACAGAACCGGGCAATATGACCCCATTCCCAGCACTCGCAACATTGAGGGACCTTATAGGAGGTATTCTAAGGTTTTGGTATCCTTAGTTTTGGTGTTTCCATTGGGTTTTTCCCCATTTTCTTCTAATTTCTTCCCGTCCCGAAGAGGAGTAGATTGCAATGACTCCTATTTTGTTCCTAGGAGTAGAAGCGAGGTTGTGCTCTCAAAAAGGTTGGGGCCATTTCAATTGCCTGTTCCACTGTAAGGTGAGTGTGTTGTCATAGACATTTTTGTGTCGGCAAGGGCAGGGCTTCCAGGTACTGTTCCAAATAAATCTGGTTCATCATTTGGTCCTTATTACTCTCTGCTGGTTTCAACCATTTAATCGGCAGCCAGTTTCAGTTTAAAGAATACGGTTTTGGGGTTATCTCCGGGCAATCCCTTTTCTTTTCGGAATTTCACTCTATAAGTTTCTGCGTCTGTACCAAGATGGTTTAATATAACTGTCTTAGGGGCATATTATCAAGAACGGCGTTAAAAATTATCGCCGCTTTAGCGGCAGAAAACTGCTGCTAAAGCGGCGATAATGGGCTTGATAATATGCCCTTGAGAATTCCAATAGAAGCCCATGTTCTGGTGTCAACATGAGCTTCTATTGGAATTCTCCAGGGCTTATTATCAAGCCCATTATCGCCGCTTTAGCTGCAGTTTTCTGCCGCTAAAGCGGCGATAATTTTATCGCCGTTCTTGATAATATGCCCCTTAATTTTTTCATAGGGGGTATTCCCAGAGGTGATCGCGATTTGATATGCTGCCTATGCCACGCCCGTGAGGAGGGGGCGAGAAAGAAGGGCCATTTATCTGGAGGCCAAGCACTGGCCCTGGCAGCCCTTTCAAAATGTAACCCTTACGATGTATTTTTGTAACACCACATGGGGTCCCAGGGGAGTTGAACTATGTGTCCCAGAGATACGGGAGGTTACCTGGATTTGATCCTCGGTGATCTTGTGTACACTCTCCACCTGTGATTTCATAGCATCCCTAAAGAGTTTGTGAGCTGCTTTCACAGATATCTGTTGCTCCAGGGCCCGTTCGAGTTTCCTCTGCTCTTGCACTAATTGATGAACCACGGTCTCCATTCTTTTCAATCGAGGGTTGCCCGCATTCTCCACCACGTGTTGCACAAGAGGAATTATGACTCGGACCACTGTTGCTTATATTGTCTATTGCTTTTATTTTTAGGAATACATCAGATGTAATGATGGTCTTACGGTTGTCCTTTTCCTTCTTTTCCAGGTTCAGGGACATCAGGACCACTGGGATGGAGCTTGACTCTCAAATAAAAGAGAGATGCCAGAAGTAAGTAAACCAATAAGGTCTTTTATCGGGTGTCTAAAGGGGGTGAGGTATTGTCACCACCTCATGCCCACCACCATGTCAAAAAGTAAAAAGATTAGACTCGTTTTGCTTTTTTTGGTTTAGGGAAAATAGTCCTCATAACGTCTAGTAAGCTCCACAAGACAAAACGTATGCAGTTATTTATCTGTAACCACAGTATTACAAAGAAAGAAAAAACAACCCAGATGGTTCACCAGCCCACCTCACACCATGACTGTCGGTATGCAATATCTTTAATTAGGTGTAGGGGACACTTTCAGTATATGCTCTGCCAGCATAGAACCCTGTACTCCTTCCCGAGCCATGACAATCGCCTCCTGCCTCCCTGACCTTCCCAGGAGACAAGCACATACCTGGGATAGCCACGCTCCTCCAGGAGCGTGGCTGGGCGCCTCGTTTGGTCGATGGTCTCCTGGCTACCCCACTTCTCCTCGCATCCAGGCAATGGGCTCCGCATCACACGGTCCTCCTGTTGTGAGAAGAAAGACTCGGTTGTCAGTTGCAGGTCTCAAAGAGGTTTATTCCTTTGGATCGCCCACGGGTCACCCAGAGCGGCTAGTTTAGACACCAGCCCAGCATAAACTCACTGGAATCTCAAACCATCGCCTAGGAGCCGCGAGTATAATTCGTAAGTAAAAATACAGGTTATGAGGGCATGCGGGGCTACCGCGTGCCCAGCAATACATAACAGCAATACATAACAATGGCATCACCACGCATCACTACTACATCACCTTCCCCCCACCCCCAAAACAAAACAAAAGCAAACACAAAGGGAACAACAAAAGAATAATTGCAAAATCAATACATTACAAATTCTTTAAATTTGGTAGGCACTTTGACTTCACAGGCATTAACCTGTCGTCTATTGGCAGAGGCAGACATTAAGGTTGAACCTGAGGTGGATGGTGATTCCGATTGTATTTGCTCACCTGTGACATTCAATGTGGGTTCCACCCAAGTTGCCCAGTCTGATTCCAAAACAGGTTCTGTCCTATTCAAAATGATGTTGGCTTGCTGAAGTGTTAACTTAAAGAGCTGACGTTTATTCCACCACCCCCTGCCCACAAGTAGTACAGAAGCTTTACCAGCTCTTTCAATCTGGACTGGTGCTGAGTAAGTAGATTGACCTTTAGTAACTTTCATGGGACTCTTTATAAGCACCCAGTCACCTACTACAAATGGCTGCAACGATACATTGTTTTTTCTATCGAAATACTCCTTCATCTTACGCTGTGATAGGGTGTAATGGAGCGTTGCGTGTTTTCCAATGTTTATCAGATATGAGGCATTCAGGGCACTTGTCGATTAAAAACCTGACTTGGGCATCAATACCTGTCCACCAGTAGTACTGTTTCATTTTCATAATAGTTTTTGTAGCACCTAAATGACCTTGATGTGCTTGAGTAATGATGGAATCACGTAGTTTAGCAGGCAGTACATACAAAACCCCCCTCATGAGCAACCTATTGGCCAAAGACAGTTCCTCTGCCACCTGGCCAAACGTTTTCAATTCTCCAACTAGTATTCTTTTCTCCGGCTAACCCTATACAACATACTCACAGGCCTTGCACCAGGTTTTTTATCCTCCTGCCATGCTGCTAACCATTCAGGTTCACTCAAACCTGCACAATATTCTACATTGATGGCGTCCACAGATGCCACGCTCACTACATCATCCACAAAGCCGTCTTCCTCCACATCCTCAACGGGCATACGTGACAGACAGTTAGAGCAAACGTTTTTTCCACCAGAGACATGCCTGATTTCAAACACAAATTCTTGTAGTTTGGAGACTAATCTTGTTAACCTTGCTGACAAGTTGTTGTTAGCTCCTGCCGAAAAAATATGCACAAGGAGTTATGGTCGGTTTGTAAGAAAAATTTGCGACCCCACACAAGCTAATGCTTCCTGCTCGATGGTGCTGTATTGTTTTTCACACTGTTTATGAGCTCTTGAGGCAAACACCACTGTTCTCTCTTTACCTGTAGCCTTGTGACTCAAGATTGCCCCTAAGCCCCTCTGACTTGCGTCTACCGTAATGACAGAAGACTAACCTTCTTGAAAAGCACTTAAAGCAGGAGCTTTCTCAATGAGTAGTTTGACCTCGTTAAAGGCAGTCTCTTTGTCTTGAGACCATATGTATTTAGCTCCTTTCCTCAATAAGGATCTAAGAGGTTCCACAGTTTGCGCATATTCAGGGACAAACCTTGCATAGTACTCCGCAAGGCCAAGAAAATAGCATAACGCAGAAGTGTCACTGGGAGCCTTCGCTTCCTTGATGGCCCTGATGAGTGAAGGCTTAGGTTTTATCCCTGAACTGGAGACTGTGTGACCCAAGTACTCTAATTCTTTGGTAGCAAATTTGCATTTGTCCTTCCCGATTGTCATATTTCTCTGAGAAAAAATCTCCATAACCTGATGCAATAGTCAGTTATGCTCCTCTAATGTGTCAGCATAAATTAAAACGTCATCTTGGTAGGCTTGCACGCCCCTAAGATTGCCAAACAGATGGTTCATAAGCTTCTGAAAAACGCTGGCAGAGGATGCCAAACCGAATGGCAATCTCAGGTACCTGTAAGCCCCAAATGGTGTTACGAAAGTGGTGAGTTCTTGTGAATCTTTAGCTAGGGCCACTTGGTGGTAGGCAGACCTTAAATTGATTAAAAAAAAAAACATTTGGAACTCCCCAAATTGGCTAACAACTCTTGTATTTTGGGGGGAGAATGGCAGTCTATGAGAATGCTAGCATTAAGACTCCTCAAATCTGTACAGAGTCTAATCTCCCCAGATCTTTTGCACGCCACTACAATGGGTGCAACTCAAAGTGAAGAATCGCACGGTTCAATGATACCCTGGGAGCACAAACATTTTAGCATGAGTTTTAGCTCTTTCCTCACGCTCAGGGGAACCGGTCTCACCTTATGAACGACGGGTTGTGCATGAGGTTTGAGCCTTATGTAATGCTCAAAATCTTTTACACTGCCAACTTCCTCATGAAACAAATTTTTAACTTGATTCAGAATACCTTGCACTGGGTCCAGGAGGTTGCAAATATAATCCACTGGTAGTTCCCCCAAAACTATGGGATTTTCAGCCCCAGGTTTTAATAATATGCCCATTTTGGCTAAATCCTGCCATCCAATAATGTTTTTACCTTTGAGAGCTATGTATATTTTAGTTACAGTTTCCCTACCCAAGCAGACCAATTTGGCAGAAAAGAAGCCTAACATTTCTATGTCATTTTCGCCTAATGCTTTTGGATTGACATCGGTAGGAGTTAATTCTCTGTCCCAAAGCTCATGAAAAGTTGTATCCCTCAAGATGGTAATAGGAGAGCCAGAATCTGCCAATACTCGCAAGGTAAAACCATCAATTGTAGCCTCACAGGTGGGACCCTTTACCGTTATACTTATAGAATTGCATTCCACGATCAATACTACATTATTGATTGAGACAATGCAATCATTCACTTCTGTAGCTACAGAGCTGACTCTTTAGTGTTCTTATTGCTTCTGCAAACTAATTGAAAATGTCCCATCTTTTTGCAATAAAGACAACATTTCTCTATAGCAGAGGTTTATTCCTTTGGATCGCCCACAGCGCACCCAGAGCGGCTAGTCAAGACACCATCCCAGCATAAACTCACTGGAATCTCCAACCATTGCCTAGGAGCCGCGAGGATTATTCGTAAGTAAACATACAGGTTACAAGGGCACGCGGGGCTTCCGCATGTCCAGCAATACATAACAGCAATACATAACAATGGCATCACTATGCATCACTACTACTCCTACACATACGTCGGCGGCTCCGGGTTCGTCAGCTACTTCCTCGTTGCTGCCGCTGGTCTCCCGCTGCGGTCTGGGTAAACATCCTTTACAACGACTGCATTACAACGCAGTCCATTACCCCGCATTTTTTACTCCGCAAACTCTTTTACAACTCAGGGCTTTACACCGCAAACCATTACAACGCATTCCCCATTACAATGCCCCAGTGGAGTTAGAATAGTAAATTGTGTTGTAATGGACAATGCATTGTAATGGAATGCGTTGTAAAGCTCTGCATTGTAAAAGATTTTGTGGGGTAATGGCACGCGTTGTAAACGCATGCGGAGCAAAGTGACATATTCTGCGGTCTGACGTCCTTCAGGTTCAGACTCTGTAGCGGTGAAGGAATCCTCGCTTCCTCTCTTTCATTGAGTCAGGACTTTCTCCAGGCTCTGATTTGAAGGGCCCGCGTCAGCTACAGTCCCAGCCAATCTTTGAAAGAGGAAGGAAGGGGCTCTCCAATGTCCCCATCCACTGTTGCCTGACTTGGGGTGGCCTCCTGGAAACAAGGAACAGGGGAATAAACGCTGTTGAATGCATTCCCCATAACGTGCCATGGTAGGTCTTCTGTTACATCCTCCGAGGTATGGTCAGTCCCGCTAACCGCCTTACAAAGAAATAGTATGCTTGAAAACAAGAAAAATAAAAGCAGAATTTAATGCAAAATGGAACACACCAAAAAGCAGTTAATAATTTGTTTCCAAAACGACTGAATCATATTAATGTGAGTCAGATGAAAAAATGCTGTAGCTCAGAACGTGTAGAAAAATGACCCAGGGAAATGCTATATTTGCTTTAATGATTTATAGTGTATAAAAATAAAAATGTTTCAAAAAAATCTCCTTTCTGTTAATAACTTCATCTAAGAAAACAGATCAGAAGATCGAAAAGTCATTTTACATATTTAAACTTCAGCTGTAATCTATAATTATGCTCTCCTAGCCTTCACATTAGCTGCTGGCTCTGGCAGCAAGCATTATGACATCACAACTGAACTGTCATAACTTATTACAGTTAACAGTTACGTCATTTTATTTCTATGGTTTTATACAGCGTGGACATTACCCAAAGGTGTTAGAACACTTTTTTTTTACATAACAAATAAATCATTCTATAACATATAAATGACATTACCAAATTGGAATTGACCCTGGACAGCATCCAACCACTCATGGCAAAGAAATTGTTTTTACAATTTAGGCATGGGACGCTCCCGCTCCGTGCATTTACAAACAAATGGAAGGGAGCAACCAAATTAGATTGTCCTGGGTGCACTTTATCTGAAGAAACAGAACTCCATGTTATGTTTTTCTGTCCTGCCTATAAGAGGTCTAGATCTAGGTGGGTCCTCCAACTTTGTAGAAATCTGGGGCTTAGAAATTACATCGAGGTTTTTAGGCTACTTAAATATGAGATACATCCACTATTTGTAGTCGCTACCTCGAAATTTCTATTTGCGATGTGGTGCATACGCAGAGGCATCATAAAGGGGAAAGAGTTGGGCAATAATTTGACTGTGTATTTCCATTAGAAATGCTATTTTATTATATTTGTACATATCCTCATCTAGGGAAATGCTTTTAAATTTTTTTTATGGTCGAGTAAATTTAATGTTTTACTTTTAAATTATTTTTTTTTAAATGTGAACTGTTTTAAATGCTTTTAATTGTTTAATGTAGGAAATCCTGGGTATACTCAATACATATGGTCGCCAATTTTAGGGGGTCGGGTAGTAGGGGTGATAGCCAACCACATAATAAATATGTAGTATATTTTCCCACATCCTTTTATTGATATTTTGTATAAATTACCCCTTGTCCCTAATTGTTGTTTGTAAAAATGTAATGGTATTTATGTAATGTCATATTTACCTGTGCTTTTATGGCTGTACAGCCGAAAGAAAGTTTTTTTTGACTTGACTTGACATTACACAAGGGTGTTGAAAAATTTACAATAGACAAAGAGCATTAAAGTAAGATGTAAACAACAGCATTCATAAATATTGAGTAACACTATGCGGACGGCTGCCAGGTACAGGAAGGAGTTCAAATAAATTGAGCTAGAGTGGTATGCCTCAAGGTAGCTGATTAGTGCAGAAAATAGATCTACAAGGGTTAGAATGGAGAAGAGAGATTAAGTATAATGTCTTTCAAAAAGAAGGACTTTCAGTTCAAATTTAGTGTAGCCTGTGAGGTAGTGGTGCATGGGTTGGGAGGTGTCGGGATTCTAGCTGGATTAAGGACAAGGCTAGATAATAGTTTGTTTGCTCTCAACAGGAAGAAGAGAATTCAGTAGAAGAGCTTTAACATATACAAGTACAACAACAAAAGGGTACAAGGGAAACACTAGAGAAATTTTCTTAAAATATAATTTGTACGCCCTTTGGAAAGTGATTTCTCTGTGCGTTGAAAAGATCTTACAAGAAGGAAAGAAGCAGATTAATCTCAAGAGTTCAAGGAGATACCAGCAGCTCTTTTGGAGAAGGAATGCTGGATGGGCTCTGTGCTAGAGGCACAAGCCTAATAATCTAAATGCTACCCTTGGTAGTAATGATAATCAAGATTTTAACACAAACACAAGAATGGACAACAGAGAACAGAGCAGGGAACATAGGAACTGAGATCAGAAAAAAACAGGACTAGAATCAAGATCAGGAACAGTACTGGAATACACAGAACTATAAGTACTAGAAACAAGACTGGAAAACCCCACACTAACTGGTACAGGACGGAAAAATGCAGTCAGAACAGGAACATAGAGCACAAGGAAAGGAATCTGGTATAAGACAGGTCAGGACGTGTGCAGTCAGAACTGGGAACAAGGCAATCGGAGGGACAAAAAGGCATGATAACAAGAGACAGAAACAGATACAAATAACTAGTCAGAACAGGAATATAGGATCAATCAACAAAGGAAACAAATCAAAGAGCAAGCCTTGGACTATAGGATCACAACAGAGCACAAGAAGACTCCTGCACATAGCTCACAGGGTTAAAATATCTTGAAACTTAGGAGAGGAGCACAGGAACAGGGAGAGCGTCAGGTGCAAGGAATCCGAGAACACCAATGAAGGGTATGGCTGTACTGGGACCAGAAAAACCAGGAGGCACAAGACAGGAAACAGGAAATCTATGAACAGTACAGATTGGAGATAAAAGAAAGAAAAGTCCAGAGTGCAGGTATAAAAAGGTCAGAAAGGCTGTAGATTCCAGGAGTCAAAACATAGAGCAAAGATCCTTCATCAGGCATCACCAGGATGTGATCTTGGCAAGCTTTGTAGACAGAATGACTACAAGGGCCGTGATGCATCAGGAAGGTGATACGGACACCTGAACTGGAGTATGAAGTCAATCTGGGACTGCAATGTTTAGAAGCGTATATAGTTGTATTCAGGGATAAAGGCAGGACCACAGAGGACCTTCGTGAGCACCACCTAGTGGCCAGCTGGTAGAATCTTAACAGGAGGTTGTACATCCTGAAAAGGATTGAGCAGTAAATTGTTCCTTCCTAAGGTCGGGTTCTTGATGCAGGTCATCAGCATTCAATGATGGTCTGGCACCACCAGATCACTTAAGCTTGTCAGCCAGGTAACGTGGAGCTGGTTTATCTAGTGCCTTGTGAGTGATAAATGTTGTTTTGATTATATCCTTGACTTCAATTGGAAGCCAGTGCAGTGCGACCAGAATCAGTGAAAAATGGTCATTCGTTTTGGCCCTAGAGACAAAACGTGATGCTGAATATAGGTTTGCTTTTAGTAATGTGAGATCAATCTTGGAAAGGTCAGTCGGGAGAGAATTTCCATAGTCGATTCTAGATAGCACCAATGATTGATCCAGAGTTTTGAGATCTTGCTCTGGAATGAAGCAGCGAATTCCCCAAAGAATTTCTGGCCATGGTGTTGTCTTGGGATTGTAAATTGAGTCTTTTGTCTAGGATGACTCCTAGGGATTTGGCAGTGGCAACAATGGGTTTTCTGTTAAGGGTGTTGAATGAGCCCATTCAGGATTGTATTAGTATTGGTGATTTCGATGTGGATGAGTAGTTTTGGATGGGTTCAGATTTAAATGATGGGATGTCATACAATCTTGTACTATGGTTAGGGTGTTGGCAAGGTGCCAGTTTTGATTGGGAGAGGAGACCTTTCAGTACACTTTGGTGTCATCAGCATACTGGTGATAAAGGATCCCTCAAGGGGTTCGATGTGAAGGTTGAATAAGGGAGGGGCTAAGATAGATCCCTACGGGACCCCCTGAGCTAAGGCCACCAGTTTTGAGAAGCATGTATCAATTTTAGCGTATGCGACCTGCCTATGAGATATGATTCAGACCATTTGAGGATCCACACCATCAGTGGCCATCCGTTTTTTATGAGTGTGTCAGGAAGCAGTGATTTACTGTATCGAAAGCCTCAGATCGGTCAAGAAGATTCAGGAGGTAGTAGTTGCCTGAATCTAGAATGTGAAGTGTATCACAGACCAACTGGAGCAGTGCTGTTTTAGTGCTGTATCCTTAAGTGAATCCCAATTGGTATTCCTCTAGGGGGATGTTGGCTTGGGTGTGTTGGGTAAGTTGGCTCGCTACACATCTTTGAAAGAGTTCAGCAAGAATAGAGGTTGGAAAGGAGATGAAAATTAAATTGTTTGACATAGCTCACATCTGCAGAAGGTTTTTGAGGAATGGGGTTACTTGTCCACTCTTGAGGTAGTCCAAATCACTCCCTGGCTAAGGGAGCCATTCACTAGTTTAGTCCGAAGGGAAGCATGTGTGTGTAAAGGTCTGTGGCAATGTTACCAGGAATTGGGTTCACAAAAAGGTTTGAAAGTTTGGTCTTTGTGAAATTTTTCAGTAACCCTTCCTCCTTAATTATGCCAAAGAATTGCCAAGTGTTCTTAGATTTGCATGTAGTAATCGGGTTGGGTTGGTCATTCAGACGGATAATCAGTGATTGGTCAATTAATTTTACTTTAGACTCAAAGTCTTCTGTTTTCTAGGCTGGGTCATCAAATCTAATGGACAATGGAATGCTGCTAGCAGTTTTGACCAGTTTGAAAAGCTGTTTAGGCTGGTTCTCGTCTGAGTCGAAGAGAGATCTAAAATAAGTCACTTTCAAAAAGAAAATGTTCCTTTTGTATAGTGATCTTGTGTTTTGGAGTTATGTGAGGTTGGTGGTGGAAGGCACTTGTATCAATTTTTTCTCTAGCAATATCAGGGCCCTTCTTTCTTCATACAGAGTCTTATTGAACCAGGGAGTCAATGGTTTAGATATTTTCATTTTGCTCTGGAGTGCAGCTAGGTCCGTGAGCAGATCCGAGAGACAGTTCAAATATCAGGCAGTCAAGTGATTGATATCAGTGTCGCGACCATAAATATCAATCAATTCTATATTCAAGATTTGATTCTCAAAAGAGTTTCACAAAATAATTTAACAATCTTATATCAAACAAGTGCATTTTAGTATACATTATAACATATTTTTAAAAAACTATCCAATTTTTATTTGACTAACATTTCTTTTGCTGTGGAAACTATCAAATCACGAGCATCATCTGTGGTATGTACATTATATCATAAAAACAGATGCCTCAGAAAGATACAATGCCGAAAGTGCAAAGTTATACAAACAAACAGTACGAGTTTAATGTCCTACATACCGATATTACTTAGATTGTGTAATCTATCCAATACATGCGTCTTTGAACAGTGTTCGGACAGACTATCAAAAAAAAATATTGTGAAAGAAAAATATTGTGTCAAGAATATTGTGACATCAAAAATATTGTTGACAGGAATATTGAAGGTAAAAATGTTATTTTTTATTATTGTTTTTAATATCGTAAAAAATATTGATGTTGAAAATATCGTTTTTACTAATATTGTTTGTAAGTGTTAATTAGTATGTAATGTATTGTAGTGTGTTTGATTGTATGTCTTAATTTTTTTTCCCACTAATGTATTATTTTTTTTATGAAAATGTTTAAGGGCCTGATTTAGATCTTACCGGATCTGGTCCCGCCGTCACTTTTTCAACAGTTTCGCCGCCAGCCTACTTGGCGGTCCGCCCTCTCAATTTAGATGTTGGCGGGTCCATGGACGAAGGACCATCCGAGTGCCTCCGACTCCGCCAGGATCTCCCTCCCACGTCAACAGCGCCAAAGGCAAAAGCACCTGTCGGAGGGAGTCCAGGCAGGATTACCACCGGCCTAATCATGATGTGTCTTTCCGTCGGGACAACTGTGGCAGGGATACCTCCATACCTGAGTTGGCGGAATCGAAGGAAATTAGGTAAAAACTTACCTTTTTTACTGTTTCCCACTTCCGCTTCCATCTTGAACCCCATTGTCCAGGTCCGTCCTTTGCTGCTACAAATTGACCACAACGCTAATCAACTCTGTTGTCTCCAGGATCAAAGGTAAGTTTTGTACACATCTTACTATGAATTGTGTGTTAACATTTCCTTTAGCCTCGTGTATTTTTACATTGCCCTTACATGCAATTTTGTTCTTATGTGTAATGCATTAGTGTTCATTTTTCAACGTATCATTGTAAATTGAACACACCTGTATTGCAAAGGTTTATTTTTACTGTTGTGGTGGCTGTGGGTGTTGTGTTTGTGGTGCATGTGGGTGTACATTCAATAGTGTGTGTATGTTGTATGTGTGCAATCCTATATGTACACAAAGGGGCATTAGACATTACCTACATACATTTTTAAACCAAACACAACCTATATGTGTACTGACACATTATAAAAGTGATACTTACCAGCCTCCACTCCACCAGGAACTCACTCCATCAGGAATTCCCTGCTAGGACAACGCCAGCAAAACAGGGAAATCTAAATCAGTTCAGTGCAAACCCACCGGCTTGACGGTCATGGAATACTGTTAGCCAGCAATGGAGTCTGCCGGTCGATGAAGGTTCTCCGCTTCTGTGATGGTAAACAGTCTGTCGATGTGGATGGCAGTTCAGCCAGCACACATGGGTTGGCCGCCAGCTCGACAGAGTACTTGTAAACGCCATCACAGAGAGACAACGGGACTCCTGTCAAGATCTAAATCAGGTCCTAAGTTTGTATTTTTAGTTGTAATAATGTATATAATTAATTGATGTTTTTTTTTTTTTAGCAGCAGGATTTTTAGAAGTTAAGGGTGGGGAGATTTTAAAAGAATTTATATATAAATTTTAATATATAAGGTAAATATTTTAATGATATGCAAATTAATAATGTAGAGTTTTTAAATGTAATTTATCATATTAATATTTGAATATATTTTAAATTGATGTTAATTAAAATATATGTTAATGGTATGATTTAAAAAATATTATTAAATAGTAAAAAATATCCATTTATAGTTAAATAAGTAGAATATTTAGAATTGTTTGTATATTAAAAATTGTGGAAATGTGTACATTTTAAAATATTTTTTTAAATTTCAGTTGTTTTTATAAATGTTATAAAATATGAAATGTATACAAAATTGAACCATTTATTCTTTTTAATTTTGTGTTTATGTTTTTAAGTTTATGAATATTAATACTTTAAAAACAATTGGTAATAGTAATTAAAATAGTAATTTTTGAATTTAAAATATAACTATGAATATAAAGGTTTGTAGTTAAATGTGTGTGTTTTCACATATTTTACTAAATTTTATAATACACAAAAAATGTGAGAATATGTAGTATTGAGTGTCTTTGTAATATTTTTATTTTGTAATATGTTATGTAAAATATTTTATTTTGAAGAGGCTATTGTAATTTTAATCTAGTGTTCAGTTCACTTTATTCAGCACTCAAGAAGCCATAAAAGATACATCAATAAAAACATGCATAAAAACTTTATAATTTCATAAAACATATCAGCATTAGTAATCGAAGCAATATAGTCAAAATCATAACCGCCCTTGATAGGCGGTATGGTGGTCTAAGAGCTAATAAACTAAGCTAGTCCCCATGATCACTACATTACCTCTGACACAATGTCATCTCAGAGTCACAATCCCCACCAAAAAACTTAGGGGTCTATTACGGAGGCGGGCGGAAAAACAACCGACCGCCATGGTAGCGGGAAATCACCGCCCGCCGCTACCGCGGTAAAACCGACGGCTAGATTATGATCTTCGGCGGTAAAAATCCAACGGCGGCGGAAAGGAGACCCGAGAAACCGCCGTTCGCCTGCGGAGAAGGCCAAAACCCGTCCGCGGCGGTCGGTCTCGCAGCGGAAACAGCCCAAACGACCGCAACCACAGCGGAGACACCGCCATCGAAATTATGATATTCCAGACATCCCCGCGGTGCAGTGCGCTGTTACCGCCCGCCGCGGTCGACAACATTGATGAATCAGTGAGACGGCGGAAGCGCCGTAGCCGAGCCACCGCTGCGGATGCTCCGTTAAAAAAATGGCGGTCGCCAGAAAATCACACAACATGGCCACAAAGTGCACCAACCAAACAAGGCATGCACCCAAAAATACCTAACACAGCCCAAAGACACACCCCCATGGGAAACTCCAAAACTACAAATACCAGGTACACACACACACCACACCTGCTACCAATACCCCATCCTGACACACCCACAGACACCAGTATAAATCCAGCCCCCAACAGACCACAATCCTTTGCAAAACTCCACAACTGAGGGGACATCCACCACAGATGACAGGAGAGGCAAATCTGCACAACACACACACACATCACCACCACCACCACCACCACCACTTCCACACCTGCACCTCTAACACCTTTGCACAGCACACACCATACACATCACAACCACCACTACCACTTCCAAACCTGCACCTTAAACACCTTGACACATCACACACCATGTCACCACAGAGAATGCCCAAATTCACTGAGAGTGAGTTGAGGGTCATGGTTGATGAGATAATCAGGGTAGAACCACAATTGTTTGGTAACCAGGTCCAACAGACACCACTAGCAACAAGAACGCTAATGTGGAGAAGGATAGTAGAGAAGGTAAATGCAGTAGGGACCGTGCCACGCAATAGAGATGAAATCATGAAGAGGTGGCATGATCTGAAGGCAGTGGTCAAAAAGAAGAGAGTCAAGAACCATGAGCTGGCTCACAGGACAAGCAGTGGCCCTCCCGTTCCACTCAAAACATTCACTGAATGGGAGGAGAAGGTGCTTGGCATTCTACATCCAGAGAGTCTCTCAGGAATACCCGGGGGAGTGGAGGCTGGTAAGTACAAACAAATGCCTAACATCACACAAATGTACTGTCTTGCACTAATACAAAGAAATAGCACCTAGGTACAAATGTATTCATGTGCACAACACTCCCCCCAACACATCTCTCACAGATTCAACAGACACTCCCCCTGAAGCCCCCCAAAGGTAGCTAGCAACATCACCATGGGTACATGTGTACATGCTGCCAGTACTACAACTCCCACCAGGGCCCCTTGTCCCACAGCTGAGCAGGATGGAGCACTTGTCCCACCCAGAAGCATGCCTCAGCCATTGTGTGCTTCACCCTCACCTAACCGGTAGGTAGCCATCTTTACAGGGAGGTGTCTGTGGAATAGGGAGGCCTGCACTACAACTCCCACCAGGCCCCCTTGTCCCACAGCTGAGCATGATGGAGCACTCCCCCCACCCAGAAGCATGCCTCAGCCATTGTGTGCCTCACCCTCACCTAACAGGTAGGTAGCCATCTTTACAGGGAGGTGTATGTGGAATAGGGAGGCCTGCACTACAACTCCCACCAGGCCACCTTGTCCTACAGCTGCGCAAGTTGTAGCCCTCCACCCCAACCCATGTGCCAACCATAGCATTGCTCACCTGAACTTAACAGGTAGGTAGCCATCCCTACAGGGAGGTGGGTGGGTGTTTGGGAAGCCTGCACTACAACTCCCACCAGGCCCCTTTGTCCCACAGCTGAGCAGGATGGAGCACTCCCCCACCCAGAAGCATGCCTCAGCCATTGTGTGCTTCACCCTCACCTAACAGGTAGGTAGCCATCTTTACAGGGAGGTGTCTGTGGAATAGGGAGGCCTGCACTACAACTCCCACCAGGCCCCCTTGTCCCACAGCTGAGCAGGATGGAGCACTCCCCCACCCAGAAGCATGCCTCAGCCATTGTGTGCTTCACCCTCACCTAACAGGTAGGTAGCCATCTTTACAGGGAGGTGTCTGTGGAATAGGGAGGCCTGCACTACAACTCCCACCAGGCCCCCTTGTCCCACAGCTGAGCAGGATGGAGCACTCCCCCACCCAGAAGCATGCCTCAGCCACTGTGTGCTTCACCCTCACCTAACAGGTAGGTAGCCATCTTTACAGGGAGGTGTCTGTGGAATAGGGAGGCCTGCACTACAACTCCCACCAGGCCCCCTTGTCCCACAGCTGAGCAGGATGGAGCACTCCTCCCACTCATAGGCATGTGACGTCTGTGCCACTTAGTCCACAGTCACCAACACAAATGCAAAACAGTTGTGTTGTAGTCACCATGCACAAGTCTCTGTTCAAAATTGACCCACATTGTGTACACTGTGCCAGGCATCACACACTGCAACACTAACAACGATCATGCTGCCCTGCAGCAGTGTCTGGCCATTTTTTGGGCAAAGTGCAAATCACTGATGTCATACCACAGTGTTGCAATGTAAACAGTGGAAGTGCAGTGTACCCAAAGAGTACACTGCAGCTGGGACTCACAATGCTAAACTAAGCACATCCCAAATGTCCTGCAACACACCCAGCTACCACAGTGCTGCACTGAATTGCAGAACAGCACCTTGTCTGAATAAAATTGTCAAAGGTGTCTTGTTTGGACCACCAATGTGTGTATGCATTGACAATGTTCACATCTCACACTGTCTGTCTGAACAGTGCTGGTATAGTCTGGCCCCAAAAGCACACATTGGGCCCGATTCTGATGCGGGTTGGAAAAGCTTCCCGACCGAGGGCCTGATTCTGATGCGGTTAGGAAGGACTCCTAACGGCATTTGCTCCTTCCAAATCGGATCGGGAACGTGTCTTCCCGACCGAGGGCCCAATTCTGATGCGGTTAGGAACAAATGTTCCCATTGAAGTCAATGGGAGTTCAACCAAATCGTATCTGGAAGCATCCGGATGCATCCTACTCCGCCGGTCGGACTTTCCCGATCCGAGTGGGTCGGACACCATTTCCCAACCGATTCGGTCGGGAAGCTTTTCCAACCCGCATCAGAATTGGCCCCATTGTCTGCACAGGGCTGAGTACATCTCACACACACACCACTGTTGATCACAACATGTCAGTGTATGGATGCCCTGGAACAACTGCTTCACCAGTACTGTGCTCATGTTCTCAGGTCCACAAATACCATGACACCATGACAGTGTGGAAATGTATGCTGGGTGAGATGTTCACCCTGCTGTATGTCACCACTGTGCTACAAGACTATACCCCTTGCCCTATTGTGCCTTCAAATGTCGGGGAGTGAACCCCACAGCCAGATAGGTGGGACAACAGTGATGGGGGGCTATACCCCATGACCAAATGTAATCTGAAATCAATGGGTACAAAAAGCCACACACACATTATGCTCACCATACGCACATTCCATCCAAAGATTTCCACCAAGTCACATAGCCATGTCATTGCTCACCTCCACCTCAAACGATAGTTAGCCATCTTCACAGTGAGACGGTGTAGTGTGTTTGGCTATCCGTCCCACAAAAAGCAACATGCATGCTGTTCCACCACTATGGATGATGGGACACTACACCCCCAATAAGAATCATGTGGCAGGCAATGTATGCTACCCACCCAACTCACAGGTAGGTAACCGCATGTCACAATTGTAAATAAATACACCTTACACACATGTTGTTGTGTCTGCTCCGTCTTTAATACAGGATGTGCAACCTTCACCGTGTAGGACATGGTCCAGGGGAATGGAATGTAGGTAGGCAGTGAGATGCTGAAGGGACCTATGGAAAACCGCAGAACAAGAGTCACTTGTATGGGTGTGGCATCGCACACATCACACAACACTTGTCAACAAGGTACTCAGCTCTACAAACTTTACACAGAGCAACAGTCACCATAGAGACATTCTGTATCACACTAACCAATCACACATACATTGGCAGGCAGCAATGAGTCAACACAAAGCTGCAGTCAGCAAGCTCACATACACCCACACAGCAACTGCAACACCATCAGACCATTTTGTCCCTTCTACATCGTCACTCACCTTCAAGTGAAGTAGCGGGTGATGAGCTGTCGACGCATGTCGACACCTTCCTCCTCTCCACTGCCCTCGTCACTGGATCCGGGTTGATTTGCAGGAGGGGGCCTTGGCTGCTCATCATCGTCATCCAGGATCAGGGGTATTGCCTTGCGAATGGCCAGGTTGTGGAGCATGCAGCATGCCACCACTATCTGACACACCTTCCCTGGCGAGTACATAAGGGCACCTCCAGTACGGTCCAGGCACCGAAATCTCGATTTTAGGAGACCAAATGTCCGTTCTATCACACGCCGTGTCCTCCCATGGGCATCATTGTATCGCACATCAGCTGGCGTGACGGGATTCCGCAATGGGCTCAGCAACCACGGGCGGTTCGGATATGCCGAGTCACCTGGGTGTGAGAGACACTGCCTTAATTTTGTCAAAAATGGATTACTGTAATTCGCTCTACCTTGGAGCCAAAAAGACTGTGATACATAAGCTGCAGACTCTGCAAAATGCTGCCGCTAGGCTACTATTAAAACGCCCTAAATTCAGCCCTATAAGTCAAGTCATCCGGGAACAGCTGCATTGGCTGCCCGTTCTGGCGAGAATTCAGTTCAAATCTATGTGCATAGTACACAAGACTCTGTATGGGGCTGGACCTGCCCAGATCAGTCAATATATTAAGCGATACACCCCACAGAGAAGCCTCCGCTCGGCTTCGGCGTCACTGCTTATAGTGCCGGGAGTAAAGACGCTCAAGTGGGGTGGTAGAAGTTTCAGATATTTAGCCCCTGGGCTATGGAATTCCCTGCCCCTGTATCTTAGAAATCAAAACAATCTGACACAGTTCAGGAAGGAACTTAAAACCTGGTTATTTCATTCGCACTAAACTGACCGGTTGACTTTCTGGTATACCCTCTTTTGGTAGCAAGCGCTAAGACGCCACGGCATACATGCGCTCTATAAAAATCTTAATTTCATTAACCTTGCAGTCCCTAAATGCCACACGACAGCATGTCACACACACACCACTCTAATCCACTATGCATACTCACCCACAAGCCATGCACGCTCCGGAAGCAGATTGGCCATCAGCTGAGGAACGATGCTGCTGTGCAAGATGTAGGCATCATGGGCTGAGCCGGGAAACTTGGCACACACGTGTGAGATTATCATGTCCGCCAGGCACACCACTTGAACATTTACCGAGTGTGAATGCTTCCTATTGCGGTAAACCTGTTCACGTGCCTGTGGTGGTACAAGCCCAACATGTGTGCAATCAATTGCACCAATGACATGGGGGATATGTCCAAGGGCATAGAAATCGCCCTTCACAGCCTCCAACTCAGGCCCCCTGGGAAAATGGATATACCTGTCTTTGTAGAGCATCATGGCCGACAGGACATCCCTCAGCACCATGCTGAACATCGGCTGTGACATCCCGCCTGCACTTGCGACCGTGTGCTGGAATGAGCCTGTTGCAAAGAAATGCAGGCATGCCATCACCTTAGATGTTGCGGTGAAAGCTGTTGGATATGTTCGACGTGGCTGCAGGTGGGTCTCCAACATGGCACATAGGTTCTGCAGGGTTTGTCGGTCCAGCCTGAATTTGCGGATTATAGCCTCATTCTCCATGTCTGCCAGGACTGTGAACGGACGATGGATATTGGGCCTCCTCCTCCTAGGACAGATCAAAGTGCACAGATGTCAATGCAGAAGAACCTGAAATGTGCATCACATCAATTGTTTCTACAGACACATTCCCAAGTCTTACAACATGCACCATTAACCGACAGGGCACTTCACAAGTAGGTTCACATCAGGCACACTACTTGTACACCTGTCCCCTTACCAGCAGCAATTATCTGTGCACCCCTCCAGCTCATTCGCATGCACAGTGTGATACACTAACAGATATGTGTGCATACCTGTGAGTATGACCCCCAGCACATGTTAATAATTGCAATACTACCCGAACACACCATGTTGCTGGCCCTGATACACCTCCCAACACAGGTTGCACATGGCACACATCAACTACACACTGACCACCGGCTGCGCGTGGGGGACACGTGTGTGCATGTGCATTGGACAATGTGCCAGTTGCTGATGCCCCTAGTCCAGTCAATGAGACGACATTGTGCGTTACATTGCACACACAGACATTGACCATTATCTCCATATACTATGCAACACATTAACTGGACAGTCTACATTTCATTACACAGCACGTGACATGTGCGAGTGTATGTGCCCATGCAATGTATTGGCGACCCATATATGGTATGTGTTGGTGACGTGGAGTGACATGTCCCTTTTGTGCATTTGCCCTCATGAGGACCCTTCAATTGTTGAGACACTGGGCACTGTACATGTTGGCCTATGCAGAGAGCTGGAGGACACGTTAGGTGCAGCACAGCTACTCCACAACTCCATTAACGCTCACTCCAGGCACTGTCTGCCAGACATATGGCGGTGCCTACCGCCTGGCCACTGAGGTGTGTCACCGCCCATAACCCATGCATGATCGTGGGAGACACCGCCAGACATGTATGTGACAATAGCGGTCACCATGCACCGCTACCCAAATCACAGTCACTCCAGGCACTGTCTGCCAGACATATGGCGGTACCTACCGCCTGGCCACTGAGGTGTGTCACCGCCATGGACCATGCCCTTGCAGCCAATGGGAAGCAACCTCACGGTAGCCTGATGCGAGTTTGAAAATCACGGTAGGCGTGCACCACCCCCGCGGAGGCGGTCACTGGAGGCATTCAAAAGATGCACCACCGCGGTAGCGCGCGCCTGGCCCCTACGGTGTGTCACCGCCATGGACCATGCCCTTGCAGCCAATGGGAAGCAGCCTCGCGGTAGCCTGATGCGAGTTTGAAAATCGCGGTAGGCGTGCACCACCCCCGCAGAGGCATTCAGAAGATGCACCACCGCGGTAGCGCACGCCTGGCCCCTACGGTGTGTCACCGCCATGGATCATGCCCTTGCAGCAAATGGGAAGCAGCCTCGCGGTAGCCTGATGCGAGTTTGAAAATCGCGGTAGGCGTGCACCGCCACCGCGGAGGCGGACATTGGATGTATTTGAATGAGGCAGACCTGGTACACCAATTGCAGCACCCTGGGACCACTGACACAGCCCCAGGGGCCTATATATGTGTGGGAGGGTGCACCACATTCCCACAGCTACCAGGGACTGCTGGCTGCCACCCTGCACCTGCTGCTGCTGCCTCAAGGGACTGCTGGCTGCCACCCTGCACCTGCTGCTGCTGCCTCAAGGGACTGCTGACTGCCACCCTGCACCTGCTGCTGCTGCCACATGTCCATTGTGATGTCGAGGACTCAGAAGATCCGTGCCAGTCCCTTCACCAGCGTGGAGCTTGGGGTCCTGGTAGACGGGGAGCTTGCACAGTACCCAAGGCTTTATGGCGGCCCTAATGTCGTGGTAAGTCTCCCAGACTGTGAGTGAGAGTGCAGGGTGGGCACACGTGAAGTGGAGGTGCTTCGGTATGTGTCAGTCGTTGTGGGGCTCTGACATGCACTGCCTATCATGTGTACTACTGCGGGAAGGGCTTGGTGGGCTCTTTCACACGTTACCCTGCATGCCTATCCTGAGTGGAGGAACATGTTCTGTAGTGTTAGCCATACAGTGCAGCTGCATTTTGGTGATGCAGGAGTCTGGCCAGTTATCGTTTGTGTGAATGGCTGTGTTGCACCCAATTTACCCACTCAGTGTCAGTCCACCTGCCCTGCACAGTCCCCGCCGAATGCCACATGTCCACATCACTGCATGTACAGTGTGTTCCATGTGTGTTTGGTTCACGCCTCTTCATCTAAGTCCCATCTCTGCCATGTAGATTGCACAGGAGCAGCCGTGGGAGAAGGGTGTGTGTATGACAGTTGTTGTCACTCTATGTGAGTTCCAGGACACAGTGAGGCTTTCACAGGGCTAGGACACTTAGGTCTGCGCAGTGTTGGACACAGCGAGTCCAACAACAAGACACATGTATTGCTATCTTCACTATGTGTAGTTGTAGGTAACTGCAGACAGTAGCTGCGGTAAAACTACATGTTGCTGGCTGTGTTGGTATCCTGCATGTGAATGGGACGTGGAGGTACTGTGTCCACCATCGAACATGCATGCCCGTACGTCTGATTGACCAATGACAATGTACCATGTTCACAGCAATTGGCTCTGTTACAGTTGTAGCTGGAGTTTTGGATGAGTCACTGTCGTGCTACTGCATTTTCGTTGTGTTGTCATTGTGCACTGTGTCACTGGAACCTCACCCCTCTTGTCTCCCATGCCTGCAGCTGAAGGTCCACCAGCGTAAAGCCGTGTGGAGGGCCATTGCCTCCAGAGTCCGAGATCTGGGTGTGTCAAACCGAAGGCGCACCCACTGTCATAAAAGGTGGGACGACATCTGCCGGCTGAGCAAGAACGTGGCCGAGATGACGCTGGGGCTGCTCCCTCGGACTGGCAGGTTGGCTAGGTGCAGCATGACACCACTAATGGGCCGCATCCTGGCTGTCACACAACCTGAGCTGGACAGACAACTGAAGGAGCATCAGCAGCAAGCCAGGGGTGAGTATGTGTTGCAGGCTGCCTTTGGATGGGAGTGGGTGCATGTGTCTACAGAGTGTGCAAATTGTCAGCTGTGTGACGTTGGTTGTGTGGTGCAATGTTTTGTGAGTGGCCTCTGTGCTGGGTGTATGTGCCATGCATTTGCCCAAACGGTGCTTCATGTAGTCAGTTTTAGCACTGTGCATCTCTCTTACATTTGGAGTTGTGGCCTTCAGGTACCTTCTGCTGTGGGGTAGTGTGTGAATTCAGATGGATGGGAATGCCAGTGTGCCAACTGTGAATGCGTTTCAATGAATGCGTGCTATTCCAGACCTCAGATGTCTGCCAGTCAGACATCTGAGGCCAATGTGCAACAGTAGATGTGCCCATGAACTCGATATGGTGGATGGCATGTGTGCAGGGTCATTGTGGGCTGGTATGTTGTGGTCTGTGTGGTCCCCTACTGCTCCATACATGTAGGTGATGTGCACCATGTTGTGGTGTTCATCCTTGCCAACATCAGGACAGTGTGTGTGTGCACAGGCCATTTTGTGGCTGTGTCTGATGTGAGCCAACAGCAGGATGGTGTGCTGTGTGAGTCACCTGGGGCACTTATGGCAGGATGTGTGTCGGACATGCACCGTTGGGTTGATATTTTGGGTGGCAAGATATATGTGTGCACAGGGTGGCATGCGATGTGCTGCACACCTCTTCTAGGATGCAGATGTATTGGTACGTGTTAGTTCTGTTGATGTCACTCATCTCACAGTACTTCTCTCTCCTATGCAGCAGCTCCCGTATGTGCAGAGGGAGAGGGGACGGACACCAGTGGTGAGGCTTCCAGTGCAACAGCCGGACCGGAGCAGACTGACACAGATGTGACCAGCGCTGAGGAGGGGGACAGGAGTCTGCTAGAGGATTCACAGCCGGAGACACAAAGCTCTACCTCATCTGACACCAGCGGTGACACATCCATGTTGGGGGGTACAGGGAATGGGGACTCGGCCTCCTCCTCTGCCACACAGCGTCCAGTGCCCAGCCTCCCTTCAACCTCCACTGGTGCTGCCCGTGTCCGCACGAGTAGGAAGGGAAGAGTCACCTTCACCCCAGGCACAGCTGCCCCAGCCCATGTCAGCCCTGCTGCCCTCAGTGCAGAAGCAGTCGAGCTATTGCACCAGCTGTGTGTGGGGCAGACAGCACTTCTCAATGCCTTCCAAGAGCACGACAAAAAGTTGGGGCAGGTTATAGCTTTCATGGAGGGCATACATTCCGACGTAGGTGGGCTACACCGGTCTGTGCAGTCCTTGTCATCAACTGTGACAGCAGCCCTGCAACAGGCACATAGTCAGGGAGCGGCTCCCAGCACTCGGTCCGGCCCCGTGTCACTGTGCACCTCTGACGACAGTGACAATGCTCAACGGACCCCAAAGTCCCGATACAGAACCCGCAGCACACAGGAGCAGCAGCAGCCCAAGCGTACTAGGGCGCAGACACCATCCCCACATAAGAGTAAGGCCACCCCAGAGCGCAGAGAGAAAATCCCATCAGGCGACAGCAAGGGCCACAAAGCAAAGAAACAAGCATCAGGGTCACAGGCCTCACCTTCCTCCTCCGCCAAAGACTCCCCTGTCCCAGGGGCGTGGCTACGGAGCTGAAGATGGCGGTCGCGTGAGCTCGGAGCTCCACACCAGCCGCGACGAATATCCTGATAAACGGAGCTCCTGTCCGCGTCTGGGGGTCCCCCCCCTACACTCTCTGAGAGGGCAGCCCGGGGGGTGTCTGGCGCTGTGGGTGAATGCCGGAGCTCCGGCGGGCGGTACAGCTTGCCGATCCCACGCTGTGAGGGAGGAGAAGGGAAGATGGCGGCCGGAGCGAGGTAGCGGACCTGCGCCACTGATCTGGCGGCCCGCTCCTTGGCAGCTCTGGTGTGCCCGGCGGAGGCCCCGTGGCCCCTGGGGATACCTGGAGACACACTGACCCCCTTCCCCCCCTGGACCTGGCGGAGCTGAGGCCGTGACGTGGGGGCGCCGGGACGCTGCCCGGAGCGCTGACGGAGGGCCGCATTGGGGGACCGGAGGCACGAGAAATGGATCGCCCTTCGGCATCCGGGGGAATGAGTTGCCCGGACCCCGCTGGGCTGTAGGAGGTGAGGAAATGCTGAGTTCGCCTTCCTGGGGTGCTTGAACCTGATCGTCGGGGGCCCCGAGAGTTGAGCTGCGGGGGCGAAGAGGCAGGGATACCCGGCGGCAAGCTCCCGACCGGTTATTTGGACTACTGTGCGGTGAGGGCTGCGGATGGGGCCTGGACCATGCTCCTGCGGTGTGCTGAGGTGAAGCTGCGGGCGACCGTTGGGGGCGCTGAAGTTGTGGCGGGGCCATTGGGCCGGCCTGGTTGTCCTGCGAGAGTGGCTCTGGTGCGCTGTATGAGGGGAGAACTGGAGGCCCTCTATCGGCTGCCTCGGATGCCGCCTGGCTGCGAATCACGTGGACGGAGCTGACTCGCAGGGGGAACGACGCACTCGACTGCCGAGCTAGTGCAACTGGACATACTTGGGCCGGACAGGGGAGTACCGAGGACTGGTACATAAGAGCAGGCAGGGTGAGAGACAATTACTTTGTGCTGTCCCAGCGCAGTGGGACCCTGCCTTCCAACGCAGCTGGTGCCTTTACTTGTGCTGGGTCGTCCTAACATCTGCCCTGGTCATGCGTTAACCTGCAAAGTACATTACTCTCCTTGTCTTGGAGGCTGGCTGGCTGGCCCTGCGGGACCGCGGGGAGCCGGAGAGAGGTCACACCCGGGGTGCAGCGAACTGGACCTGAGAGTGGAGGAAGTGGGAGAGCCAGCGTGTTACCAGCTGGGCTGCGTGTTGGAAGGGCACGACTCCTTGGGGGCGGTGGCCGAGCCCTGCCCGCAGAGAGCAGGCCGAACGAGATCGGAGGTGGTGGTACACGCGGTGCTGCCAATGGGTAAGCCCAGGGGAAAGCAGGGGGGCCCTCCCCCGGAGCACGAGGACGGCGTCCCGGAGTCCACCCCCGCGGAGCAGGGAGGGGAAGCGATTGAAGTCCCGCTTCAGCAGCAGTACGCCAAGATCCTGGAGGCTATCGCTGACACTAAAGCGACACTGCACCAGGACATTAGTATGGTGGCGGTGGGACTGGGCCTGCTGCGAGCGGAACATAGCAAACTCTCTGGTAGGGTGAAAACCGTGGAAGAGTCACTGGAGGAGCTCGCACCAGCACAGAAGGCCCTCGCTGCGAAAGTGGAAGACCTCTCTGATAGAATGGTGGTGATGGAGCGCAGGGCGGAGGACGCGGAAGGGCGTAATCGCCACAATAATGTGCAGGTGGTGGGGCTTCCGGAAGGCAGTGAGGGACGAGACATGATATCCTACCTGGAGAAATGGTTGAAGGACGTAGTAGCGCCGGAGGGCCTCTCACAGTTCTATACTCTGGAAAGGGCCCACCGTGTGCCCAACAGACCACCGGCGCCGGGGAGACCACCGAGACCGGTGGTGGCCAGACTCCTCCATTTCCGTGATCGAGACCTTCTACTCCAGAAAGCTCGCACTGATGGGCCATACACGGTTGAGAACTGCAGAGTATCCCTGTTCCCAGACTACACTTGGGAAGTGCAGCGACGGCGTGCCTCGTTTTTGGAGGTCAAGCGTACGCTCCGAGAGGAGGGTATATCCTATTCCCTGATGTTCCCGGCTAGGTTGCGGATCGCCCTAGATGGGAAAACATATTTTTGCGACGATCCCGCGGCGGCCTGGGAATGGATGGAATCATACAGAACGGAAGGACACACTAAGGCTACCCCCCAACAATCTGCTGATACTAAGCAGGTCTCTGGGAAACGGTCACGGAGAAGGCAGCGCCAACGGTACGCCAAGAGGCCTAGCCCATCACGCACAGCAGCAGAAAGAGCGAAGGCACTACAGGCTGTGACGGAGATAGCGCAGAGTGGTACCTCGACACTTGAGAGAGGGTCGAACTCGCACCATGACACTGGTAGTTCCGGCTCGGATGCCTCGCAGAGTGAACTCAGGAGCGTACCAGTGGTTACGCCACAGACAGCGGACACCTTCTTTGGCTGAGTGACTGCGTATTTGTCCTCCTGTTTCCTCTTCCCCACCACCCCCTCTCCCCCCCCCCGGGCTCTGGTCCTCTTCTTTCTTCCCTTTTTCAGCTAGATCTCCCCGCTTTCGCTTGTCCCCTGTTTTTCTTTGTCCCTTTTTTTTTTTGCCTTTAGGGCTCTGGGTACTGGGGTCAGTTACTACGGCGGTTAGCCCTATACGGCATGTGGACTACCTCTTTTGCTGGGGCGGCGGGGGCTGAGGGGTGGGGGGGGGCTCCTGGACCCGAGGGGGAACCGGACTTTCTGGCTGTTCCGCCATGCGGACCGTAGTGCCAACCAACTAGCCACTAACAAGTTCGGGTCACGCTCCCTAGTAGGTCCTTCGTTGGTTCCTAGGACCTAGTTCTTTTGTCATAGGATTGTACTATGCACTGGTTTTGTGAATTTGGGCAGCTGACCGTTGTCAGTCCGCTCACGGGTGTGGGAGTTCATGTTTTGGGGTTATTATTTACTACCAGGAGGGCGATGCCGACTTTCGGTGTTGTGAACATGGGTGGGAGTCAGGGCATGTATCCTAACATGGTTAGATGGCGCCACCAGTAGTCAGAGCAGGCGAGTTTAAACTTCTCACCTGGAACATACGAGGTATGGGGTCACCTGCTAAACGATATACAATCTTTAATTACCTACGCTGCAGAGGGGTACATGTGGCGTTGCTGCAGGAGACCCATCTCACGGAAACAGAAGTGGGGAGGCTGACGCGTAGGTGGAGGGGGCAGCTTTATGCCACTACTTACTCTGCATTTGCGAAAGGGGTGTTGGTGTGGATTCGCCCAGGTGTTCCCTTTCAACTTACTCGGAAATGGATAGATGCGGAGGGAAGGTTTGTTATTTTACTTGGGAAACTGGCCGGTAGGGAGATAACGATAGGCAATGTGTACGCCCCCAACAGGGATCAGATCCCTTTCCTAGAGAAGCTGTCTGGGATCTTGGCGGGAGTGGACAATGACACCTTAATCCTGGGAGGGGATTTTAATTGTGTGTATAATGTTGATTGTGATAGATCTACTCCCCCGCTGCGTGGTACGCTCGCATCTACTACAGCACAGGGTCTCAGACGGTGGGTGGAAGGTTGGGGATTGGTGGACATATGGCGACTCCAGCACAATCGGCAGAGAGTGTACTCCTATTACTCCCACCTGTATGCTCTTCACACACGGTTGGACATGTTCTTTTGTTCCGCCACACTTACTCACCTGCTTTCCGGGACTGAATATTTGGGACGAGCTATATCCGATCATAGCCCCCTGCTCATGCAGTTTACCCCTACCCCCGACAGGACTCCCATCCCTTCCTGGAGATTGGATTCCAATTTGTTAGAGGATGAGGGGTTCAAACAGATATTAGCGGCTGCATTGGTTAACTACTTCTCTAGCAATCAAGGCACAGCTAGCTCTCCATTAGTGGAATGGGAAGCGTTCAAGGTGGTCACTAGGGGGCAATGTCTGGGACAAACGGTGGGACTCCGACGTGTAATTACTGGGGAGCTGGAGCGCATAGAGCAACGACAACAAGCGCTGGACGGGGTTTGGCGGTGCAGGATGAGATAGCGGAACTTAGGAGTGGCTACAATAACACCTGGGACAGGTTACGGATCCTAGACTTCAATAATTACAGGGTGCGTCAACACGAGGAGGGGGACAGAGCTGGCAGATTACTGGCTTGGTTGGTTAGACCTGAGACAAGAGGGACACCCATCCCGAGCATTACAGCTCCTGGGGGGCAGGTGCTTTATTCTCCAAGCGCCATTAACGAAGAGTTTCAAAGGTATTACGCCACCCTCTACGGGCAGCCGCGTGTGGTGCCGCTGGAAAGGATAAGGGCATACCTTGACACGATACAATTACCAGGGTTGGGAGCGGATATCGAGGATTCCCTGGCGCTGTCAATCACAGTTGGGGAAATTAGAGCGGCAATAAAAGGTATGGCACGGGGGAAGACACCGGGACCGGATGGCCTACCAGTGGACTTTTACTTGACATTTGTGGACATCGTGGCCCCCCACTTAGAGCGTCTATATGCGGCCTCGCTGGATGCTAGGACACTTCCACCCACTATTAGAGAGGCACTAGTAATCCCTTTGCCTAAAACTCAGACAGCACACCCCAAAGTGACGGACTTCCGTCCTTTATCCATGTTAAATACGGACTTTAAAATTTTAAGCAAGGCGCTGGCTACCAGGCTCCTGCCGCATATGCAGCGCTTGATACATGCCGATCAGAATGGTTTTATACCCACACGCTCCACTTCTAACAACTTGCGCCGACTGTATAATGTCATGTTCCATCCCGACACCAGGACTTACCCGGATGCAGTGGTGATGTCGATTGACTTTGAGAAGGCTTTCGACTCCCTGAGTTGGGATTTTCTATTAATAACCATGGATAAGATGGCGATGGGTGAGGGTTGGGCAAATTGGATGCACCTGTTGTACGAAGCACCGCAGGCGCGTGTCCGCACTGGCGCTATGATATCTGCGCCTTATAGTATATACAGGGGGACTAGGCAGGGGTGCCCGCTGTCGCCACTGCTGTTCGCCCTGGCCATGGAGCCATTGGCGGAACGCTTGCGGCAGGAGGGCGAGCGGTTGGGGATCAGACTAGATGAGACTCCTCACATTGTCTCGCTCTATGCTGATGATGTTCTGATTTACCTGAGAGACGGGCCTGAGGGGATTCCTAGGATCTTGCGGATACTGGAGGAGTTTGCTGAGCTTTCGGGCCTTCGAATGAATAAAGAGAAGACGCACGTCTTCCCGCTATGCCCTGACTTGCCGAGACCATTGACTCTCCCGATGGAATTTAATTGGTCTCCGGAGCTCTTCAAGTATCTGGGGGTCAAGATTTACCACACTCAGTCTGATTTGTTAGAGGGAAATCTGGGAGGGGCCTTGCGGAGCCTTCGGCAAAACGTGGCCTTCTGGCGCACGCTGCGCTGCCTGTGATGGCCAGGGTGGCACTGTCAAAAATGGTGATGTTACCCCGTCTCCTATATTATTTTGTTAACTTACCTGTCATTATACCATGCAGCTGGTTTAAGCAGTTGGATTCGATCCTTAGAGACCTGGTCTGGGACGGAGGCCGTAACAGAGTGTCGCTCCAAACACTGCGCCTCCCGCTGCTGGGTGGGGGTCTGGGAGCCCCTGATTTTGAAGCGTATTATCTGGCGGGCCAATTGCAGTGGATGGCTCGATGGTTGGATGGGAGAGGGTTGGCTACGCTCTCGCCTACTCCCCGTTCCGTGATTGGGACACTCTTGCCTAGGCTGCTTGACAGACACAGGAGGATCAAGCCTATGTGTGTGCTGCTCTCAGTAGCCATAGCTTGTTGGGACAGGACGGTGAAAAGGTCGGGTACCATGAAACTTTATTCCCCGAGCATTCTCCTCGTGGGGCTACCACAGGCGGGAGGGGGTCTACCCCTCACTGAGCGACGGTTGGCGGGATGGATGGATGCAGGGGCCCGGACAGTCGGAGACTGCTTCGTGGACGGGGAATTGCTACCGTTGACGGACTTCTTGGATTATCACGAGCTACCGGTGGGGCAATTTTTGAACTACCACAAAACTCGGGGTGCCATGATTGAACTGTGGGGGAGGGAGACGAAGGAACCCGCCACACATCCGGTCTTACATGCGTTGGTGACATTGGGCTCCGCTGAACACTTAGTGAAATGGCTTTATCAGGCATTTCTGGAAATATCAAGCCACCCCTTGACCCGATTGAGAGAGAGATGGGAGGATATGCTTACTACCCAGCTCTCTGATAAAGACTGGGACAGAGCGTTGGGAAGCCCCAAGAAGGTGTCCCGGAACGCGGCCTTTAAGTATTTACAATTCAACTGGCTTCATAGAACATACCTCACGCCGCACAGGTTACGGATAGCTTTCGGGGGGGGAGCGGGCTTGTCCTTGGTGTGCTCAGACTGACGCTGACTGGACTCACATGATCTGGGCCTGCCGGCGGGTCCAGGAGTACTGGACGAAAGTGGTGGACCTGATTAACAAGGTAGTGTCCCTGGGGTTGGGGTGCTCACCAGCGGCTTGTCTGCTGGGTCTTTTTCCGCGACCTAAGGCCAAACGGCTGCGGCATCGATTTGTGGACTTGGCCCTGCTGTTGGCTAAGCGGCGGATAGCCCTTAGATGGAAAAACCAGCAGGCCCCATTGGTGACTAAATGGGAAGCTGATGTATCCTCCTGGGCTAGGGCAGAGGAGCGAGCCTTGATCAAAGAAGACAGGGTGACCAAACGGCGTAAACTGCTAGCGGAGCACTGGGCAGATATAGTTAAAGCATGGGAAGCCCGTAATGCGCCGCCCCCGCCCTCGGAGTCAGAGGTTAGTGACCCGGAGGCCCACAGTTAGATAGCTACCCACCTGGTCATGGGTATCGGACGTCATTATTTCGGAGTCCTGCGCCAACCAGACCTCTTAGGATACACAGGGGTACTTTGAGTTACAGCAACAGAGGGAGTGGGGGGGGGACCTGCCCGCTATCTAGCCTGCCCCGCCCATGGTCCAACACACACTTACTGATCCTGGTCTTTAGTTCACAAACTGCCTGCAGCATTTGTCCCCTGGTAGATGGTTTTTAAGTTTAGTGTTTTTCTGTTACATATACGATGAGTCACGTACTGGGGACTATTTTGTTCCATTATTGATAATATGATCATTTTTGGGCATCCGTTATTAGCTGCACTTCTATAGTATGTTACATGACTCTGAAATGCATCAGATTATATATGGCAATTATTTTACAGGGACGGGAGGGAGCCTCAACTGTAAGGCTTGCCCCCTGGCGGGGCTGGCCCTTTCCTTCATGACACTCACTGGGTTTCTTTTACATCTCAAAAGCTCCAGATGTTGTGGTCTCTGTTTATGAAATGTTTTTTTTCTTTTTTTTTTTTCTCTCTCCCTCTTCGTCTGTATTTGTTCAAATTGTGGATGTTGCTTTCTTCTGTAACGGATATTTGTATAATGTATTTTGGGATTATGGCTGCTCACCCTCACATGTGACTCAAGTTGTTGAGAATTGAAGCACCACCGTCCTTATTTGGGATAGGGTTGCGGTATTTAGAGCTATAATACGTACGAGAGCATGCAGTGCATAGAACTGTAAAGATTGTCGACTATTGCTTTGGACGTTTCTTCTTAAATGCCAATAAAAATGATATTTAAAAAAAAAGACTCCCCTGTCCCAAAGATGTCTCGCAGAGGCAAAAAGACAGTTTCCACACCCACTGAGAAGGTGTTGCCTGCAAACATTACACAGGATGAGGGCCCCATGGATAATCCATCCTTGACCTCCACTCCCATCCGAAGCCCTGTGAAGCCAGCACGGGAGGACACTGTAGGGGGCAAAGCTGGTGGACAGAGGAAGTCAGGGCGGCGGCAAACACCAGGCAAGCGCACAGCGGGATCGAGCATGTCCCCAGAGGGAGGGTCAACATCCACACCAGAATCAGCTTTGGTAGTGGGGTCACCTGTTGTGTCTGCCCCAGTTCCCCTCAATCCCCAGACAGGGAAGCCTTTCAGGATCCCCAAGAAGTGGAGAGGCACCCCTCCACAATCTCCGGCACACACTGTGTCTCACCAGTGCATGAGTCCACCTCCCCGGGCCACCACCCCACCTGGTCCAAGCAGCCCCCCAGCTCCCACAAGCACAGTTGGCTCTTCCACAGTTGTTACTCCCACTGCCCAGGGCAGCCCTCCAACTGACCCCAACACACAGTCAGCTCCAAGTCCGACAGACAGCCCCATCTGAGTGGTGGTCACCCTCACACACCTGTCTGTCCACAGGGGTGCGTGTGATGCCCATTGTCAGGCCCATTACTCTGTTGCTGGGCATGGCATGGTAGAGTTGCATACATTCCCTGTGTAGCTTTTGATGTCACTACTCTGCACAATGTCTTTGCCTTGTTGTTCAGTGCTGTTTGCCCCTTGCCTGTGCAGCTTCTCATGTACCTCACCTGCACTGTGTCCTGGCCACTGGCCTTGTTGTTCAGTGCTGTTTGCCCCTTGCCTGTGCAGCTTCTCATGTACCTCACCTGCACTTTGGACTGGCCACTGGCCTTGCTGTTCACTGCTGTTTGCCCCTTGCCTGTGCAGCTTCTCATGTACCTCACCTGCACTGTGTCCTGGCCACTGGCCTTGTTGTTCACTGCTGTTTGCCCCTTGCCTGTGCAGCTTCTCATGTACCTCACCTGCACTGTGTCCTGGCCACTGGCCTTGTTGTTCACTGCTGTTTGCCCCTTGCCTGTGCAGCTTCTCATGTACCTCACCTGCACTTTGGACTGGCCACTGGCCTTGCTGTTCACTGCTGTTTGCCCCTTGCCTGTGCATCTTCTCATGTACCTCACCTGCACTGTGTCCTGGCCACTGGCCTTGTTGTTCACTGCTGTTTGCCCCTTGCCTGTGCAGCTTCTCATGTACCTCACCTGCACTTTGGACTGGCCACTGGCCTTGCTGTTCACTGCTGTTTGCCCCTTGCCTGTGCATCTTCTCATGGACTTAATCTGCACATAGGACTGGCCACTGGCCTTGCTGTTCACTGCTGTTTGCCTCTTGCCTGTGCATCTTCTCATGGACTTAATCTGCACATTGGACTGGCCACTGGCCTTGCTGTTCACTGCTGTGTGCCCCTTGCCTGTGCAGCTTCTCATGTACCACACCTGCACTGTGTCCTGGCCACTGGCCTTGTTGTTCACTGTTGTTTGCCCCTTGCCTGTGCAGCTTCTCATCTACCTCACCTGCACTGTGTCCTGGCCACTGGCCTTGTTGTTCACTGCTGTTTGCCCCTTGCCTGTGCAGCTTCTCATCTACCTCACCTGCACTGTGTCCTGGCCACTGGCCTTGTTGTTCACTGCTGTTTGGCCCTTGCCTGTGCAGCTTCTCATCTACCTCACCTGCACTGTGTCCTGGCCACTGGCCTTGTTGTTCACTGCTGTTTGCCCCTTGACTGTGCAGCTTCTCATGTACCTCACCTGCACTGTGTCCTGGCCACTGGCCTTGTTGTTCACTGCTGTTTGCCCCTTGCCTGTGCAGCTTCTCATGTACCTCACCTGCACTTTGGACTGGCCACTGGCCTTGCTGTTCACTGCTGTTTGCCCCTTGCCTGTGCATCTTCTCATGGACTTAATCTGCACATTGAACTGGCCACTGACCTTGCTGTTCACTGCTGTTTGCCCCTTGCCTGTGCATCTTCTCATGGACTTAATCTGCACATTGGACTGGCCACTGGCCTTGCTGTTCACTGCTGTGTGCCCCTTGCCTGTGCAGCTTCTCATGTACCACACCTGCACTGTGTCCTGGCCACTGGCCTTGTTGTTCACTGCTGTTTGCCCCTTGCCTGTGCAGCTTCTCATCTACCTCACCTGCACTGTGTCCTGGCCACTGGCCTTGTTGTTCACTGCTGTGTGCCCCTTGCCTGTGCAGCTTCTCATGTACCACACCTGCACTGTGTCCTGGCCACTGGCCTTGTTGTTCACTGCTGTTTGCCCCCTGCCAGTGCAGCTTCTCATGTAAATACTGTGCATATTGAAATGCCCACTGGCTTTGCTGTTGCCCAAATTTGTTGTCTCAATATGCAAATTGTGAATAAACACAGTTGGTCCTGCTGTGAGTTGTGTCAGTGTCCTTCCTGAATAAAGTTGTTTCTGTGTGTGCATGGTTTACTGTGTCACATGCTCAGTATGCCACTTCAACATTGCCAATGGGTTGTCTCACATTTCATTCTTTTTTGCAGGGGTGGGAGGCACTTCATTTGTACCCGACTGTGATACTTATGGGTGCAGTGCTTGTGTTTGGCAATGAATTCTTGTTGTCATCTTCCTTCTTTGCTCATGTTATCTATGGTGGACACATGTCTGGTTTGTGGGCAATGGCAGCACAGGGTGGGAGTTTGGGCACAGGCTTACAGGCAGGCAGGCCAGGGTCATGGGGTCTGTGTGAGCTTCCTTTCTGTGTGCCAATCAGTGTCGGTGTATGGACATCTTGTGGGGAGGAGTTATCCAGGTCCCATGGCTTACTTCCAATGTGTGCACTTGGGTGGTAGACAAGTGTATGGTGTGAAGGGGGTGACTTTGTTGTGACTGGGGATGTGTGTGCACCTGCATTGTCAACTACTGCCATGTGTCACCCTGGTGTGGTGTGCCTGTATGTGTACTTGTTGAGCCCTGTGATTGTGTTTTGTGCACATGGCAGTATTGTGTGTTGCTGTTGTGGGAGGAGGTATGTGTGACACATCCTACTTGTGCTTGGCTGTCATGTAGTGTGTCACTGGGCCCTGTGTGTTGTGCTGCAGACATTCTCTAGTCCAGTATTTGGATGCCTATGTGTGTCTGGTCAGTGTTTGAGTTCCGGGCCTTCCTTACATCCCTGTGCCTATACATGTGTATCCAGCTGTCTCCAGGAGTTGTTGCATTGGGGTGACCGTGGTTTGTGTTGACTGACTGTGTCAGCCATGTGTGCTGTGATGGGCTGTGTGTGTTCTCACATGTGTCTTGTCTTGCATAAGCATCACACATGCTTGATGGTTGTGTCACTGCCCTTCCATTTGTGGGCACCTCACTTTGGCTTTCCTATTGGTTGTCCTCCATTACTGCATGTGGTGTGTGTATGTAGCTGTGAGTCAGGGTGGTGTGTGTGTGTGTGTGACTTGTCAGGTAGTGTGTGCAGTGAAGTGTTTGGTCCTCATCTGTGTGTGTACATTTTGTGCCTGGCCTCAGTGTTCTTGGCTTGTGTGTGATGTTGTTGTGGTGTGTGTGTTGGCTGGGGCTTGGGCTTCTGTGCTATGTGTTCCTGTGCAAAGGGTCCTGCTGTGGCTGTATATGCAGTTGTTGGGACGTGGGGCATGGTGTGGCTGTAGTTGTGTGGTTGTTGTGCAGGAGTGGCACTTGGGAGGCAAATGTTGTGTCCCTTCAGGGAGGTAGCTGGTGTGTTGTGGATGGAGTTGTGGCTCTGTGCGATTTGTACGGTGCCCTTGGCATGCGCTGTCCCTGGGCTCTGCGTTGTGTGCATGGTTTCATGCACACTGACCGCGGCGGTGACGTGACCGGGACATTTGTTCATGATGGCGGTGTATGGGTGGGCAGTATGTGGCGATGTGTGTTTGTCACAGGTGGAACATGTGTGTGTGCAGTGATGGCTGTGTGCCTGTCCCCACAGGGGTGTGTGGTGTTCCCAAGCGAAGTTTTTCCACCCTGGAGCTGTGTATTCTGTTACTTGCACTGTTGTGTCTGTACGTACCTGCGGAAGCGTCCGCGGCGGAAGATGACTTGCAGGTGGTGTATCATGTACAGCACCGGGAAGGCGTGTAGGGCAGGATCCATCGCGGTGTGTCCCGGGTGTCTCTTTTCTGTCTCCGCTGTGGTGTCTCCGCCGTCTTTCGCTGTGCGGTTTCTCCGTCGCGTTCCGCTGCCATGTTTCCGGCATCGTGATATCTTCGGCGTACGGGACGTCATTCCGCACGGCGGTGTGTGGTGATTGGCTCACTCCGCCGCGGTGGCGGGTGCACTTTGATGGAGGTCGGCGTCGCACCGCAGCGGGCGGGAAATGGGTGATGTATGGCCATCCTAATATGGCGGGCGTGAGGACCGCTGCCGGCGCGCGGTAAAATGCATTTTTCCGCGCCGCGGTGGTGCCTCCACCCGCCATCGTAATAGGCCCCTTAATTCTATAACCCTCTGCCAAAGAATGAATATGGCACTAACCCTCCATTCATTTCCTACTTCTCACTGCAGCTTTCAGAAAAGAGCAAACACTAAAACAAACTTCATAACTACTTAAAAACTGAAGATAGATCAGAGCATCCCTGCATTTCCTGAGCCTCAAAGATTTTAAGATTGGCGTAATAAATAGTTGTAGAAAAGGTCTATAAAATTTACAGAAAAACATAAAATGACTCAAGGGCTGCTCCGACAAAGGGGGGGGGGGGCAGCTTTGCTTTATCCGATATGCACTGGAGATTAGACTCTGAATGGATGATAAAGTGAGAGCTGGTGGGAGGCAGATGCATGATCCGCCTACAAATGCGGCTTTCCTCGGTCTGCAAGGTCACAACGTTATTGTGTCCTCAAATCCCAGCACCATATAAGGCCACTGAGATACAGTGAGCATTATAAGCATTCATAAATGGCAAAATGGTCCCCCGACCGGCAGCCTGTGGCATGGTAAGTAGCGCACCCGCTGACCTATATAACTTCAAGCTTGAATAGCCAATCTGCAGTTGCTAGGAGTCAGCATTGTTGAAAACAGTCCCCAAGTAGTTAAATTCGCTCACACTTCAAAGTGAATGTCCCCCACCATTAGTTTAGATAGATGTTTCTTACCCAGCCCACATGCCATATTGTGTGAATTCCAAAGTTGATGACCAAATCCAGTTTGCGCATGAAAGATATAAAGGATTCTGCCAGTGTGTGCAGTGCCCCTGAGGTCCGTGACATGATTACCACGTCATCTGCATAAAGCAGCGCCAATACAGGAGCTCTAGAGACCGTTGGAATGTCGCTGGTTACTTTAACTAAGCACAGCTTGTTAATATAAATGATGAAAAGAAGTGAGGCCAGGATGCATCCTTGGAGCACCCCTTGGGCTACGGGAAATTAATCAGACATTTCTCATGCTGAACCAAACTGGACCTTCACTACTAAGTTTTCATAAAGCAGGTTTAGGAAATTCACCTATGCAACCTCGACAACTAATTCCAACAGCATCAACCACAATTTAGTTTGGTTGACACAATCAAAAGCTGTCGACAAATCCATAAAGGCCAGGTACAATGGACAGCGCTTAGCGATAGTATACTTACCGATGATCAGATTTAAATTTATGCCCTGTACCCAGTCCGTGGCGAAACCCAAACTGAAAGGGGCACAAGATGTTATTGTGGTTAGCTCATGTTTTTAAGTGGTTAAAAATCACCCGACCAATGATCCTAACTGAGCTATCGATAAGAGAAATGGGACAATAGCATTTGGGCGACATGCGGTCCCCCTTCTTAAAGATGGGAACTATTGTGGAAGAAGCCCAGGAGCTTGGGATATTAGTGCAATATACAGTAATAACAGCTACAGTGGTTTTTGGATGCACAGGGTTGGTTGCCAGGTTTACCTCTCGGGGACAAGGGCCTAAACATTTTTGTAAGAAGATTGATGTGATAGTTTTGTCTTAGGGTTTTTGTCAGCTGGAGTTTATAGGTAAGATTCCCTATTCGTTCAACTATTAGGTATTGTTCTTGCCAATGGGATCTCAGCTTGTTATCAGTGGTGGGTAATAACACAAGGACCCAATCACCTACTTTTAATTCTCTCCATTTAGTCCCTTTATTATAAAAGTACAGCTGTCTTTTGGGGGTTTTATTTAATGGGGGTTCTAGCCAACTCTCCCTTCTTTCCCAAAAGAGTTTTAAGTTGAGAAGTGTATTTCAAGGAGTGTTTTGTTATCTCATGAGCTTTTCTCCCAAACTTCTTGAGTCATCTCCAGACGATTTCTTGGCTTGCGACCATATAGGAGCTCAAAAGAGGAACACCCTAAACTGCTTTGGACCTGGTTTGCGGATGACATAGAGGGCTAAAGGCAATAAGTGGTGACTTTTTCTACCTTTCCCTGTCATCATTTTTTTTAAAGTTAGTTTTAGGGTTCCATTATACCTTTCAACTAAGCTGTCTGCCTGGGGATAGTATACAGAAGTGCACAGATGCTTGGTACCTAGTACCTAGGGAAGAGGTGTGGTGCAGCGGCCAGGGCAACTGACTCCGGAACCCAGGGGCTCACGGTTCGATCCCCGGCACCGGTGGCAGATCAACCCAGCACCCTGTGACTCTGGGCAATAGCTTGCTTAATCTTCCCGACGGCCCCCAGCGCCTTGACACCCTCGGGTAATTCTTCGCGCTTTACAAATACTGGACATTTACCTAGATGTTGACACACTTGCTGCATTAATTTAGAAACAAACAGGGTACACTGGACAGTAAAAAATGTCTTTGGGGATGTCTACTGTAGAAAATATCTCCATCATATTGTTAGCGATCGTTTTGGATGTGATCTCCTTAAGAGGGACAGCCCCGAGTACTGATTAGCGTAGTCAACCAGAACTAAAATATATTTGTATCATTTACTAGAGAAATGTAAAGGCCCCACCAGATCCACCCCTATTTTTGCCAATGGGATTCCTATGATGGGCATGTGTTGAAGTGGGGCTCCCGGGGTCGATACAGGTTTTTCTCCTGGCATATTTGGCATTCTTGATAGTATGTTTTAATCTGGTTAAAAATACCAGGCCAATAGAATTGCTCTAGAATGACTTTCAAGGTTTTCTCCAGCCCCTGGTGTCTTGGCAATAGATATGAATGTCCAAAAAATAACTTGCTTTCAGAAATTGTTAGAAACGAGTAACGGGTTTATCTCCATCTTTGCCTACTAGATACAACAACCCCTTTTGAATGATAAAACAGGAATTTACCTGGCTTCCCTGTTCTTCATCTTCTTGAGCCATTCACCAGGCATTTTGAAGTGAATTGTCATTTATTCGGGATGATTAGAAATGTTTATCCAGTTCCCAAGGTTCTGTTGTTAGTAAGTTTTCTTTGGAAGGTCCTTTTAATTTCTGTATTAATTTTTCTCTTCTGGTCTTAGGTATTTTAAGATTAGTTGGGATTTCAAATTCCTCTTGGGAAAAGGAACTTGCTCCAAGCTAGATTGCTCCTCTTTTAAACATGTCCTTAGGAGTTGAAAAAAATGAGGATTAGCAGTTCCTAGGATATTTTCTTCAGGAACATTAGGAGCTACTCCCACCTCTATAAACCTCTGTTCTCCATTAGGAGCAACTACAGGGACCTTAGCTATATTGTACTCTATCTGATCCTCATGCACACACTTAATAATAACTTTCCATTGTGGTATTATATGGTACAGGGAGACCAAGTTATCCCTTATTATCAGCTGTGGCCCTTGCAGGTAAGAGCGGTGGGGCGCTGGGGCCGGGTTGGGGGAGATTCGACTCACGACCATGAGGGAAAATTAAATAAATAATTAATTTTCCCTCGTGGTCGTATGTTGAAATCCCCCCCACCGACCACACCGCCCCACCACTCTTACCTGCATGGGCCGCAGCTGCTTATTATGAAAAGTTTACAGCACGAGTCTAACAAAATGGCAACCCATTTATGATTCACCTGAAGGTCCAGCTTCTTGGGTTTAATGGTATACAGTTCACCTCAATGGGATCCTCGTCATTTTTCCTTGACTTACAAAAACGTGCTATGTGGCCCCTCTCACCACACTTAAAACACTGAAGACCAGTACCCCACCTGGTCCGATAGGTCCAGAGCGAGGAGGAGGAGGGGAAAATTCACTTTTGTACATTAGTGGTCTTCTAGGAGGTCTTGATGAAAGAGGGGGAGGAGGTTTGGTAACTTTTATGGAACCCAGAGAAGACTAGGGAGTTTGTACTCGAAAAAAGGAGTTAGCCATATCAATGGCAGTTTCTAAAGTCAATCCCAAATGTTGTTTCAGATATCTCTGGGTGGTTATTAGGATTGCTTCCATGAAGTGTAATTAATACATTTTGGTCATTATTTTTTCCTTAGTATATCCGTGTGGTTTTAACCACTTGTCCACAGCATCTTTCAATTTAAAGAACACGGTTCTGGGCGTATCACTGGTTGTCCCTCTCTCTTTTCGGAAGGTGATTCTGTAGCTTTCCTCAATGACTCCAAGCCGATCTAAAATCACTCTTTTTACTTCTTGATAAGAAGTATCTCCAGTTGGATTGGATTTCTTGGTACGTGGCTTGGGCATCGCCTACACGTAAAAGGGCCAAATAATGAGTACATTTATCCTTGAGCCAGTGAATGGCTTTGGCTGCCCTCTCGGAATTTAATAAAAATGCTATGGGATCCTCTCCCAGGGTGTATTTTTGTAGGCAAATTGTTGATTGTGCAGATACAAGTCCTCTGCTTTGAGATGTGCCTGGTACCATTTGCAGTTAACTTTCTGAGAGCTGATGGATTTGCTCAGCTTGAATTTTCAAAGTATCTTGAAAAACTCCATGATCGACATCAGCAGATATATTTCTCGAGGGCCCATTCAAATTTCTGCGGACCTTCCACAAGGCGATGTACAATGTTCTCCATTTTATATCAAATTGAAAATCCCATTTCTGTATGTGTATGTGGGTGTTCACTCGTGTAGAAGTATGGGGGGGCAATTCTTTGCAGAGGTATGTGAGTAGGAGGCCAGCAACACATGCAGGGCTGCGGCAGAGGAGACCCTCTTTACAGCATTGAAAAGGACTGGGAGTAAGTGGTCAAATAATGATAGACATCTATTTGCAGACTGAATGGTAATATTTCCTTTATTGTATATAGTAATGGTGATTAATCCATTAAACAGATAGGAGAGAGCTATTTCTAGCTTGTAGCCATGAGAGTGTTTGAAGCTGATGCAACATTAAGTTCCCTGTAGAAAATATCAGTCCAAGATGTTATGTTTTGGGTGAAGAAGGTCAGGTCTGTTTGGAGCTTCTCATTACACCCACTGTGGTATTGATCAGCGATAAGAGTGTAAGGAAATTCTGCCAGGGTTCTGTGTTTGAACTTTTTGCCGACACTTGTTAAAGTAAATTTCTCATTCTAAATAAAACACGGACAAATGAAGTTGTAAGCAGTCAGGAAGCAAAGTTTATCTGCCCCGCTCCAATCTACCCCAATCCAACCCACTCCACCTCAATCTACCCCACTCCAATTTACCCAAGTCCAATCAACCCCACTGATTCCAATTCACCCACTCCACTCCAATCTCCACTCCACTCCAATCTCCACTCCACTCCAATCTATCCCACTCCAATCCACTCCAATCTATCCAACTCCAATCCACTGCAACCTACCCCACTCCACTCCAATCTACCCCACTCCAATCTACCTGTGAAGAAATGGCCACGGAGCCCCCTACTTACTACACGAATGTCCACGAGTGCACGCCATCAACCACCGACAAACTAGGAACACCTGTAACAAACGGAGAGAAAGGGTTACCCAAGGAAGATCCCCATGACCAACAACACTAACAAGGGACCAATGTGTTTTTGGACAGGAAGGTGGAGCGCTTACCAGCAAGGACCAATCCCCTGAGAGAGTAGGAGGAGAAAAGGACACTGCTGCATGACGAGAGGAGCACAGGAGAGAGACCGGAAAACAGGAAGAAGGAGGAAATGAGGAGCGACCCAGGGAGAAGCCATCCAGTGAAGCAGACATATGGAAAGACACCGCCGGCCTGGACGAGACCCCTTGAAGCTGGAGTGAAGATTGGTGTACGCCGCCGGAGGACGCTGGAGAGCCGCTGCAACTCAGGAGAGTTTTGGCGTAGCGGGTGAGTGTCAAAGGGGAGGGTGTGGGATAGTTTAAGGGAGGAGGAGGGGGCGAGTTCATGGTGTGTAGGTGTTGTTTGAGTTGCACTGATTTTTGTTTTTATCCTGCGCTGGTTCAAAGGAGCCAGAGTGTCATTTGTTGATTTACTTGCACCTTGGACATAGTAGTTTTAAAAACACTGTGGAGGATCATCTGATGAGAAATGAGCCCTCATATGCAGGTGACGTTAACCTGGCACGAACCCCAAGCACTGTGGCATGTAGCTGAAAAGGGTGAAAGGAAACCTGAGGCATATAAGAAAAGGGGCAATTGAAGGCTAAAACCACTCCGACAAACTAGGTGCATGTTTTCTCTTATACAAGGGGATTTCACTTTCTAAATCCCCCTCCCCCACCAGCCTTGAATGCACTAAAACGGGTGTGGTGAAGGAGATAAAAAGGGATGGACTCAGATTATATACTTACCGCTATCCTGAAGGAAGACCCTACAGGAAGAGAAGAGACCAACAACCTATCAGTATATGATATGGACTGACAATTGAGTTAAACCTAGGCTGTCATTTTTATCAAGACTTTCAGTTTTGCTCATTGTATCTCAAATAAACATCAACATTCAGAAGCCTACCCAGCCTCTGCATTTATATATCTGCCCAGCCCTCCCACACTACTCCAATCTACCCCACTTCAATCTATCTCAATCTACCCCACTCCAGTCTATCACTATCTATCCCACTCCAGTCTACCGCAGTCTATCCCACTCCACTCTACCCAACTCTACTCCGATCTTTACTCCACTCCACTCTATCCAGCTCCACTTCACTCCAATCTACCCTACTTCACTCTACCCCAATTTACCCCACTCCATTCTACCACAATCTATCCCACTCCTATCTACCACAATCTAACCCACTCCAATCTACCACAATCTAACCCACTTTACTCAAGTAGACCCCACTCCAATCCACCCAATCTATCCACTCACTTTACCCTAATTTACCACACTCGACTCTACCCCACTCCACTCCAATCTACCCCACTCCTATCCACTGCAATCTACCCCAATCTAGGACACTCCAAACTACCCCATTCCAATCTGTTCCACTCCAATTTACCCCACTCCACTCCAATCAACCCCAATCTACCTCTCTTCACACTTCCCCAATCTACCCCAGTGTACTCCACTCCAATCCACCCCACCCCACCCCACTCCAATCCACCCCACCCCACCCCACTCCAATCCACCCCACCCCACTCCACTCCAATCTACCCCACTCTAGTCTACCTCTCTCTACCCCACTACAATCTACCCCACTCCACCCCACCCCAATCTACCCCACTCCACTCTACCCCAATCTACCTCACTCCACTCTACCCCAGTCTACCCCACTCCAATCTACCCACCCCACCCCACTAACCTTTAGCTATGCTGCACAGCAGCCACACTGCTATACAACATGGCCTAAACACATTGCCAAAGCCAATAGCTGGCGCGACCTATTGGCTTTGCCAATGCTTGTTTTATTTTATGTTGAGAAGGACAGGCGCAGACAGTCAGTTTTAGCCATTTAACAGTACCACTTAATGAGCCTTTTTGACATTCCTCATTTCCCACAGTGAGTCTTTCAGTCTTTCTGCAATTTCCGTGAATGCCAGAGAACCAACATGCCTGCCTCTTAGGGATTGAAGACAAAGGATGTATTCAACTATAGCCCTTCATCAATGTTACTTAACAAGACATTTTAGTTCTTCCTCATGTTCCATGAAAGCAAGACATCCAAAATGTCTGCCTACATAGGGAATGAAAACAAAGGAGAGCAGACCAAATTTAGGGCCAATTTTCTCCACATACCTGGTTTCAGTCATTACATAGTTAGGAATGTACCCATTTCTAAGAGCAGGAAATGTTGAGTCGAGGAATAGGGATATAGAAGTTGGGCTTCAACCTCCAGACGTTTCTTTCCCTGCTGGGTTTGGGGAGATCTTCTGTGTAACGGAGCAGTAGGTGATGGGGAATGGTGGAAGGGATCCCAAAAGCTATTACAATAACACTGTGCTGCATGGTTGTTAGCATGTCTTACAGATGGGAAGGCACATCTTTCATTGTTTTCTGGATGGAAGCTTGGTTTGATGGGCCTGGTTTTAGTCATAGTTGGTATCACAAACCTGCGCATGCACGTTAAGCTTGTGTTCCAGGATTGGTGTGTGTGTTTTTTTTTATTCTGCCCATTCTAGATGAGGTTTGTCTATGCGTACATGCAGTTTTGTTTCTAGCATGTGTAGGAAAAGTGAGGGATATGGATCTTACTCTATAAGTAGGTAAGGTTTGTGCAAGGAATTAGGTAGATTTTCTTTTTTTAAACTACTTATGTTGGCAGACTCGTTTTTAATTGGGAAACTTTCGGCAAAGCAGAGACATTGTTCTCCATCGCCTTCCTCTTCAAGTGGTTCTGCTCCTTTAGCACCACAAACTAAGAGGAGCAGGGGAGTTGATAAAGAAGAGTTGAGGATTAAGAGGATAATTTTAGAGACTTAGGGGCCGATTCCGATTCCGGCCGGAAATCTCTCCGACCGAGCCGGACCCGGAGAGAATTCCGACCGAATCGGACCCTAGCAGTCCGACTGAACGAGTACGATGCGCACGCATGCTATCGGGCTCGAATCGGTCGGACTCCCATTGAAGTCAATGGGAGCCTGTCGTACAACGCGTACGCGGGCTCCCATTGACTCAATGGGTGCGAGCGGACAAGGGCGCCCCTACAGCGGGTACGCGTCCATGCGCATCGCGGCGTACATGCACAAGTAGGGGGGACCCATGGGTCCCCCCTGTGTGCGACTCGCGCGCCTACGCATACAGGGGGGTCCGACGCGGACCCCCAAAGTCCGGCTCCGACAGCTTTTTCGAGCCGGACGGCGCGAGTCGGTCGGACTGCTCGCGGCGCGCATCGTACTTACCCGGCTGGGGAACGTCTCCATAGCGCGGTGCGAGTCGTGTCCATGCGAGTCGGTCGGAGCGTGTTGAAGCCGCGTTCGAGTCGGTCGGCGATTTCGCGGGTGCTTGCATCGTACTCGCTCAGCCGGACCCGCGTACGATTCGGTCGGGAAACAGGGCTCCGAATCGGATCCGGTGAATCCGAATCCGATTCGGAGCACTACCGGCCGAGATCGGAATCGGCCCCTTAGGGTCCAATTTATAGAACGGCGGGTGGCCCACCCTTCTGACATGAGGACAGAGTAAATTACTCCATCCCCATGACTGACAGACCACCCGCCAAATTTAGAAATGACTGCCAAGCAGGCTATCATTTATAAAGGCATTGGCAGGAACAGCTGTCACAGTGGTTCCTGTCAATGCATTTTACTCTTTGCTACAGGGCTGTGTCAGAAGCAGTCCCGGCGCGCTCAACCGCGAGTGCTGGTGATGGGTTGAACCTTTGAGCCCATAAACGTTTTGTATCTGCTACACCAACGCGTTTTGACCTAATATATATATATTGTTTTCTTCAGTGAATTTATGAGGGTTTTTGAAATGTAAAGTAAGATTTCATTACCAGACCTAACTATAATATCACGTTAACCTTTATAGTTTCAGAGAATTATTGGAGGATTTTTAATATAATTAACAAGTAAAATGGCTAGAAGTCCAAAATATAAAAGGGCCTTGTTAGGTCGAAACGCATTGGTGTAGCAGTGTTCTCTGAATAAAGAAGAACTTGTATGGATTCATCTGAGTGCGGCATTATTTGCAGATATATATATATATATAACCAAACACAACCCTGCTCCACTAGGAAGAGAGCACGCACACGAAGAATGCTTGGTTTAAATAAAGGCGTTTTTTTATTCCATAGGGTCTCCTCCGACCCGGCAACACAATCTGGCAAGCACCATTTTGCTAACACTTTTATACTATGTTAAATCATAGACATAGAAAACATATTACTTTCACTTTAAAAAAAGATTCAAACATTGAACACAAGCACGCAGGTACATTCACTTGAAATGTGTTGAATAACTCTGGTGGTCACGATGATTATTCTAAATGTAATCATAATAGTAAGAATGCATAATGCATAGTGCAATAATATGCTCCCTTTGACCTGCGTAATGCGTCGTCGGTCCCACCCATTATACCTGCAATATGCACTTGTAACTCCCATATTAACGAAGTGACCTTTGCAATAATTTTAGTCAAATGCTAAACCAATCTCATATTAATACAAAATAGCACAAACATTAATATATTCCATTTTTTAAAACACTGTGGTATGCGTGGATTAGGCATATCAAGGAGATAAAGTTCCATACGGCTATCCCTTTGTAATAGCTCGGAAACCACCTGAAATAATGTCGGTAGATTTCACTCGTGATTACGATATGGAGCTGATTGAATACCAAGTTTAAAATCAATACAAAGTGTGTATTTGAGGAGCTTAGATACCGCCCCGTACTCGGTATGTCACCCCCAGCGGAACTACCAGTCCCATAATGCCCCTTCTCAATCGTAACCAGCCTGTAAGGCAGTCACCAACCAATCTGTGGGCATCAACTGAAAATGTCCTGTCCTGACAGATTGATGAAACTTCAGCTGTGCATTTCAGCCGGTTATTGGGAAGGTTCAATGCTTAGCGGGCAAATAGTGGTACACACCCGGCTTCACCTCCATGCTCCCACTGCTAGTTCCCAAGTGGATTCCATTATAGCCGAGAATGTAAAGAGAAACACATCCTAATTTGGCAGATGTCAGTCCGTCTCGATTGAGTACCCATACCCGCAGTCTATCTAACTTAGTCACTGTGCAGGGTCGGGGGAGAACATTGTTCAAAAAAAATCCATCAGCCTAGCAGACCTCACCGTAGCAGCGTCGGCTGGAACGGTGCCCAGTCACCAGAAATCCATCGGTCCAAAGCGTGAGGCATTTCGGGTCAGGGGAAGGCAAGACCCCGCGCTGAATGTCAAAAGACCTCCCCGCGTCGAGATCTCCGCCTCCCGCACTGCTGTCATCCATTCTTCCTCGTTCCGGCGGAATCCCTGGGGGCTTATCAGATTAGCACTACCGTACTCCTTCTGGTCCACACTGCGGTCGACTGAATAGCCCAAAGTAACGACTGGTGGTGCGTGTACAGTGCCGACCGCCGACACTGAGCTATATCCAAACACAACCCTGCTCCACTAGGAAGAGAGCACGCACACGAAGAATGCTTGGTTTAAAGGTATATATATATATATATATATATATATATATATATATATATATATAAATTGGTTTTTTCCACTGTCATTTGAGATGTCATCAGTGATGTCACTGGCCATGTCTTAAGTGATGCAATATGTGAGGTCATAAACAGTGCATTGCCGGGGCGTAAGTTATAGTTAGTTCAGTTAACTATAACAGCTGAATTTCTAGTTTTGTGTGTGTAAAATTTGAGCCTAACTATAATAACCTTTGGTTTTTCAGTGGATTTCTATGTTTTTTAATGCTATTTCCTAACTATAATGTCCCTGTAACCTTTGTTTTTTTAGTGAAGTTCACCATTTGTTTTAATATGAATTGTACTACAATTTCACCTATGAGTACAATTTAGTAATATACATTTTAACATGTTTATAAATACATTTTATTCACACATTTATTCATATTATACATTTTAAAAGTAAAAATTAACAAATCAAGATAAGGTAACCTATGTAGTGTTTCTATAAATGCAATACACCACGTCTTTCTCTTTTTTTAAATTAATTTAATGGATCCACAGATCCGTTGTGATGCCACTGCAAATCCGCCACAATTCCAGGAACACACCCAAACCTAAACTTCTCATTGGATACAGTAGGGCTCCATCCATGCACATTGCAAACCACACCCTAAATCAGTTATTTGTGTTTCATCTCTCTTTGGAGACAGACTGAAAACCACAGCTCCATCCTGTTTTTTAGCTTTCCTTTAAAAAGTACAGAGCTTTAAAGTCAAGATGTCTTCTGCTGAAGATAGAAGAGAAGTGGAAGAGCAGGATGACGAAGAAGAAGACTTACCACCTTCAAAGAAGTCCTCTGATGTTTGGAAGTATTTCTCCGTCCCTTCAAGAGAAAAGAAAGTTGTTCCAAAAATGGTCCAATGCAATATATGCAGCAAAAAACTGTCGAGAGGTATGGGAAGAAGTATTCACATGGCACATCCGCTATGTGGAAATACCTGAAAAACATACATACAAGGACGATTACAGGATGATGAGAGAGAGGGAAGGTGGTGCATCATTATCAGCAGCTGGACCATCTGTGGGACCCTTACTACCTGACCAGATGGTTACCATCCCCTCTGTTTCACCAAAACAGCTAGACATGGTGATTCAAATCAAATCAAATCAAGCTTTATTCGGCACATACAAAATGTCCATAAAAGCATACTATAGTATCAGTTAAAAAAGTATATTTATGTACAATTGTTTCAATATAAGATATGAAACATGGTGATTCATTGTGGCAAATGCCATATGTCAGTTGCACTAAAAATCTGTTGCCCAATTTATGGATGCTGTCAACAAGCATAATGGTTATTTTTTTTTATCTCACGGTTCCACCTTCCATTCCTCTTTAAACACAAGTAGATATCTGAAAAGCAAATATAGAAAACATTTAACTTTACATTACAGACTATTAGATTACATACTATAAGCAAGTGAGTAGCTACATAAGTGGTTATGTCATTGTGTAAGAGGCTGTGTGTCTGAGTATGAGTGTATAAATGGGTAGATAAGTGGATGTACGGGTGAGTGACTGGGTGTGTGAGTGGTTGAGTGAATATGTGAGTGAGTTATCAGTGCCTGGGTGGGTGTGTCACTGGATGTGAAAGTAACTGCGTGGGTGTGTGACTGGTTGTGTTAGTGGCTGTATGGGTGTCTAAATGGGTATGTTCGTGGCTGTATGGATTGGTAACTGGCTGTGTTACTGGGTATTTAGGTGTGTAACTGTGTGTCCAAGTGGCTATGTTAGTGGTGGATACGTAAGTGCTGTGTGAGTGTTTGAGTGGATATGTAAGTGTCTCTGTCACTGTCTAATTGGATGTGTGAGTGGCTGTACCGTTTTGTAAATATGTATGTGAGTGGCTGTATGGGTGGGTGGCTGGGTGTATAATTGGGTGTATGAGTGTGTAAGTGCATGTGTAGCTGACTGTCTGAGTGCTGGGTACATGAATAGCTGCATAGATGTATGAGTGGGTGTGACAGTACCTGTATTGATGTGTGAATGACTATGTAAGTGGATGTATAGGTGAGTAAATGGGTGTGTAAATGGTTTTATGGGTGTGTGACTGAGTGTGTAAGTCACTGTCTGGCTATATGAGTGGTGGGTACATAAGTGCTTTTGTGGGAGTGTAACTGAGGGTGTATGTGCCTGCCTGACGGTGTGAGTGGGCGCAAACTACATACTATAAGCAACCACCTACATATAATTTCAAAGACATTAATTCATACTGGCTTAATAAAATAACTATATTTTCAGTATAGCAATTCCTCTTCCTCCTCCGCTGCTCACTATATTTTTAGTTAATGTTTTAATCTAACATCCCTTCTATTTTGCCTTTTACTGTAGTATCTAGAAGCTACAAATTTTCTTTCAGCTTATATACACTCATAGTTTTTTTTTAAATATACTTTTTTATAGTACAACTTAAATAACATACCTGTAAAATCTCTTTTCTTTTGTCCAACTTTTATTATAAAATCTGTTAATATCTGATTTCCACTGCAAATCTCAAGTCAGAAATATGGCAAACCTTCTCCTCTTTTTGTACAAAAGTACCAATAATGGTTACCCTTCCCACTGCTGTCACTCGTACTAGAAAATCACAGACTTCCTTTCATCTTTTGTTTTGTTATACCATTTCTAAATGGTCACTATTTTTTAAACATTTCCATGTTTTCTGTAAAGAAGTATGGTATGTTTTTTGCAGATCCCCAGAACCACCGAGGGGCTCAGCGCGGCCTCCCGTGTGGTCCGCTGTGGATCAGATCATAACATCCCTCCCCCAAAATAACCCCCTGATCCCCTTGTTTTATGATGTTGGCATTAAGAGATTGAAACACCTAGCAGTACTGAGACCCTTACTATATTGGATTAGACTTTTGGTCACAGAAGAACTAGAATCCTATAGACAAGGACTGAGGGAGTTATTGGAATATGATGGTCAACTAACCTTTCCCTTGTTTAGGCATCTACGTGACTGGTTTTGCCAGTTGGGGTTGAATAGATTTTGGACAGATCCTAGTTCATTGACCCCAAATTCTAAGAACAAATTAAAGCGTGTCTATTGGGATTTCATATTGGACAGGGTTACCCTCGAATGCAAAATGGGAAAGATTACCACACAGTTCCTACTTTTTAAACTAACGCCAAGCTTTGAACCCTGTCTGGATGAAATCCAACCCCAACTGGCAAAAACACTCTTTTTGAAGTTTCGTTATGAGATTCTTCGGATTAATTCATTTACAGACAAATGGTCGTCTGGTCAAACAGTAGGGTGAGAGTTTAAATGCACTTTATGTCCGTCAGATGTTGAAGAAGATATTGCGCATATTTTATTTTTTTGTCCAGAATATGCTGTTCCTAGAATGAAATGGATAAAACCAATGTGTCTGGGTTTGAAAACAAGGAAATTCACAGAGGCCTTGGGAATATTGAAAACAGACAGTTCGCGATTAATTGTATTTGGTGTCAGTAAGTTCTTGCTTGCCGTGAGTTATATATGGAAAAGGAGAGGATTCAAATTTTAATGTGCAGATCACACTAAATTTTATCGATTGACAGTTATATAGATTTTATTGTGTAATAATGATGTACATGGACTGTCTGCTAACAGTTGTGGTAAATCTCAATTTGGCCTACATGCCAACGTGCTCATTAGGATCATTTTAACTGAAGGAAAAACTGCTCTGATTAATACTTTTGCACGAGTGTTTGTGAAATGGCATATACCAGTATGTTCCTTTGAGGCTTTTATACAAATTGTTTTGTTTTGCAGGGAGTTATCTTTGTATACAAGTACAAATAGATATATTATAACTATAGCTTTTATATCTTTTAAATTAGTACCTGTAATGAACTGTATATCAGCTGATATGAAATTATTTAAACACGAAAATGCAGTTTTTGCCTTATACTTGCACATAGATTTTAATGACATTAACTCATCATAGAGATGTATTTTAGAATGGATATTTTTTGTACTTCTCTCTTTTCCATTACGTACAGCATTTTATTGTGATGTGTTAATATGTACTTTTATGGTTCGATGAACCGAAATAAAGTAGATGATGGTGAAATGGTCACTATTTTTTAAACATTTCCATGTTTTCTGCAAAGAAGTATGGTATGTTTTTTGCAGATCTGCAGAACCACTGAGGGGCTCAGCGCGGCCCCCGTGTGGTCTGCTGTAAATCTGTCGATCCACATGAAAGCCCTTAAAAGCATCCAACAACCTGCTGCTAATGCTTTTCATTTTTATTTTGTAAAATATTGTCAATTACAAGACATACACTCCCTACTAAGCAATTTTTGTACACTATTCTGCTTTTCAGTTTCACTCTGCAGTCTCTTTTGTTCCCTTCTCCCCCCACACTCTTTTAGCTCCATTTCCATAGTAACCATGTTTCCAATAGTCTTTGCCTACCAGTAGATCAAAAATTTACAAGACTTTTTCTCAACAGCATACTCGCTTCACGTTAACTGTAGCAGGTGTGGTTCACTGTTATCAATTTCAAGCACTCCCAAACAACATAACTTTTTTCATTTTTCCAAAGCCAATCACAGTTAGTTACTTTTTTTCTTAGAGTCACTACCTGCTTTTAGTTCCCTGCACATCTCTCTCATCCAATCAAATATACTCTGTTATATTTTACTTGCTGTCCTCCATTGTAACTGCCTTTCATCTTCAAAACTGCCTCATTCTGCTGCAGCCTTTTCCGGTGTGCTACTCCTGCTTGTCTTCTAAATTGTCAGAGTCTGGATTGTGGGCCATAGTTTTGTGTTTTGGGCCAGAGAGAGTGCTAGAAAGAGTGACATTGACAGGGACCTAGGTTTACCTAATGTAGACATTACTTGGGTTAGCCAAAGACGGTTAAAGTGGCATCAGTTGCTCCCTTTGGTTGAGAGCATTGTGGATTGCCAAGATTTAGACCCCGTGGTTGCACACTGTGGTGGCAATGACCTAGGCACAATTACTGGGGTAGGACTGGAAATCCTAATGAAGAATGCATTTGGTAAAATAATGGCACTTTTCCCACATACTACCTTGGTGTTCTCCGACATTTGACAATGACAGAAGTGGCAGTGGTCAACCCAATTTTGTCCGCAGGAAGAGAAAACCAGGAAACATATCAATAAAGCTGTTTCTGCATTTTTCCAAGACCGTAACACGGGCTTTAGACACCATAACAACTTACGCTTCAACATGGAAGGAATGTATCAAAAAGACAAAGTCCATTTCACAGACACAGGCAACAGGGTGTTCCTCAACAATTTAAAAGATTGATTCCCATCTATGTGTAATTATTATCTACACACCATAAACACGAAGGCTCTTTTCAGAGCCAACCCTTTTCCCAAACACGGGTGCTTTTTGTTTTCAAATCCTTTTTTCTAATTTCTCACTCGGATTCACAGCTCCGCGCAGATCCTCCTCCAAATAAGGGGTCTGCCAGCTATGTTGCAGGCAGATCCACAGCAGATCCACGGTTCTGTCCCCAACTAAAAGCACGCATTCAGTACAACACATTTAACACAAACATGTCCTATTACAATTTAGATAACGGTACCACTGCCTGTGTGTGGGTGTGTGAGTAGCTGTGTGAGTTACTGTGTGGGTGTGTGAGGGGCTATATAGGTGAGTGAATGGGTGTGTTAATGGTTTTCTGGGTCTCTGAATGGGTGTGTGACTGGCTGTATGGTTGTGTGAGTGTGCAAGTGTGTGTGCAAGCTCTGAATGGGTGTTTGACTGGCTGTATGGGTGTGTGAGTGGTTGTGTGAGTGTGCCAATGTGTGTGTGATTGGTGTGTTAGTGGGTGTGTTAGTGGCTGTGTGGGTGTATAACTGGATGTGAGATTGACTGTATGGGTGTGTGAGTAGCTGTCTAGTGCTGTGTAGGTATGTGAGTGGTTTTCTGGATCTGTGAATGGGTGTGCAAGTGGCTGTATGGGTGTGTGAGTAGGTGTGTAAGTGATTGTGTCGGTGTGTAAGTGGTTCTGTGAGTCTGTGAATGGGTGTGTGACTGGCTGTCGGGGTCTGTAAGCGGCTGTATAAGTGGTTGTGTGGGTGTGTAACTGGGTATGTGAGTGTGTGGTGGAGGTGAGTGGGTGGGTTAGTGTTTGTGTGGGTCTGTGAATGGGTGTGTGATTGGTTCTCTGGGTCTGTAAGTGGTTGTGTGAATGACTGTATGAGTGTGTGAATGGGTGTGCAAGTGATTTTCTGGGTCTCTGAATGGGTGTATGACTGGCTGTATGGGTTGTGTGAGTGTGCAAGTGTGTGTGTGAGCTCTGAATGGGTGTTTGACTGGCTGTTTGGGTGTGTGAGTGGTTGTGTGAGTGGTTGTGTGAGTGTGTCAATGTGTGTATGGTTGGTGTGTGAGTGTATGTGTAAGTGGCTGTGTGGGTCTGTGTGTGTGGTGTGACTGGCTGTATAAGTGTATATGAGGGTGTGTGAGTGGGTCTGTGGGCTATATGGGTATGTGAATGAGTGTACTAGTGGCTGTGTGGGTGTATAACTGGATGTGAGATTGACTGTATGGGTGTGTGAGTAGCTGTCTAGTGCCTGTGTGGGTCTGTGTGTGGGGGTGTGACTGATTGTATAAGTGTGTATGAGGGTGTGTGAGTGGGTATGGGTGTCTGCATGGGTGTTAGAAATGGGGGTCTCTAGTTGGCAAAGGTTTGCACTTTTGTCCAAATAGGGACCCTTGTTCCTAGTCAGGATAAGGGAGTTACACTCCTAAAATAACCCCTGCTCACCCCCTTGGTAGCTTGGCACGAGCAGTCAGGCTTATCTTAGAGGCAGTGTGTAAAGCATTTGCACATAACCAACAGTAATACAGTGTAAGCACTACAAAAGGACACCACACCAGTTTAGAAAAATATCCAATATTTTTATATACTTAAGACAAGACCAAAAACGATAAAAATCCACAATACAGTACTTAAAAATCTTCAGTTATCAAAATATGCTTGAAAAACAGTTCCTTGATGTCGATAGCTCCGTCCGGGGCTATCACGGCGTCGTGAAGAAACAAATCCAAACAGCTCTGGCTGACCGCGGCGTCGCGGGCCAGCTACGGTCTCAGGAAGACCCGCAAACAGTACCTTTTAGAAATGCAGGGCATCGGCGACCTCTCGTTGAGCTTCCGAAAGCACGGCGTCCGCAGGTGTCGGTTCCGGAGGTCGGTGCAGGAGTCATCGGGGCCTTTGAAGTCACACGCGTTGCGGGTCGAACTCCTCTCTGTTGAAGTCAGGAGCGCTGGCGTCGGCAGGCGTCGGGTACTGCAGTGCGAAGTGCAGCGGTGCGGCGTGCGGTGCCCTCAGGTCACGGTGCGAGCAGCGGCTCGGTGGCGGCATCAGATGGCGTCATCGGTGAGACCAGGGTCGTGGTGTGAAGTGAATGCGGTGCTCGTCGCGGTGCTGGCAGGTCGTGGTGCAAGCAGCGGCTTCGTCGTTGCTGAAGCGCTGTCGTCGGATGACGAACTGGAGTCGCCGGTGCCGGCATCGGTAGGCCAAGGCTGCGGTGCGGAATGAGGGCGGTGCGTCGTGTAACTTTACGAGCGGTGCCCTCGAACCATGGTGCAAGCAGCGGCGTCGATTTCGGCGTGGAGCGTTGTCGTCTGGGATACCACGGCGTCGTCGTGAAGTGAGGCAGTGCGGTGCCCACAGGTCACGGTGTGAGCAGCAGCTCGGTGGCGGCGTCAACAGGTGGCGTCGGTGAGACCAGGGTCGCGGTGCGGCGGTGCCCTCTGCGGTGCCGTCAGGACACGGAGTCGGCAGCGTCGTCGTCAACGTCATCGGGTTGCTTTTTCTTCTGTTGCAGCACAAAACACAGCTTGAAGTCTTTGCTGTGCCTGAGACTTCTTGAACAGGGGGCAAGCTCTACCTCAAGCCCTTGGAGAAACTCACAAAAGTAGATTGCAGAAAGTTCAGTCCAGTCCTTTCACTGCCCAAGACAGAAGCAGCCACTGCAGGCCAACACAGCAAAGCACACAGCAAAGTGGTAGTTCCTCCTCACAGCTTCTCCAGCTCTTCTTCTTGGCAGTCTTCTTGGTCCAAAAGAGTTCTAAAGTTCAGGGGTCTGGGCCCCAATATTTATATCCCAAAATCCTTTGATCTCTTAGGCAGAGAGTGTCTGTGCCCAGCCAGAACCAGTTCTGCCTTCTCTGGTGTGACTTCCTGGCAGGAGGTGGAGACGGCATTGTCAGAGGCAGACCATGCCCTTTGAGGTGCAAGGAAATCTCCTCCCCCTTCCCCAATTGCAGCCCAGGTCTATTCAGCCCTTTCCTGACCCACCTAGAGTATCTGGAGCCACTCCTGCTCCCCAGCCTTCTGTCATCCAAAACCCAGACAGGCAATCCACATTCCAGCAGAGGCACACGGGATGGCTGAGCAAGAAAATACCTATTTTCTAAAAGTGGTATTTTCAAACACAGAATGTAAAAATCACCTTCACTAAAAGATGCATCTTTAGATTCTGAGTTCAGGCATACTAAACTTTATTTTCCTACCTAGTTCCCAGGGCCAGTTATGTTTATAAGATGTTATAAACAAACTTCCCATTCTGTCCTATGGGGAACAGGTAGCCTTGCAATAGTGAAAAACAAAATTGGCAGTAATTCACTATCAGGACATGCCACACTCACCAGGGCATGTCCTACCTTTCACATACACTGCACCCTGCCCACAGGGGTACCTTGGGCCTACCTTAGGGGTGGCTGACATGTAAGAAAAGGGAAGGTTAGTCGACATGGCAGTACCAGACTGCGCACAGGCTCTGCAATGGCAGGCCAGAGTCACATTTACGGGCTGTTTGGGTGGGTGGCACAATCCAGTGCTGCAGCCCACCAACAGCATTTGATTTCCAGGCCCTGGCACACGCAGTGCACTTTACTAGGGACTGACACATAAATCAAATAGGCCAATCATGGAAACACCAATCCATAACACATTTTACCACAGGGGCACTTGCACTTTACCACTGATCAGCAGTGAGAAAAGTGCGCAGAAACACTAAGCTAGCACAAACAGAGTCAAAACCGGGAGGTCAGAAAGCAAAAACTCAGGGGAAACACGCCAAAAGATGCCAAGTCTAACACATGTCCCCTCCAGCTGAAAGTAGGGAGAACTACCCAACCTCCTGGGAGTTCTCTTCACTAAGGCGGAAGAACCTGGACAGACCATCTGCATTGGCGTGTTCTGTGCCAGGGCGGTGTTCCACCGTAAAGTCCATTCCCTATAGGGAGATGGACCACCTCAGCAGTTTTGGATTCTCACCCCTCATTTGCATCAACCATCTGAGGGGCCTGTGGTCTGTCTGAACCCGGAAGTGAGTCCCAAACAGGTAGGGCCTCAGCTTCTTCAGTGCCCAGACCACAGCGAAAGCTTCCCTTTCTATGGCACTCCACCTCTGTTCCAGGGGAGGAGTCTCCTGCTAAGGAAGACCACAGGCTGATCTAGGCCCTCTTCGTTCAGTTGTGAGAGCCCTGCTCCCACACCATGCTCTGAAGCGTCAGTCTGCACGACGAATTCCTTGGAGAAGTCGGGTGCCTTGAGCACGGGGGCCGTGCACATGGCGGCCTTCAGGGCATCAAAAGCCTTCTGGCAGGACTCAGTCCAGATCACCTTCTTGGGCTGCTTCCTGGAAGTCAGCTCTGTCAAGGCGGCAACAATGGTGCCATAGCCCTTAACAAACCTCCTGTAGTACCCGGTGAGACCTAGGATGGCTCTCACCTCTGTCTGGGTCTTGGGGGGCTCCCAAGCCAGAATGGTGTCAATCTTGGGTTGTAGGGGCGCCACGTGGCCGCTTCCTACCTGGTGTCCCAAGTACACCACGGAACCCTGCCCGATCTGGCACTTACTGGCCTTGATCGTGAGGCCTGCCCTCTGCAGAGACCTCAACACTTCACCAAGGTGCTGCAAGTGTTCTCCCCAGCTGGAGCTGAACACTGCGATGTCATCCAGGTAGGCGGCACTGAAATCCTCCAGCCCAGCCAACACCTGGTTGACCAACCTCTGAAAGATGGCAGGGGCATTCTTCAACCCAAAGGGCATCACCCGGAACTGGTAATGTCCTTCTGGGGTTGAGAATGCTGACCTCTCCTTGGCCCCATCGGTTAAGGCAATCTGCCAGTACCCAGACGTTAAATCAAATGTGCTGAGGAACTTGGCAGCTCACAACCGATCAATGAGCTCATCATCTGGGGATGGGGTGCGCGTCAGTTCTGGTGACGGCATTGAGCCCACGGTAGTCCACACAAAGCCGCAGTTTTGGAGTGGCACTGGGTGCAGCAGCCTTTGGGACCAAGACCACTGGGCTGGCCCAAGGACTGTTGGAAGGCTCGATCACCCCTAACGCCAACATCTTAGAGACCTCCTCTTTAATGCTGGCCTTGACCCGGTCAGTCAACCTGTAAATCTTGTGCTTCACAGGAGGGCTGTCACCGGTGTTCACTTCATGGGTACACCAGTGAGTAACACCTGGGGTCAGGGAGAACAGTGGGGCAAACTGTACCAACAACTGGTGACAGTCGCTCTGCTGCTCTGGGGTCAGTGTAGGGGAGAGGATCACACCTTCCACTGACCCATCGTGCTCCTTGGTAGACAGGAGGTCAGGGAGAGGTTCACTCTCCTCTTCCACCCCATCATCTGTCGCCAAGAGCATGCTCACTTCGGACCTCTCGAAGTGGGGCTTGAGGTGGTTCACGTGGAGGACCCTCAAAGGGTTCCTTGGAGCCCGCAAATCCACCAGGTAGGTGACATCACTTTTGCGCTCCACCACCTCAAACGGCCCAGTCCACTTGTCCTGCAAGGCACAAGGTTCCACTGGGGCCATGACCCACACTTTCTGCCCAGGTTGAAATTCGACCAGAGTGGCATTCTGGTCATACCACTTCTTCATTTCTTCCTGGCTTGCTTCCAGGTTCGCCTGAGCGAGCTTCCTGAAGCGGTCAGTTTGGTTTCTGAAGGCCAGCATGTAACTAAACACATCCTGGGGAGTTTTCCTGGGAGCTGCCTCCCAGCCTTCCTTTACCAAACTCAGAGGTCCTCTCACAGGGTGACCATACAGAAGCTCAAAGGGACTGAACCCAAGAGACTTCTGTGGCACCTCCCTGTACGCAAAGAGAAGGCATGGCAAGAGGACGTCCCACTTACGCCTCATGGGTTCTGTTAGACCCTTAATCATGCCCTTCAAGGTCTGGTTGAATCTCTCCACCAGACCGTTACCTTGTGGGTGGTAAGGGGTGGTGAACTTGTAGGTTACACCACACTCCTTCCACAGGGATGTCATATACTTGGATATGAAGTTGGTCCCCCTGTCAGAAACCACCTCTCTGGGGAACCCCACGCGGGAAAAGATCCCCATTAACGCCCGGCCCACCACTGGCGCCGTCGTTGTCCTGAGAGGGATTGCCTCCGGGTACCGGGTGGCATGGTCCACCAAGACCAGGATGTACCTGTTGCCCATGGCTGTCTTGGGATCCAGTGGCCCCACAATGTCCATCCCTACCCTTTCAAAGGGTGTTCCAACAACTGGAAAAGGTTGGAGAGGAGCTTTGACCTTCCTCCCACTCTTACCACTTGCCTGGCAAGTTTGGCAAGACCTGCAATGTCCATCTGACTGCCTTCGCATTTGGGGCCAGAAGAAGTGGGTGACAAGCCTGTCAAAGGTCTTGTCCTGCCCCAAATGTCCTGCCAAAGGCACCTCGTGAGCCAGACCCAGTAGGAAGGTCCTGAAGCGCTGGGGTACCACCAGCACACGGGCTGACCCAGGCTCAGCGAACTTAGGCTCACTATACAGGAGACCATTCTCCCACTAGATCCAATGTGATCCGGACTGATCACCAGCTGCCTGGTCTGCAGCCTGCCGCCACAGACCCTCTAGAGAAGGGCACTCTTTCTGGTCCTTGCAGAATTCCTCCCTGGTGGGACCCCCTTCTTGCTGCCAATGGGTCAGCTCAGAGAGGTCCCCCAGTTCAGCTACCTGCTCCCCTGTAGGTACCGGGGCATCCCCCTCGAGGTCCGCCTCCTCCCGGTCCGTGGGACCGTCAGGGGCTGGTTTCCCGCGCCCCTTGCCCTTTCTCTTGGCAGGGACTTGGGCCACTGTTTCAGGCGCCAAGTCCTCTTGATCACCCTTTCTGGCCGCCATTGACCGAGTGGACACGCATGCCCACTCTGGCAACCCAAGCATCTCCAAGTGAGACCTGAGCTCAACATCCTTCCATAAGGACTGCTCCAGGTCGTTACCTAGCAGACAATCTACAGGCATGGAAGGGCTCACAACCACCCTCAAGGGACCTGAGACCCCCACTCGAAGGGAACCTGCGCCACCATACACTGGCGCTCTGAATTGTCTACAGCAATTACTTGGTGGAATGCCCCTGGGACTACCTGCTTCTCAGAGACCAGGTGACACCGGACTGAGGTCACACTGGCTCCAGTATCTCTGAGAGCCTCTACCCTTTTCCCATTGATGGTCACCCAGGTGCTGTATTTCTTTGTGTTAGGGGCACCTGGTTTCCTGGGACCATCTCACTGTCCCCTAGTGAGACGAGGGTCATTTCTGCGGGATCCCCATCCTCCTGTGGGTACTCCTCCTCCCCAAGCGCTACACTAGCCAACACCTTGGACTGCCCACCGGTGGGTGGCTGTGCCCCCTTTGGGCACTTGGGGACCCCCTTCATGTGACCCACCTGGTCACATGCAAAACCCTTGCGGGGGCTGGTCTCAGCAGGCTTTCCTGAAGAGACCCCTTGTTTCTTATCTCCGGGGGGATGGGAACCTTTACCATGGGTGTTAGTTTGGGGCCCTTTAGAGAACTCCTGTGCTTTACCCTTGTCCCCCCCACTTTTCTGCTGGGGACCCTGCCCACCTTTGGCTGAGTCTCCCCCAAACGCTTTCTTGTGGACCCTGGTACTCACCCAGCGGTCCGCCTCCATAGCAAGCTTCCTGGGGTCAGTCAGCTTACTATCAACTAGGTGCTGGCTAGACTAGACAAGTGCTCCCACGCAATCAAATTGTAGAGCCCCTGAAAATCTGTCACATTACTGCCCTTCACCCAGCCATCCAGTGACCGGCAAAACACATCGACACATTCCAACCAAGTGTTGGCATCAGACTTCTTACTGGACCTGAACTGATCCCTGTACTTTTCAGGAGTAAGACCATACTTAGTGAGAAGGGCGTCCTTCATGTCGGGATAGGTGAGGTGATACCCCTTACCCAAAGCTATTAAAGTATCCCGGGCTTCTTCCGGAAAGAGAGGCCACAATCCTGCTCCCCAATTCGCCTCAGGGACCCCATTCATGTGTATCGCTGCCTCGTAACCCTAAAACCACCTTTGTATGTCGTCCCCCTTCTTGAATTCCATGCCTACATTCTTAGGGATGTGCACAATTCTGTCTGCCTGTCTTGGTGAGTTGCTGCCACCATCTGAACTGGCTCTATTCCTTAGCTCCAGCACTTTAAGACTTCGCTCATGATCTAAGATCATCTTCCTTTCCTCCATGGCTATTCTTTTTTCTTCCCTTTCACTTTCTATCCTGAGTTTCTCCAACTCGAACTTCCTTGCTTCCCGCCTGTCCTCCAGCTCCTCTGGGGACAGGCCACTGCTGCCTGGCCTGGAGGGTTCCCCCCTCCCAAAAGCACATCCACCCTAGGAATAGGCTCCTCCGCCTCTCCACTGAGATCACCAGACTGCTCGCTGACATGTCTGGCTGCTACCCAGGCCCTCAGCACCTTTTGTAGCTCCTCCTTCCTAGTGAGGCCTCTGACTTGGACTTTTAGGTTTTTGCAAATTGATTTCAATTCCTTAACATTGTAGGAATCCAACCTATCCTCCTCAAAGGCAATTTCCAGGGATGCAACAGATGATGCTCTTGATTCAGGCATGATGAAGTAGCAAGTTCAAACTGGCAAGATCAAAAATAGGCCAAAAAGAAAAAGAATCAGTATGTGGCACGTAATGGTCTGCGATATGGTAGTAGTGCACACCAATCACTGTAAGTCAAGTGAAAACGCAAGTCCTATCCTCACCGCTGACAACCAATGTTAGAAATGGGGGTCTCTAGTTGGCAAAGGTTTGCACTTTTGTCCAAATAGGGACCCTTCTTCCTAGTCAGGATAAGGGAGTTACACTCCTAAAATAACCCCTGCTCACCCCCTTGGTAGCTTGGCATGAGCAGTCAGGCTTATCTTAGAGGCAGTGTGTAAAGCATTTGCACATAACCAACAGTAATACAGTGTAAGCACTACAAAAGGACACCACACCAGTTTAGAAAAATATCCAATATTTTTATATACTTAAGACAAGACCAAAAACGATAAAAAACCACAATACAGTACTTAAAAATCTTCAGTTATCAAAATATGCTTGAAAAACAGTTCCTGGATGTCGATAGCTCCATCCGGGGCTATCACGGCGTCATGAACAAACAAATCCAAACAGTTCTGGCTGACCGCGGCGTCGCAGGCCAGCTACGGTGTCAGGAAGACCCGCAAACAGTACCTTTTAGAAATGCGGGGCGTCGGCGACCTCTCGTTGAGCTTCCGAAAGCACGGCATCCGCAGGCGTCGGTTCCGGAGGTCGGTGCAGGAGTCGTCGGGGCCTTTGAAGTCACACGCGTTGCGGGTCGAACTCCTCTCTGTTGAAGTCAGGAGCGCTGGCGTCAGCAGGCGTTGGGTGCTGCGGTGCGAAGTGCAGCGGTGCGGCGTGCGGTGCCCTCAGGTCGCGGTGCGAGCAACGGCTCGGTGGCGGCGTCAGATGGCGTCGTCGGTGAGACCAGGGTCGCGGTGTGAAGTGAATGCGGTGCTCGTCGCGGTGCTGGCAGGTCGTGGTACAAGCAGCGGCATCGTCGTTGCTGAAGCGCTGTCGTCGGCTGACGAACTGGAGTCAATGGCGCCGGCGTCGGTAGGCTAAGGCTGCGGTGCGGGATGAGGGCGGTGCGTTGTGTAACTTTACGAGCGGTGCCCTCGAACCACTGTGCAAGCAGCGGCGTCGATTTCGGCGAGGAGCGGCGGCGTCTGGGATACCAAGGCGTCGTCGTGAAGCGAGGCGGTGCGGAGTGCGGTGCCCACAGGTCGCGGTGCGAGCAGCGGCTCGGTGGTGGCATCAGCAGGCGGCGTCAGTGAGACCAGGGTCGCAGTGCGGCGTTGCGGCGGTCCCCTCTGCAATTCCGTCAGGACACAGAGTCGGCAGCGGCGTCGTCGACGTCGTCGGGTTGCTTTTTCTTCTGTTGCAGCTCAAAACACACAGTCCCCAGTGCTGAGGGCAGAAGAGCTTGAAGTCTTTGCTGTGCCTGAGACTTCTTGAACAGGGGGCAAGCTCTACCTCAAGCCCTTGGAGAAACTCACAAAAGTAGATTGCAGAAAGTTCAGTCCAGTCCTTTCACTGCCCAAGACAGAAGCAGCCACTGCAGGCCAACACAGCAAAGCACACAGCAAAGTGGTAGTTCCTCCTCACAGGTTCTCCAGCTCTTCTTCTTGGCAGTCTTCTTGGTCCAAAAGAGTTCTAAAGTTCAGGGGTGTGGGCCCCAATATTTATATCCCAAAATCCTTTGATCTCTTAGGCAGAGAGTGTCTGTGCCCAGCCAGAACCAGTTCTGCCTTCTCTGGTGTGACTTCCTGGCAGGAGGTGGAGACGGCATTGTCAGAGGCAGACCAGGCCCTTTGAGGTGCAAGGAAATCTCCTCCCCCTTCCCCAATTGCAGCCCAGGTCTATTCAGGCCTTTCCTGACCCACCTAGACTATCTGGAGCCACTCCTGCTCCCCAGCCTTCTGTCATCCAAAACCCAGACAGGCAATCCACATTCCAGCAGAGGCACACGGGATGTCTGAGCAAGAAAATACCTACTTTCTAAAAGTGGTATTTTCAAACACAGAATGTAAAAATCACCTTCACTAAAAGATGCATCTTTAGATTCTGAGTTCAGGCATACTAAACTTTATTTTCCTACCTAGTTCCCAGGGCCAGTTATGTTTATAAGATGTTATAAACAAACTTCCCATTCTGTCCTATGGGGAACAGGTAGCCTTGCAATAGTGAAAAACAAAATTGGCAGTAATTCACTATCAGGACATGCCACACACACCAGGGCATGTCCTACCTTTCACATACACTGCACCCTGCCCACACGGGTACCTTGGGCCTACCTTAGGGGTGGCTGACATGTAAGAAAAGGGAAGGTTAGGGCCTGCAAGTGGGTGCACTTGCCAAGTCGACATGGCAGTACCAGACTGCGCACAGGCTCTGCAATGGCAGGCCAGAGTCACATTTACGGGCTGTTTGGGTGGGTGGCACAATCCAGTGCTGCAGCCCACCAACAGCATTTGATTTCCAGGCCCTGGCACACGCAGTGCACTTTACTAGGGACTGACATATAAATCAAATAGGCCAATCATGGAAACACCAATCCATAACACATTTTACCACAGGGGCACTTGCACTTTACCACTGATCAGCAGTGAGAAAAGTGCGCAGAAACACTAAGCCAGCACAAACAGAGTCAAAACCGGGAGGTCAGAAAGCAAAAACTCAGGGGAAACATGCCAAAAAATGCCAAGTCTAACAATGGGTCTGTGAGTGGATGTGTGAGTAGTTCTCTGGGTCTGTAAGTGGGTGTGTGAGTGGCTGTATGGGTGTGTGAATGGGTGTGCAAGTGGTTTTCTGGGTTTGTGAATGGGTGTGTGACTGGCTATATGAGTGCCTTGAGTGGATGTATGTGTGGTTGTGTGAGTGTGTAAGTGTGTGTGCGAGTATGTGCTGGGTGTATGAGTTGCTGTGTGAGTCTGTGAATAGGTACGTCACTAGCTGTATTAGTTTGTACGTGAGTGTGTCAGTGTCTGAGTGGGTGTGTGAGTACCTGTGTGGGTCTGTGAGTAGATGTATGAGTGGTTCTCTGGGTCTCTAAGTGGGTGTGAGTGCCTGTACAAGTGTGTAAATTGGTGTGTGAGTGGTTTCTGAGTCTCTGACTGGGTATATGAGTGGCTGCATGGGTGTCTGAGTGTGTGTGTGAGTGGTTTACTGGGTCTCTGGGTGTGTGATTGGCTGTGAGTGGAAGTGGTTCTCTGGGTCTCTGAGTGGCTGTATCAGTGACTTTATGGGTGTGTGAGTGTGTATGTGAGTGGCTGTATGGATGTGTGACTGGGTATATGAGTGGCTGTATGAGTGTGTAAATTGGTGTGTGAGTGGTTTTCTGGGTCTCTGACTGGGTGTGTGAGTGCCTGTGTGGGTCTGTGATTGGGTGTGTGAGTGGTTCTCTGAGTGGATGTATCAGTGACTGTATGGGTGTGTGAGTGGCTGTATGGATGTGTGCATGGGTTTGAGGGTCTGTATGGGTGTGTAAATGTTTTTCTGGGTCTCTGAGTGGATGTGTGAGTGGCTGTATGGGTGTGTTAGTGGGTGTGTAAGTAGGCGTTTGCGTGTGTAATGGGAGGGTGTATGAGTGGGTGTGAAGTAGCTGTGTGGGTCTCTGAGTGGTGTGTGAGTAGCTGTATGAGTGTGTGAGTGGTTGTGTCTGGTTTTGTTATAGGGTGTATGAGTGGGTGTGTAAGTGGCTGTGTGGGTCTGTGAGTGGGTGTGTAAGTGGCTGTATGGGTGTGTACACCGCTTTGTGAGTGGGTGTGTGAGTGCCTGTGTGGGTCAGTGAGTGGTTCTCTGGGTCTGTGAGTGGATGTATCAGTGACTGTATGGGTGTGTGAGTGACTGTATGGGTATGTGAGTGGGTGTATGGATATGTGAGTGCGTGTATGAGTGGTTCTATAGGTGTGTGAGAGAGTGTGTTAGTGGGTCTGTGAGTGGGTGTATGCATTTGTTTAATTGGGGTCTGGATTCGCGGATCCAGCACGGATTCACACAGGGGGCCACGCTGAGTGCCACAGTTGATCCACGGATCCTCATGCGTGAAAAATTAAACGTTTTAGACAATTTCTTGCCCATAAGGGGTCCCTCACAGACCCCTCCATCAGTACCATGGGGTCAGGATAGCTCTATCCTGACCCCTTATATCCTTTTTAGATTCCACCCCCAGGAACTGTGTCCCAATTCACAAAATGGTGGCCACAAGTTCTCTCAGGTTGCGTCCAGCCAATCACACCATTGCTGTTGGTCTGTGGATCCGCAGATCCTCCGCAGTGGATCAGCGTCTCTAGATATACATTACTCTTTTTCTTTAATAACTCTAAAACTACTGAAAAAATGTATACCAAATTACAAAAAGAACTCTTTCTGGACCAAGATCCAGCTTTCCTGCCAAATGTGGTGTAATTCCGTTCAGCAGTTCAGGCTATAGTCTTGTCTGAACTATCGATGTGAAATTGGATGGGGAAAATGCGTTTTAGGACCCCTCCTTTCTCAGCCCCCACTTGACGAATCACCCTGACAACTTCCAGACAGCAGCTGAAGTGAGTGGCAAACTAGCTTTGAAAATGTCGTGAAGATTCATCAAACAGTGCCAAAGTTATTAGCAAAACAAAAAAAGCTTTTTCTATGGAAATATATATATGTATTCACCTAAAAAAACTAAGTTTACAGGGACGTTATAGTTAGGAAACAACATTAAAAAAACCTTAGACTGACAAAACTCAAGGGTTACAGGAACATTATAGTTAGGAAATAGACTTTAAAAAAAACCTTAGAAATTCACAATGTAATATGTGAGGTCATAAGCTGTGCATTGCGTGGGCGTAAGTTATAGTTAGCTCAGCTAACTTTATCTGCTGGATTTCACTGGTTTTGTACAGGCAAAATCTGAGCCTAACTATAATGTCCCTGTAACCTTTGTTTTTTTCAGTGAAAATATATTTATTCACTGAAAAAACCATAGGTTTTAGGGAAAGTTATAGTTAGTTGGACATTTCACTCGTACAAAACCATAGAAATTCCCCGTTATAGTTAGTTCAGCTAACTATAACTCGCGCCCCGCAATGCACTGCTGATGACGTCACATATTACATCACTCATGACATGGTCAGTGACATCACTGATGACATCACTGATGACATCTCAAATGACATCACTGATGACATCATCCAGTGACTGTGTGTTTCTGTAAAGTTTAAATATGTTTAATATATATAGGGAAAGGCGTATTGAAGAATGAGTGGGTGTATAAGTGTCTGAATGGATGATTTAGTAGGAGCGTGACTGACTCTATAAGTGAGTAATTAAACGTATCTTACTGAATGCTTGGGTTAGTGACGAAACTGTGTGAATATCTGTATCCGTCTGTCTGTTGGTGTGTAAGCGGCTGCATGGGTTTGTGAATAGCTACATGAGTGTCTATATGGGTTATGGATTGGTTGTCTGAGTATCTGTATGGGTGCCTGAGTGTTTGTGTGGGTGGGGTGTGTGTGACTCTGTGCATAGATGTGTGAGTGGGTGATTCACTGGCTGCATGGTTTCAAGAGTGCGTCTGTGATGGACTGTATGGGTGGGTGAGTGTGTGTATGGGTGTGTTAGTGAGTGAATGTATATCTCAGTGGTACATGTGTGAGTAACTACATATGTGAAAGGCAGTATATATGTGTGTTGGAGTATATAAATGGCTATAAGTGAGAGTGTGTGATTGTGAGAGTGGCTATATGGATGAGTGTGTGCTTGCATCAGTGATTGTATAAGAGTGTAAGAATGTGCTAGTATTTCTATGAGTAAGTGAGCTGGTGTGTGTATAACTGTATTGGTGAGTAAATGGCAGTGTGATTAATTATTTGCATGACTGACTAGGTGTGTGAGTACCTCTATGGATGAGTGGCGGTGTGTGAGTGTCTATGTAGGTGTATGAGTGCATATGATAGTCCCGTACTTAGTGACCGTAAGTAAGAGTGACTGTACGGGTGAGTGACTGGATGTGTGTGAAGACCTAAGAATCAGTGAGTGGGTATGTAGTGTCTATGGTTTTGAGAATGGCAGTCTGTAATTTAGAGTGGGTGTATCAAAGGTTATATTAGGGTGTGAGAAGATGCATCAAATTATCACATGAATGATGTCATGAGTGATGTCATCAGTGATGTCATTTGAGATGTCATCAGTGATGTCATCAGTGATGTCACTGACCATGTCATGAGTGATGTAATATGTGACGTCATCAGCAGTGCATTGCGGGCGCGAGTTATAGTTAGCTAAACTAACTATAACGGGGGAATTTCTATGGTTTTGTACGAGTGAAATGTCCAACTAACTATAACTTTCCCTAAAACCAATGGTTTTTTCAGTGAATTTCTAAGGTTTTTAAATGCTAATTTCTAACTATAACGTGCCTGAAACCTATGGTTTTTCAGTGAATTTCAAAGGTTTTTTAAATGCTAATTTCTAACTATAACGTGCCTGAAACCTATGGTTTTTTCAGTGAATTTCAAAGGTTTTTCAAATGCTAGTTTGTAACTATGCCTACAGAAGTAGGACATGTGAAGAAAGAAGAAAAAACGCACAGAAAGAAGCAAAAGAAATGTAGAAAGAAACAGAAGTCCACCAACACGAAGAAAAATGCAGGAAGAAGCAAGACATGTGCAGAAAGAACCAACAGAGGAGCAGAAAGAGGCCTTGTTGCAAAATCATCCTGTGCCCACAACGTTTTCAGACGGGTACTGGTGGTAACTGATTCTGACTAACCAGAGCCAGTGCTATGCTAATAGACACTTAGAATACAGTGAAAACACCTACATACACTAGGGAACACTATGCGTTGGGGTACCCCTGTGATTAGCATGACCTCCTCTGTAAGTCCCTAGTACATAATAGGGCAGGGGATTAAAACTACCTCTTAAAACGCGCTACAGGACGCGTTTGCACAGTGGTGAAGGGAGGGGGGGACTGAGGTGACATGTGTGCAAACGCGCCCGTGACGCGTTTTAAGTTGCGGGATTAAGTCCCCTTGAAACCTGAGGGTCCCTGGGGCCCAACTAGCCCCCCAGGTACCTACAGTTAGGACCACAGAGCTGAGTTGCAGAGAGGCGTTCCGAGGCCACGCACCTTTTTTCACCTCTCTGCAACGCAACTCTGTTGTGCTTACTGAAGGTACCTGGTGGGCTAGTTGGCCCCCAGGGTCCCTCAGGATTCAAGGGGAATTAATTCCCCAACTTAAAACGCACCACAGGGCGTGTTTGCGCACATGTCACCTGTGGCCCCACCCCCTCCCTTCACCACTGTGCAAACGCGCCCCGTGGCGCGTTTTAAGTTGGGGGATTAGGTCACCTTGAATCCTGAGGGTCCCTGGGGCCCAACTAGCCCACCAGGTACTTCCAGTAAGCACCACAGGCCTGCGTTGCAGAGAGGTGGTCCGAGGCCACGCCCCTTTTACACCTCTCTGCAACGCAGCTCTGTAAGCACTTACTGGAGGTACCTGGTGGGCTAGTTGGACCCCAGGGACCCTCAGGATTCAAGGGACTTAATCCCCCAACTTAAAACACGCCACAGGGCGTGTTTGCACACATGTCACCTCAGGCCCCGCCCCTCCCTTCACCACTGTGCAAACGCGCCCCGTGGCGCGTTTTAATTTGCGGGATTAGGTCACCTTGAATCCTGAGGGTCCCTGGGGCCCAACTAGCCCACCAGGTACTTCCAGTAAGCGCCACAGCCCTGCGTTGCAGAGAGGTGGTCCGAGGCCACGCCCCTTTTTACACCTGTCTGCAACGCAGCTCTGTGGCGCTTACTGGAGGTACCTGGTGGGCTAGTTGGACCCAGGGACCCTCAGGATTCAAGGGGACTTAATCCCCCAACTTAAAACACGCCACAGGGCATGTTTGCACACATGTCACCTCAGGCCCCGCCCCCTCCCTTCACCACTGTGCAAACGCGCCCCGTGGCGCGTTTTAAGTCGGGGGATTAACTCCCCTTGAATCCTGAGGGTCCCTGGGGTGCAACTAGTCCACCAGCTACCTCCATTAAGCGCCACAGAGCTGGTTGCAGAGAGGTGTAAAAAGGAGCGTGGCCTCAGAACACCTCTCTGCAACGCAGCCCCCTGGCGCATACTGGAGGTTCCTGGTGGGCTAGTTGGCCCCCAGGGACCCCCAGTATTCAAGGGGAATTCGTTTCCCATCTGCAAACGCGCCAGGGGGCGCGTTTGCAGAGTGCTGCAAGGAGGGCGTGGCCTCCGGCGCGATGCCGGTCTTTTTTTCTTTTCTTTTTTTAGAAGGGAGGCTGTGTGGCCCCCCTTCTTTTTGTAATTTATTTGCCCGGGGACCCCATCCCCCAGGGCCTGCCCCCTAATATTTTTTTTAAAACCAAAAAATTTGGAAGGGGGCCGCGTGGCCCCCTCCCGAGGCCTTAATCGGCCCCGGGGACCCCATCCCCCGGGGATTGGCCTTATTTATTTTTTAAAAATCTTTTGGAGGGGGGCTGCGTTGCCCCCCTCCTCAGGCCACTTATGGCCCCGGGGACCCCATCCCCCGGGGATCGGCCTTATTTATTTTTTTAAAATCTTTTGGAGGGGGGCTGCGTTGCCCCCCTCCTCAGGCCACTTATGGCCCCGGGGACCCCATCTCCCGGGGCCGGCCTTTGTTTTTTTTTTTTTATATATATTTTTTTTATTTCAATTTTGGGGAGGGGGGCCGCGTGGCCCCCCTCCCGGGCCACTTGTAGCCCCGGGGACCCCATCCCCCGGGGCTGGCCCTCTCCGTTGGGAACCGTGGGGGGGTCCCCAATCCCCCCACGATCCCGCCAGCTCCCCGCGTCCCTCGGGAGCCGGCATTGCTTTTCCACATGGGGAGCTGCTAAGATGCAGCTCCCCGTGTGGAAAAGCAATCGTCTTTGGTTTTTGGAAGAGAGAGCAGTTTGCTATGGCAGGGCGGGAGCCGCGAGGCTCCCGCCCTGCCATAGCAAACTACAGTGTCCCGGGGGTGAGCACCCCGGGACACTGCAGGAGCCGGCCCTGGGGGGTGGCGGTCCCCAGGGCCATCAAGGGCTCCAGGAGGGGGGCCACGCGGCCCCCCTCCCAACATGTGCAAAGCCCCGGGGAGGTGGTGGTCCCCGGGGCTCGGGGGTCCGAAACGGACCCCCACATTCAAATTCTTAGTTCCCCGGGGCGTGTGGGGGGGCTCGAGCCCCCCCAAACAGGTAATTTTAATTTTAAAAAAAGAAGCCCCGGGGGGTGGCGGTCCCCGGGGCTGCGGGAGGGCGAGTGCACTCCCGCACCATTTTTAATTGTAAGCCCCGGGGGGTGGCGGTCCCCGGGGCTTGGGGGGGCCTTAGAGGCCCCCCACTCCTTATTTTTATAAACCCTGCATGCCCCCGGGACTTGGCCCACCCGGGGGCCAAATAACAACGAAGCGCGGGAGCCCGCGCTTCGTTTTTTTTTTTCACGGCGGGATCCGCGCATCCTAAGCACATCCCGCCGATTAAAAAAAAAAAAAAAAACATTTTTCTTTGGCCCTGGGGGTCCTTGTGGGACCCCCTAAGCAGGCCTAGGGGGTCAGGGTGTTTCTACCCTGCCCCCTTTTTACGTTTTGCGTACTTGTTTCTTGTGCCTTGGTTCTACCGAGGAACAAGATGGCTGCCAACACTTCCTGGTTTGGAGTGTTGACAGCCAATTAGCATACAGCTCGTGATCGGGAAGGTGCGCTCAGGGTGCGCGGACCCTCCGCGGCCATAGATATATATGTGGTTTTACTTTTGATTTTCTCAGGAACTACTGAACGGATTTACACCATTTAACCAAAAGGCACGACTCTGAACCAAGGGCTACCTTTTTGCCAAATTTGGTGTAATTCCGTTCAGCAGTTCGAGCTGTAGCTGCGACTAAAGGTTCCTATGGAAAATTGCATGGGGAAAACACGTTTTGGGACCCCCCTTTTTCTCGGCCCCCGCTTGCCGAATCACCCCGAAACTTTCAGGATAGGAGCAGACCGGAGCGGGCCATAAGTTTTGAAAATTTCGCGAAGATTCGTCAACCGGCGCCAAAGTTATTGGGAATAGAATGTTGCGGATTTCCTATGGAAAATAGGTCCTAACTATAACTATCTACATGCGACCGCAAGTAGATAATATATATATATATATATATATGTGCGTGTGTGTGTGTGTATGTATGTATGTATATATATATACACACACACACATATATATATATATATATATGTGTGTGTATGTATGTATTTATGTATGCATATATTACCAAATACGAATCCCAAACAAACAACAAATGTTTAGAAACAATGCTCACTCAGGAAATAGCAGTGGAAAGAGTGTTTATTCCACATGGGGAACAAAGAATAAACATCCTTTGCGCAGCTATTCCCTGACTGAGCGTTGTTTCTAAGCGTTTGTTTTCCTAGAGCGTTTATTTTTGTCTAATTGTTCGGGATTTTGATGGATTACTTGGACTTTTGGACTCATATTGGATGTTCTATTTTTACGTGGCATTTAGATTTACATATAATTTTTGTTGATGTTAGCATATTTTTATAGGTGGCAGAAAAGTGTTTATATAAAATTATTTGGGTTATTTTGCATTATTTATTTGTTATTCTTTATTATAGTGAATGTTAACTATCAATCTAAATTTCTGTCTTTTGAATTCTTTTATATTTAGATTGGTATTTTAAATTTGCTCTAAGAATAATTAGAAATAAATGTTGATAAAGTATGATTGTTTGTGTATTAGGGAGGTTAAATGGTGTTGTTTAGTGTGTGTGTTTTTAAAGTAAGTTTCTTGCGACTGAATCTAGATATGATAGGCCTGGGTTATTAATAAAGAGTCTTACTTTAAATGCTACGAGCTCATGCATTTCTTTAGTTTGTCTTGAGATTTTTGGTTTGAATTGAGTTAGGGATTTTTCCATTCTTTCTATGTTTTTAAGTATTTCTAGGAATTGGTACACTGTAGGGTGGCTTCTTCCAAGCTTTCCTTGGGAGTAATTCGGCAACCTTCCCAATGCATTATTTGACTTTGCTTCTTGGGACCTGGTGCTGTCATAGACGGGGAGACATCCTTTACTATGAATGCGCTACAACGCATTCCATTACAACGCGGTCGTTACAACGACCGCGTTGTTTCAACACGAACCATTACATCGCAAGTCGTTTCAACGACTTGCTGTAGAGAGCGCGCTGGTGTTGGATTTACAATCCAACACCTTCCCTATTGTTGCACAAACTGGAGTTGGAAAACTAAATAATACTATTCCTAAGTCCAGCGCGCCCCTACAGCAAGTTGTTGTAACGACTTGCGATGTAATGGTTTGCGTTGAAACAACGCGGTCGTTGTAACAACCTCGTTGTAATGGAATGCGTGAAAAGCACATTCGTAGTAAAGAGACATATTCTCATAGACGGTATAGAGTCAGAATATCGAGTTGGGAATGTCGACTTGCACTAATATCGACTTTGAAATATCGAGACACAGAAATATCGACAGCAAGAATATCGTGGTCAAGAATATCGAGTTTAAGGTAAGAAATATCGAAGTCATTAATATTGTTCGCAAAAATATAGTTGTTAAAAATATTGTTTTTTTAATTAGTGTTATGTATTTTAGTATGTATTTTAAATGTATGTGCTCTATTTTTTGTCTAAGTATTGCTTTTGTTTTTTAATATATGTGTTAATTTTTTAGTAGTTATTTTAAATTAATTTTGCGTTTTAGTTCCGTAGCGGGTTGTGGGTTTATAGGGGAATAGGGTGGGAAGTAATTTAATTATAATAAATTAAATATTAATTTTCATTTATTAGTATTTATTTAATTTAGATTTTTATAGTGTTAATTGTGGGAATTAATTTATTATTAAATAATTAATAATTGGCTGTTAATTTTTATTAATGAATTGGTAAATATGTTAATTGTGTTATTTTTTTTAAGTGAGTAATTAAACGTATCTTACTGAATGCTTGGGTTAGTGACGAAACTGTGTGAATATCTGTATCCGTCTGTCTGTTGGTGTGTAAGCGGCTGCATGGGTTTGTGAATAGCTACATGAGTGTCTATATGGGTTATGGATTGGTTGTCTGAGTATCTGTATGGGTGCCTGAGTGTTTGTGTGGGTGGGGTGTGTGTGACTCTGTGCATAGATGTGTGAGTGGGTGATTCACTGGCTGCATGGTTTCAAGAGTGCGTCTGTGATGGACTGTATGGGTGGGTGAGTGTGTGTATGGGTGTGTTAGTGAGTGAATGTATATCTCAGTGGTACATGTGTGAGTAACTACATATGTGAAAGGCAGTATATATGTGTGTTGGAGTATATAAATGGCTATAAGTGAGAGTGTGTGATTGTGAGAGTGGCTATATGGATGAGTGTGTGCTTGCATCAGTGATTGTATAAGAGTGTAAGAATGTGCTAGTATTTCTATGAGTAAGTGAGCTGGTGTGTGTATAACTGTATTGGTGAGTAAATGGCAGTGTGATTAATTATTTGCATGACTGACTAGGTGTGTGAGTACCTCTATAGATGAGTGGCGGTGTGTGAGTGTCTATGTAGGTGTATGAGTGCATATGATAGTCCCGTACTTAGTGACCGTAAGTAAGAGTGACTGTACGGGTGAGTGACTGGATGTGTGTGAAGACCTAAGAATCAGTGAGTGGGTATGTAGTGTCTATGGTTTTGAGAATGGCAGTCTGTAATTTAGAGTGGGTGTATCAAAGGTTATATTAGGGTGTGAGAAGATGCATCAAATTATCACATGAATGATGTCATGAGTGATGTCATCAGTGATGTCATTTGAGATGTCATCAGTGATGTCATCAGTGATGTCACTGACCATGTCATGAGTGATGTAATATGTGACGTCATCAGCAGTGCATTGCGGGGGCGCGAGTTATAGTTAGCTAAACTAACTATAACGAGGGAATTTCTATGGTTTTGTACGAGTGAAATGTCCAACTAACTATAACTTTCCCTAAAACCAATGGTTTTTTCAGTGAATTTCTAAGGTTTTTTAAATGCTAATTTCTAACTATAACGTGCCTGAAACCTATGGTTTTTTCAGTGAATTTCAAAGGTTTTTTAAATGCTAATTTCTAACTATAACGTGCCTGAAACCTATGGTTTTTTCAGTGAATTTCAAAGGTTTTTCAAATGCTAGTTTGTAACTATGCCTACAGAAGTAGGACATGTGAAGAAAGAAGAAAAAACGCACAGAAAGAAGCAAAAGAAATGTAGAAAGAAACAGAAGTCCACCAACACGAAGAAAAATGCAGGAAGAAGCAAGACATGTGCAGAAAGAACCAACAGAGGAGCAGAAAGAGGCCTTGTTGCAAAATCATCCTGTGCCCACAACGTTTTCAGACGGGTACTGGTGGTAACTGATTCTGACTAACCAGAGCCAGTGCTATGCTAATAGACACTTAGAATACAGTGAAAACACCTACATACACTAGGGAACACTATGCGTTGGGGTACCCCTGTGATTAGCATGACCTCCTCTGTAAGTCCCTAGTACATAATAGGGCAGGGGGATTAAAACTACCTCTTAAAACGCGCTACAGGACGCGTTTGCACAGTGGTGAAGGGAGGGGGGGACTGAGGTGACATGTGTGCAAACGCGCCCGTGACGCGTTTTAAGTTGCGGGATTAAGTCCCCTTGAAACCTGAGGGTCCCTGGGGCCCAACTAGCCCCCCAGGTACCTACAGTTAGGACCACAGAGCTGAGTTGTAGAGAGGCGTTCCGAGGCCATGCACCATTTTTTTCACCTCTCTGTAACGCAACTCTGTTGTGCTTACTGAAGGTACCTGGTGGGCTAGTTGGCCCCCAGGGTCCCTCAGGATTCAAGGGGAATTAATTCCCCAACTTAAAACGCACCACAGGGCGTGTTTGCGCACATGTCACCTGAGGCCCCACCCCCTCCCTTCACCACTGTGCAAACGCGCCCCGTGGCGCGTTTTAAGTTGGGGGATTAGGTCACCTTGAATCCTGAGGGTCCCTGGGGCCCAACTAGCCCACCAGGTACTTCCAGTAAGCACCACAGGCCTGCGTTGCAGAGAGGTGGTCAGAGGCCACGCTCCTCTTTACACCTCTCTGCAACGCAGCTCTGTGGCGCTTACTGGAGGTACCTGGTGGGCTAGTTGGACCCCAGGGACCCTCAGGATTCAAGGGGACTTAATCCCCCAACTTAAAACACGCCACAGGGCGTGTTTGCACACATGTCACCTCAGGCCCCGCCCCCCTCCCTTCACCACTGTGCAAACGCGCCCGTGGCGCGTTTTAATTTGCGGGATTAGGTCACCTTGAATCCTGAGGGTCCCTGGGGCCCAACTAGCCCACCAGGTACTTCCAGTAAGCGCCACAGCCCTGCGTTGCAGAGAGGTGGTCCGAGGCCACGCCCCTTTTTACACCTGTCTGCAACGCAGCTCTGGTATGTTTGTTGTGGAAAAGCAATCGTCTTTGGTTTTTGGAAGAGAGAGCAGTTTGCTATGGCAGGGCGGGAGCCGCGAGGCTCCCGCCCTGCCATAGCAAACTACAGTGTCCCGGTGTCTACAGTGTCCCGGGGCGTGTGGGGGGGCTCGAGCCCCCCCAAACAGGTAATTTTAATTTAAAAAAAAGAAGCCCCGGGGGGTGGCGGTCCCCGGGGCTGCGGGAGGGCGAGTGCACTCCCGCACCATTTTTAATTGTAAGCCCCGGGGGGTGGCGGTCCCCGGGGCTTGGGGGGGCCTTAGAGGCCCCCCACTCCTTATTTTTATAAACCCCGCATGCCCCCGGGACTTGGCCCACCCGGGGGCCAAATAACAACGAAGCGCGGGAGCCCGCGCTTCGTTTTTTTTTTTCACGGCGGGATCCGCGCATCCTAAGCACATCCCGCCGATTTAAAAAAAAAAAAAAAAACATTTTTCTTTGGCCCTGGGGGTCCTTGTGGGACCCCCTAAGCAGGCCTAGGGGTCAGGGTGTTTCTACCCTGCCCCCTTTTACGTTTTGCGTACTTGTTTCTTGTGCCTTGGTTCTACCGAGGAACAAGATGGCTACCAACACTTCCTGGTTTGGAGTGTTGACAGCCAATTAGCATACAGCTCGTGATCGGGAAGGTGCGCTCAGGGTGCGCGGACCCTCCGCGGCCATAGATATATATGTGGTTTTACTTTTGATTTTCTCAGGAACTACTGAACGGATTTACACCATTTAACCAAAAGGCACGACTCTGAACCAAGGGCTACCTTTTTGCCAAATTTGGTGTAATTCCGTTCAGCAGTTCGGGCTGTAGCTGCGACTAAAGGTTCCTATGGAAAATTGCATGGGGAAAACACGTTTTGGGACCCCCTTTTTTCTCGGCCCCCGCTTGCCGAATCACCCCGAAACTTTCAGGATAGGAGCAGACCGGAGCGGGCCATAAGTTTTGAAAATTTCGCGAAGATTCGTCAACCGGCGCCAAAGTTATTGGGAATAGAATGTTGCGGATTTCCTATGGAAAATAGGTCCTAACTATAACTATCTACATGCGACCGCAAGTAGATAATATATATATATATATATATATGTGCGTGTGTGTGTGTGTATGTATGTATGTATATATATATACACACACACACATATATATATATATGTGTGTGTATGTATGTATTTATGTATGCATATATTACCAAATACGAATCCCAAACAAACAACAAATGTTTAGAAACAATGCTCACTCAGGAAATAGCAGTGGAAAGAGTGTTTATTCCACATGGGGAACAAAGAATAAACATCCTTTGCGCAGCTATTCCCTGACTGAGCGTTGTTTCTAAGCGTTTGTTTTCCTAGAGCGTTTATTTTTGTCTAATTGTTCGGGATTTTGATGGATTACTTGGACTTTTGGACTCATATTGGATGTTCTATTTTTACGTGGCATTTAGATTTACATATAATTTTTGTTGATGTTAGCATATTTTTATAGGTGGCAGAAAAGTGTTTATATAAAATTATTTGGGTTATTTTGCATTATTTATTTGTTATTCTTTATTATAGTGAATGTTAACTATCAATCTAAATTTCTGTCTTTTGAATTCTTTTTATATTTAGATTGGTATTTTAAATTTGCTCTAAGAATAATTAGAAATAAATGTTGATAAAGTATGATTGTTTGTGTATTAGGGAGGTTAAATGGTGTTGTTTAGTGTGTGTGTTTTTAAAGTAAGTTTCTTGCGACTGAATCTAGATATGATAGGCCTGGGTTATTAATAAAGAGTCTTACTTTAAATGCTACGAGCTCATGCATTTCTTTAGTTTGTCTTGAGATTTTTGGTTTGAATTGAGTTAGGGATTTTTCCATTCTTTCTATGTTTTTAAGTATTTCTAGGAATTGGTACACTGTAGGGTGGCTTCTTCCAAGCTTTCCTTGGGAGTAATTCGGCAACCTTCCCAATGCATTATTTGACTTTGCTTCTTGGGACCTGGTGCTGTCATAGACGGGGAGACATCCTTTACTATGAATGCGCTACAACGCATTCCATTACAACGCGGTCGTTACAACGACCGCGTTGTTTCAACACGAACCATTACATCGCAAGTCGTTTCAACGACTTGCTGTAGGGGGCGCGCTGGTGTTGGATTTACAATCCAACACCTTCCCTATTGTTGCACAAACTGGAGTTGGAAAACTAAATAATACTATTCCTAAGTCCAGCGCGCCCCCTACAGCAAGTTGTTGTAACGACTTGCGATGTAATGGTTTGCGTTGAAACAACGCGGTCGTTGTAACAACCTCGTTGTAATGGAATGCGTGAAAAGCACATTCGTAGTAAAGAGACATATTCTCATAGACGGTATAGAGTCAGAATATCGAGTTGGGAATGTCGACTTGCACTAATATCGACTTTGAAATATCGAGACACAGAAATATCGACAGCAAGAATATCGTGGTCAAGAATATCGAGTTTAAGGTAAGAAATATCGAAGTCATTAATATTGTTCGCAAAAATATAGTTGTTAAAAATATTGTTTTTTTAATTAGTGTTATGTATTTTAGTATGTATTTTAAATGTAGGTGCTCTATTTTTTGTCTAAGTATTGCTTTTGTTTTTTAATATATGTGTTAATTTTTTAGTAGTTATTTTAAATTAATTTTGCGTTTTAGTTCCGTAGCGGGTTGTGGGTTTATAGGGGAATAGGGTGGGAAGTAATTTAATTATAATAAATTAAATATTAATTTTCATTTATTAGTATTTATTTAATTTAGATTTTATAGTGTTAATTGTGGGAATTAATTTATTATTAAATAATTAATAATTGGCTGTTAATTTTTATTAATGAATTGGTAAATATGTTAATTGTGTTATTTTTTTTTAGGAGCGGGTTGTGGGTTTATAGGGGAATAGGGTGGGAAGTAATTTAATTACATTATTTTTTTGATAAACACATTTTTATTGGTCTGACAAAAGATACCAGCCATTCACCACGACACCAAGAAAATACAGGAGCGTAGTCAACAGTTCGATTGAGCCATATTACAGAGCCGGAAGGAAACAATGCTAAATACATTTGGGCATTCCCTGCGTGTCTATACCATTCCCCCCAACCACTTCCCCCAGACCCTTCGATACTTTTTAGGACAACCTCGTGCCTCATACATGGTTTTTTCTTGAGTGGCACACCAATCAACCCCGGTCCGCCAGCGCCCAACGCTTGGGGGATCAGGGCACTTCCAAGAAGCCGCTATGTCCCTCTTAGCCACTACCATTGCCGTAGTAAAAAACAATTTTTCGTTTCTGGATCCATCTAGCCCATCAGTAATGCCGAGAATCGTGTGACGTGGATCGTGTGGGACTTCCCACCCCAGTATTTCCGTGAGTTCCTCCTCAATATCCCCCCAGAACCGTGTCAGACGGGGGCAGGCCCATACCATATGGAAGAAGTCAGCTGGTTCATGGCCGCACCTAGTGCAAGCGGGGGTCGGGCTAAAACCTGCCCGATGAAGACGCGCCGGGGTCCGGTAGGCTGCATGTAAATAGTATAGTTGAACCATACGCAGCCTGGCAGAGGCGGTAACCGTCCTGGGGGCCATAAGAGCATCGCGCCAGTCTTCTTCCTCCAGTGTGCCCACCCATTCTTCCCAGTGAGAGCGGAGTCGATCTAGCGAGGTCGGGGTGTTATTGACCAATGTCCGATAAATGCGGGAGATGCCACCCTTCCCAGGTCTCCCAGCCTAATCTGTGCCTCAGGCGGGCTGTGGTCAGGGAGCCGCGTGCCTACCGTGAGGTGTGCATGGAGAGCGTGGCGCAGTTGTAGGTATCTGTAAAATTGTGATTTATGCAGGGAGTGCCTGGTTTGGAGGTCCTTGAAGGAACGCATGTGGTCGCCTGCCCACACATCTCCCAACTGTGAGATCCCTATAAGGTCCCAGGATCAGAATCCCTGTAGCCCACTAACCTCTCTGAGCCAGGTGCCTTGCCAGAGGTGCGTGCACTCGGTCAGTTTTTGTGTCCACTTAGTGTGTCGCAGCACAGCCCGCCAGGCCAACAGCGCAGAGCGCGTCACCTCCGGCAGTCGGGACGGAATAGGATCCCCATACAGCATAGATTGGACTCTGGTCAGACCTAATTCACTTAGCTCAAGCCTATAGGCCGGGTCAGACCAGCCCCCATTGAACCAGTCGTGTATGGATAGCAGGCGCATGGCTAGATAATACAGGTATAAATGGGTCATCCCCAGGCCCCCATCAAATGAAGGAACCCTACAGATGCTTAGAGCCAGGCGAGCCCTCCCTTTCCCCCAGAGGAACTTAGAGGCCATATTATCCAGTTCTCGAAACCAGGCCCTCGGGAAGCAGAGGGGGGTGTTTTGAAGAACATAAAGGAACCTGGGGAGGATCATCATTTTAAATAGGGCGACTCTCCCCATAGGGTTCAGGGACAACGTCTGCCATTTCTGGAGATCGGTCTTGGCCTTCTTCACTAGAGGAGTGACATTGAGGGCCCAGCTGAGCTTGGGGAGCAGAGTCACCCATATCCGCAGATATTTAAACGATTGACGATGAAGCGGTATGGTGGACTGCCATTCATAGCATTCTCTAGACAGGTGGAGAGGGACCAGGACCGACTTATCAGGGTTCAGCCGGAGGCCAGAGGCCTGTTCAAAAGATTGCAGAATACGGAGGCATTGAGGGCCGGACCGGGCAGGGTCTGCTAGGTAAATGAGGACTTCGTCCGCGTAAAGAGCGATCTTGTCAGCCTCCGCATTGGGCCAATCCCAGCCCTGCACATGCCCGTCCAACCGTATCAGGGCCGCCAGGGGTTCCATCACCAAAGCGAAGAGCAGGGGGGAAAGGGGACACCCCTGCCTCGTTCCCCTGCAGACAGAGAAGGGCTCCGACAAGACCCCATTAACCAGGACACGCGTACAGGACACGGACCAGACCCCGAAAGTGGGGACCAAAGCCCATCGCAGCAAAGACATCATCCAAAAACCACCAGTCCACCGAATCGAAGGCCTTCTCGAAGTCCACGAGGAGGACCGCTAAATAGGGGGTGAGCAAGTGACAGTAGGCTAGGGCCAGTTGCAGCCTCCGGAGACAGTGCCGGGTATCACGTGAGGGCATGAACCCACATTGGTCTGGATGAACCAATACGGACAGGTGGGGCTTGAGCCGCTGGGCAAGGACCGTGGGGAACAGTTTCAGTTCCGTGTTGATAAGGGAGATGGGACGGTAGTCCGCACACCGTGGTGAGGGTGGCTGAGATTTGGGAAGAACCACAACGGTGGCCATGTCTGTCTCAGGAGGGAAGGAACCCTTTTCAGCCGCCTCCCGGAACAGACTTACGAGGTAAGGAATGAGGGTTTCGTGATATGGAGCATAGTATTCTTGAGGGAGGCCATCAGGGCCCGGCGTCTTGCCGGGGGAGGCAAGGGCTATTACTTCCCCAATTTCCTCTTGAGTGATGGGGCGGTCCAGGTCTGCCTGGACAGTGGAATCCAGGCGAGGGAGGCGATCGTTCCCGACCCCTAGCAAGCCCGAGAGCGAGAGTGTTGGGGTTTTGGCCGTATATAGTTGGCGGTAGTAGGAAGCGAAGGCGCGAGCCATCTCCACCGGGGAGCGGCACACCGATCCGTCCTGGGCTATTATTTCGGGGATGATGCGGTTCGCCCTGGGAAAGGTGGCTAATCTGTGGAGAATCAAGCCGTTTTTGTCACCCCAGCCATACACTCTGGCCACGGACGAACGCCAAAGGAGCTTAGCCGCCTCCAAGGAAAGCTGCCTAATCTCCACGTGGATGCGAGCAAGAAGCCTCTCCTCGGAAGCGTCAGGGGCCAAAGAGGAGGATTGTTCAAGGCGTAGGGCCTGCGCTTCTCGCGAGGTAATTTGCTGCAACTGCGCATGCCGCTGGAGCTTGAGCTGGCCCTTGGCGACCCCCCTGATCGTGGCTTTGCTTGCCTCCCATAGGGTGCCCGGTGAAGATACCGACCCGTCATTAGTCAGGAAATACTGCTTGAGTTCCTGTCCCACCACCCTCCGGAACTCCTTGTCCTGAAGGAACCATGCGTTCAACCTCCACGTCTGACGCATTGAGGCGGGAGGGGGGCCCGTGCTAAGCAGCACCGGGGAATGGTCAGATATACCCCTAGGGAGGATGGAGACATCCAGAATCTTAAGACAATCCGTCGAAGGGACAAAGATCGCGTCAATACGCGCCTGCGTATGATGAGCTGCTGAGGTGTGCGTAAACTTTTGGTGTGTGGGTGCCAGACACGCCACGTGTCGCAGAGGCCCAGCGATTCAGACCAATTCGTCAACTGTTTCACTTGCGTGAGTCTACTACGGGATGGGGGACCCGTCGTGTCCAGGTCAGGGGGAAAAAACCGCATTAAAGTCACCCCCGAGGAAAGTGGAGCCCAAGGGCAGTGAGGTCAGGAGTTCGGTGGATTTGGCTAGGGTCGTCATTAGCATCGAAGGGGGAGAGTAGAGGGATACAAGGTTGAGGGGGTTGCCATTCAGCGTGCCGCAAAGGGCCATTGAGGTGCCCTGGGAGTCATGGATGACCCGCGTGGTCACAAAGGGAAGAGAGCATTTCAACAGGATCGCCACCCCACGGGAGCCCCGGGTGAAGCCTGAATGCCATACCCTGTCATACCCGTAACGTGCCAGAAAGGGGCAGTGATTACCCATCAAGTGTGTCTCTTGAAGCAGGAGAACCTCTACCCAAAGGCGTTGTGCGTATCACAGTACAGCCATGCGTTTGAAGCGGTCCAAGAGGCCGTTGATGTTCCAGGACAATACGCGGAGGGAAGCCCCTAGCATGGGCGTGTCAGTCATGGTGGTAGAGGGTCGCAGAGGCGGGGTAGAGTCCTACAGGGAAGCTGGGCCATGGGAGGGGTCGCCGGAAGCCTGGCTGGGTGCCCACGGAAGGCCCAATGCATCCCACCAGGAAGTAAAGCAGAGCGTCGTGTGAGTGCTGGCGTAACAATACAAGAGCAAAACAAGAACAACAAACCCTGGGAAAGAACAATCTCAGAAAAGCACCTTGTGTGTTTGTCATGCAATGAGGAATATGTGCTGGTGCAATAAACAAACAGAACAACAAAAACAAATTGGGACAACGGTCCCCCCTCCCAAACTTGACCCCCTCCCCCCTCCCTATACTTCGGGAACGGAAGCATCTGTCGCCCTAGTAATATAAACAAAAGTACCAAACTAAAACGTCTGGGAATAGGGAAGCGTGGCGGACCCCTCCTCACAATAGGATGTACATGACAGTGTCCATCAGGAGAGAAAGTTAGTAGTTGGCGAAGGTACAGTCCCCATTTGCAGAGGCAGCTGCGTCTGCAGTCCAAAAGCGGAATCAAGCAGGGCCTGTGAGAAGCGTTGGGCTGCGAGAAAGATCCGTATCCGGGAGATCTAACATCAGCGGGCGGGGTGAGGCACCCCCAGGGTCCAAACGGCCCGAGGAACCAGAGCGCCGCAGCGGAGGGCGGTCCCCGGAGTGCGCCCCAGATGCCAACGAGTGAGTGGGGCCTAACGGCGAGTCCGTCCGCGCTCGTCTCTGTCCCCGTCGCCTGCGTGATCGATTACGTTGTGGCCGAGGGCCCGGGGCAGGTTGACCGGCACCATCATCGCCAGCTGTAGGAGACAGAGAGCGAACATTAAGCTTCAGGGGGCACTCCTCCGTCGCCCATGCCCAGGCCGCATCAGGGGAGTCAAAGAAGAGCGTTTTATTCTGAAACACAACTCTCAGGCGAGCCGGGAAGAGGAGCCTGTATTGAATATTGAGAGCGCGCAATTTCTGCTTGACATCACCGAATGAGCGGCGTTGACCCTGTACCTCACGGGTGTAGTCCGGGAAGATCATGATCATCCGGTTTTCGTACTTGAGGTGTTGTTGCTTACGGGCTTCGCTCAGCACAGAGTCTCTGTCTTTAAAGTTGAGGATCCGCATGATGATCGGCTGGGAGGGCCCTCCCGGCGGCGGCCTGGGCGCCAGTGAGCGATGTGCTTGTTCGATCGCAAACCAGGGGGAGCGGGAACCCTCGGGCATCCATGAGCGCAGCCAACGTTCGACGAAGTCCACCGCCCGTCCCTGCTCCACTCCCTCCGGAAATCCCACCAGGCGGAGGTTATTACGACGGGACCTGTTCTCAGCATCCTCAGCCCACCGGTGAAGCTCCTGGGTGTGGGACCGGAGGCGGACGACCTGTTCCTTGAGTTGCTGGACCTCGTCTTCCACGGTGGAGATACGGGATTCAGTTTCTGTGATCCGGGCCGTGGCATTACGGAGGTCCTGCCGGATGAGGGTCACGTCGACCTGGACTTCAGCTATCTTACCCTCCACGGAAGTCTGTGAGGTCTGGATGGCTTGGAGAATAGTTGACAAGTCTGGGGGGGGGAAGAGCTTCCCTGTCCATGGTGCCCCCAACCGCCCCGGAGTCTGTGGTTGTGAAGCGGTCCATCTTCGTTTGGGTGGCGGGGGTTTTCGGTACCCTATCTCTCCCCATGACTATCATCCAGCAAGGCAAGAGATCCAAATGGGATTCAGGCGTACAGGTGGGGGGGCCAGAGAATGAGAGGAGAGGAGGGGGGCTCCGCCCCACAGCACCCCGCCGCCCGACCGACAGCCGAACCCTCCACCCGCAGGCCCCACTCGTGCTCCCAGAAGGAATGCAAGTGCGTCGGCGCGCACGGAGGCGTCGAGGTCCGCACCACAGTCCAAAGGCCAGTCCGGTGAAGAAGGGGGACAAGGCACGGCCCGCAGGATGGGCAGGGGGAGGGGCAAATGCAAAAACAACAATTGATGGACAGAATGCAGAACAATGTCGTACATTCACCCCAGTACAGAGATCTGGGCCTAAATCCATCGTTTTTGCTCACCATGCCATTCCAGTTTGGACCCAGCCATATGCAAATCAGTCTTGACCCTGCGCCCAATGGGAACAGTCCAGCCCGAACTGCCAGGCCAGGTCCTCCCTGGACTGGAAACAAGCATCCTAGGACCGGTTTCGGGCTTTCAGCCCTCATCAGCCAGGATAGCTTGACTCCAGTGGCATGGAGAGCACGGGACCCACGTCTGGGCATACCCGTCCCACTCGGGGTGACAAATGCAAAAACAACAAATGATGGACAGAATGCAGAACAATGTCGTACATTCACCCCAGTACAAAGATCTGGGCCTAAATCCATCGTTATTTTGCTCACCAGGCCATTCTAGTTTGGACCCAGCCATATGCAAATCAGTCTTGACCCTGCGCCCAATAGGAACAGTCCAGCCCGAACTGCCAGGCCAGGTCCTCCCTGGACTGGAAACAAGCATCCTAGGACCGGTTTCGGGCTTTCAGCCCTCATCAGCCAGGATAGCTTGGCTCCAGTGGCATGGAGAGCACGGGACCCACGTCTGGGCATACCCGTCCCACTCGGGATGACAAATGCAAAAACAACAATTGATGGACAGAATGCAGAACAATGTCGTACATTCACCCCAGTACAGAGATCTGGGCCTAAATCCATCGTTTTTTTGCTTACCATGCCATTCCAGTTTGGACCCAGCCATATGCAAATCAGTCTTGACTCTGCGCCCAATGGGAACAGTCCAGCCCGAACTGCCAGGCCAGGTCCTCCCTGGACTGGAAACAAGCATCCTAGGACCGGTTTCGGGGTTTCAGCCCTCATCAGCCAGGATAGCTTGGCTCCAGTGGCATGGAGAGCACGGGACCCACGTCTGGGCATACCCGTCCCACTCGGGGTGACAAATGCAAAAATAACAATTGATGGACAGAATGCAGAACAATGTCGTACATTCACCCCAGTACAGAGATCTGGGCCTAAATCCATCGGTTTTTTGCTCACCATGCCATTCCAGTTTGGACCCAGCCATATGCAAATCAGTCTTGACCCTGCGCCCAATGGGAACAGTCCAGCCCGAACTGCCAGGCCAGGTCCTCCCTGGACTGGAAACAAGCATCCTAGGACCGGTTTCGGGCTTTCAGCCCTCATCAGCCAGGATAGCTTGACTCCAGTGGCATGGAGAGCACGGGACCCACGTCTGGGCATACCCGTCCCACTCGGGGTGACAAATGCAAAAACAACAATTGATGGACAGAATGCAGAACAATGTCGTACATTCACCCCAGTACAGAGATCTGGGCCTAAATCCATGCTTGATTCCGGTCCAGGGAAGACATGGCTTGGAAGTTCGGTCTGGACTGTTCCCATGAGGCACAGGGTCAAGACTGATTTGCATATGGCTATGTCTGAACTGGGGTGGCGTGGTGAAGCAAAATAACGATGGATTAAACCCAGATCTGTGACTGGGGGTGAATGTTTGCCAATGTGCAACATTCCCTCCATCATCTTGTGTGTTTTGCATTTCGCCCTAAGTGGGAAGGGTATGCCCAGACGTGGGTCCCGTGCTCACTGCGCCACTGGAGTCAAGCTATCCTGGCTGATGAGGGCTGAAAGCCCGAAACCGGTCCTAGGATGCTTGATTCCGGTCCAGGGAAGACATGGCTTGGCAGTTCGGTCTGGACTGTTCCCATGAGGCACAGGGTCAAGACTGATTTGCATATGGCTATGTCTGAACTGGGGTGGCGTGGTGAAGCAAAATAACGATGGATTAAACCTAGATCTGTGACTGGGGGTGAATGTTTGCCAATGTGCAACATTCCGTCCATCATCTTGTGTGTTTTGCATTTCGCCCTAAGTGGGAAGGGTATGCCTAGACATGGGTCCCGTGCTCACTACGCCACTGGAGTCAAGCTATCCTGGCTGATGAGGGCTGAAAGCCCGAAACCGGTCCTAGGATGCTTGATTCCGGTCCAGGGAAGACATGGCTTGGCAGTTCGGTCTGGACTGTTCCCATGAGGCACAGGGTCAAGACTGATTTGCATATGGCTATGTCTGAACTGGGGTGACGTGGTGAAGCAAAATAACGATGGATTAAACCCAGATCTGTGACTGGGGGTGAATGTTTGCCAATGTGCAACATTCCGTCCATCATCTTGTGTGCTTTGCATTTCGCCATAAGTGGGAAGGGTATGCCCAGACGTGGGTCCCGTGCTCACTACGCCACTGGAGTCAAGCTATCCTGGCTGATGAGGGCTGAAAGCCCGAAACCGGTCCTAGGATGCTTGATTCCGGTCCAGGGAAGACATGGCTTGGCAGTTCGGTCTGGACTGTTCCCATGAGGCACAGGGTCAAGACTGATTTGCATATGGCTATGTCTGAACTGGGGTGGTGTGGTGAAGCAAAATAATGATGGATTAAACCCAGATCTGTGACTGGGGGTGAATGTTTGCCAATGTGCAACATTCCGTCCATCATCTTGTGTGTTTTGCAGGGGGAGGGGCAGCCAGGAAATGAGCGAAGAGCAAGGGGACTCCCTCGCTGCCGCCGCCGCCCGACACGGCGGCCGAAATCTTCCCCAGGGCCCCCGTCCAGCAGAGTGATAGTAATTCGCCAAAGGGAGACCAGCCCCTCACAGCACGCTGCCGCCCGACCCAGCGGCCGAGGTTCCCCCGTACACCACCGGCACAGCAGGGACGCAAGGGCCTTCGGGCCGCCCCAAGCAGCTGTGTAACCAGCTAAGGGAGTTGGGCCGCAGAGGCCCCCGGAACCCAGAAGGGGGGGGAGAAAGCACTCCCTGCCGCCCGAGCGATGGCCGCAACCCCCCGCCACCCAGGAGCACAAAGGGTCCCTCGTGCTCCTCACCTCTGTGACGCAGGGTGTGCTCGCCTCCAGGCTATGCACTATCCTTAGTGTGCAACAGGCACTCAGGAAAGAGGCCGCACATTCAAGCAGGGCCCCTGTCTGCGGCAATTCAGGTCCTGCAGGGCGGCGTGGGAGGCGGGCTCGAAGGAGGAAGGCACTCGCCCTCACCACTGCCGTCCGCCCAACAATCAAGGCCGCCGCCTCGCCAGGTCCCCGGACGCGGTCCAGGCCGCAGCCCCAGCAGCACACAGAGGCCTCCACCAGGCAGGGCAGCGTGGATGCGGCGGAGGGAACAACACCCGCCTCTCCCAGCCGCTGACCGCAGGCTTCGCTCACCAGGCCTCAGTCGCGGCAGGCATCGCAGCGCGAGATCCGCCCCAGGAGACGTTGCGGGGAGGATCCTGTACCTCTCTTCGCGACCTTCGCCCAGCCGGGCACACAACGCCGGCGGGAGGGGAAAACACAGCGCCACCAGCGCCGGCCGGGACAGCGCCACTGGATCCCGGGAATCGCCGCACTGGAGGCACCTCAGGAGGAGATCCGAGCCGGAGAAGCAGCCGAGGAGCCGGGAAGCGGAGCCACCATCTTGGGGACGCCGCAAGGCCAAGGTCTCTGCAGGGGCCACTCGCGGCGCCCGGGCGCCACACAGACCGTCGCTGGAGGAGGCACAGGACTCAGGACAGACAAGTAAGCGGCATGGGAACGGATGAAGAGCGGATGACGGAGGGGTCCGGAGCACTACTAAAGTGCGCCCCCATCTTGACGCTCTTGGCCACGCCCCCTACAATTACATTATTATTATTTTTTATTAATTAATATTTGTTTATTTAATATTTTATACTGTTAATTATGGGAATTAATTTATTATTAATTATTTATTAATTGGTTAATTATTATTAATTAATTGCTAATTATATTAATTGTGTCATTTTTTTAGGAGCGGGTTGTGGGTTGATAGGGGAGTAGGGTGGGAAGTAATTTCATTTTGATATATTTATTAATATTTTATTTAACTTTAGTTTATAGTGTTAACTGTGGGAATTAATTTATTAATAATTATTTATAATTTGCTTGTTAATTGTTAATTAATTATTTATTTGTTAATTAATTATGTTGATTGTGTCATGTTTTTAGAAATGGGTGGTGGGGTTTATAGGGGAATAGGGTGGGAGGTAATTTATTTTTAAATAATTAATTATTTGTTAATTAATGCTAATTAATTAATTAAAATTTAAATATGGCAATTGTGTAATTAATTTGATGTGTGAGTTGTGGGGTTTATAGTGGTAAATGGTGGGAAGTAAATTTTTGTAAATTAATTAATGATTTGTGGTTATTTGATATTAATTTATTAATGTAAAATTATTTATGGAAATTGTGTAATTATTTTTAGGTGTGTGTTGTGGTGTTTATTGGGGTAGAGGGTGGAAAGTAATTTAGTTTAAATTAATTAATCATTACTTGATCATTAATATTCATTTATTACTTGATAAATATTTATTTTTATATTGTAATTGTTTATTTTTTATTTTGTTTGTGGATTTTGGTTATATAGGCATAACGTTTGGTTAGTATATTAATTTTTATCTGTTTTAATTTTTTTTAAATTAATAATATTTGTTTAATTGATAATTGTGTTAATTATGGAGGTACACTTTTAAAAAAAATTTAGATGTGTGTTGTAAATTTTGTGGTGTTATAGGGTAGGTAAAAAAATAATATATTTATGTAATAAATAATGTTTTTGATTATAAATAATTTTTATTACAAAATATTTGTTTGTAAATTATTTTTAAAATTTTTTAAAAATAATCTTTGTATGTAATTTTTAGATTTTTTTAACATTATATTATGTTTCTATGTTTTGTAATTTTTTATATTTTTATATATGTTTTGTTTTTTGAATTTTTATTATCTTTTATATTGTAGTTTTTAATTTAAATTTTCTTCAGTGGGAATAGTAATTTTTATCCCTCCGCTATCCAACACTTTCCCTACTGCTGCATTCGCAGGAGTGGGAATAGTAATTTATACCCCTCCGCTATCCAACACTTTCCCTACTGTTGCAGTCACTGGAGAGGGAATAGTAATCTTTTCCCCTCCGCTATCCAACACTTTCTCTACTGTTGCACTCGCTGGAGTGGGAATAGTAATTTTATCCCCTCCGCTATCCAACACTTTCCCTACTGTTGCACTAGCTGGAGTGGGAATAGTAAGTTTTATTCCTCCGCTATCCAACATATTCCCTACTGTTGCACTCGGAGTGGGAATAGTAATTTTTTCCCCTCCGCTATCCAACACTTTCTCTACAGCTGCTCTCGCAGGAGTGGGAATAGTAATTTTATCCCCTACGCTATCCAACACTTTCCCTACTGTTGCACTCACTGGAGGGGAAATAGTAATTTTATCCCCTCCGCTAAACAAAACTTTCCCTACTGCTGCACTAGCTGGAGTGGGAATAGTAATTTTTACTCCTCCGCTATCCAACACATTCCCTACTGTTGCACTTGCTGGAGTGGGAATAGTAATTTTTACCCCTCCGCTATCCAACACTTTCCCTACTGTTGCACTCATTGGAGTGGGAATAGTGAATTATTACCCTCCCCTATCCAACACTTTCCCTACTATTGTATTCACTCGAGTGGGAATACTAATTTTTACCTCTCCGCTATCCAACACTTTCCCTACTGTTGCACTTGCTGGAGTTGGAATAGTAATTTTTATCCTTCGCTATCCAACACTTTCCCTACTGTTGCACTCGCTGGAGTGGGATTAGTATTTTTTACCTCTCTGCTATCCAACACTTTCCCTACTGTTGCACTTGCTGGAGTGGGAATAGTAATTTTTACCCCTCCGCTCTCCAACACTTTCTCTACTGTTGCCCTCAATGTAGTGCAAAATGTAGGTTTAAAAAATATTAAATATTTTAATATTTTAATTTATAATAAAAAAAATATTTATTACTTTTTATGTTACAGGTGTATGTATATATATTTATTTGTAATTTTTAATATATTTATAACTTTTTAAAAATTAATTAAAATTATTGTTTAATTGTTTTTAAATAAATATATATATATTACATTTTATATATGTATGTTTAATTTTTTTTAAATTAAATGTATTACTTTTAATTGTTAACATTTACAAATAAATCTAAATAATTTTTTTAAGTTTAATTTATTATTTAATTTGTTTTACATTATTTTTTATACATATAAAAAAAACGATATTTTATACATCAATATTTTTTACAATACTTTTTTTCGATATTTTTGTACTTACCATTATGAAGATAGGAGGTCGATATTTTTGACAATTATATTTTTGTCACAATATTTCTGTAGGTCGATATTGTTGTTGTCGATATTCTGTCAGTGATCCCTCATAGACGTTCCAATTGCAAAAAGAACAGTTGATGGACGGAATGCTGAGCCAATCAAACATTTACCCCCAGTCACAGATCTGGATTAAATCCATCATTTATTTGCACGCCATGCCATTCCAGTTCAGACCCAGCCATATGCAAATCATTCTTGACCCTGCTCCTCATGGGAACAGTCCAGCCCGAACTGCCAGGCCAGGTCCTCCCTGGACCAGAAACAAGCATCCTGGGATCAGTTTCGGGGCATCACCCCTCATTAGCCAAGTTAGCTTGCATCCAGTGGCGCAGTGAGCACCAGACCCACATCTGGGCATACCCTTCCCACTTAGGACGACAAATGCTAAAAGAACAGATGATGGAAGGAATACTGAGACAATCAAACATTCCCCCCGTCACAGATTTGGGTTTAGTTCATCATTTTTTTGCACGCCACGCCGTTCCAGTTTAGACCCAGCTGAATGCAAATCAGATTTCAGTCATAGACATTCCAGCATGGAATGTGATACTTGTGTTCGATATTTGGGTTTTGTGATTGTTGTTATGCTTCCTTAGTTTTAATGTATCGGTGATATTTGTTATTTCTTTATTTTTATTTTTGATATTGCTGTAGTTTTGATATTTTTTCTGTGATATATTTTTCATTGATATTTTAATATTAACTGTTTAAGTATAGGGTCAAGAGCAGTGAGCATGGGGACTGGAACCACTACATCTTGGAAGGTCTAAGAAGTTGTTGTGTGCCTTTCCACCGTTTCCATGATTCAGAGGCTATTATTGAAGATCAAGAAAGAGAAGGCACAAGCAGGGCTGGTGATACCACAGTGGCCTCGAAGGAAATGGTACCTCACTTCTCGAGCAGATGGAGTTGCTTCCTTGTTGGATTCTTCCTCGCTTTCCTGCTCCATTGAAAGTCTCCAGCCCTCTGCTTCCTCTAAGACTCACCCTTTCAGTCTGGAAGTTGAGAGGTTGACCCTCTTAAAAAAAGGGTTACCTCCCCACTTGGTGGAAGTGATTCAGTCCTCAAGAAAGCCATCTACTTTCACGTCTTATGCAACACATTGTGGTACTTTTGACTCACGGTACTCTTAACACAATCTGTTTTCTATTTCTCGCCCTGTCGCTGCTATTCTGCAATTCTTTGTAGACGACTTCAACAAATATTTACCATTATCTGCCTTTAAGGCGTTCCAAGAAGCAGATACTTCAGTTTTTAAAGCTGAGTCATTCGTAACAAGAGTGTTCACAAGGTTGTCTGTCCCACTCCCTGTGTGTCCTTCTTCTGAACCTTCTTCGGATTTTCCTTTGGTGTTGAAATCTTTGCAGTCTTTTCCTTTTGAAGCTTTTGAGACTGCTGGTCTTAAGTTTCTGTCTTATGAAGTATATTTCTTGGTGGCAATCACTTCAGCATGAAGTTTGGATGAAATGTCTTCTCTCCTTTGTCATTCTCTGTTTTTAAGGTCCTGGATGATGCCGTTATCTTGAGGCCTAATGTTACTTTTCATCCTAAAATTATTTTAAAATTTCACTCCTCTCAGGAGATCATCTTTCCAACCTTTTCCCCTTTTTCTTCTGTAGAGAAGAAATGTGTACGTTTATTGGATGTTAAGCAAGCTATATCTGTTTATCTTAACAGATCCTGTACTTTCAGGAAGACAAACTCCCTTTTTGTTGCATTTGGCCTTTCTGAACAGAGCAAAAAGGCTTCTAAAGAACCTTTAAGTCAGTGGCTAATAGAGGCAATTAGATCAGCTTATCTGAGTCAAGGAGAGACAATGCCTGAAAATGTTCAAGGTCGTTCAGCTCGATCTGTGGCAGCTTCTTGGTTAACAGTTTAAGGAGTTTCATTGGAAGAAAATTGGAGTTCTGGAACTTGGGCTTCAGACCACACAGTTATTATAGCCTTATAGCCCGCCGTAGCGGGTTATACCGGCTATTAAAGGCCCGCTCCAGCGTTAACAAGGGAGCGGGACTTTAATTGCCGGTATAGCCCAGCTACGAAGGGCTATAAGGCTATTAGAACATTCTGCCGCTAGAGGGCAGAATGTTCTAACAAATAAAACAAAGGCTTCATGGAGCGCGAGGGGATTGAAATCCCCTCAGGCTCCCTGAAGCCTTTGTTCACAGCCACAGCTGTGAACAAAGAAACATTGGAATGTTGGAGCTCCGGGCTTATACCAGCCATTATAAGCCCAGAGCTACTCCATTGTTTTCAATGGAGCTCCCAACATTCCAATGTTCTAATAAACAATATAGAGTTCCAAAGGCACAAAGAGGCAGGTAGAACCTAGGTGTGAAAGTATTGCAGTCGGCAGTGATATAAACCCTGTCCATTTCTTGTTCATGATTCACTATATGCCACAGACGCGCAGTATCCATCCTGAAGATCAAGCAGCCGCATGCACAAAGTGCCTTCTGCCTCTTCCATATATAATGGGTCTTCCTATTAACCATCTGCCTAATTGGACAGGAAGCAATCCCAGGCAAAACGGCTCGACTCTTATTAAATGTCTCCTTCTTAACGCTAGGTCTTTGATCAAACATAGGGGGTCATTAGCATGGCGGGCGGACTTTGTCCGCCTGCCATACCCCCGGGAAATGGGACTGCCCGCAATGCATGCGGCGGTCCCGCACATGCCATTAGGATGCACCCGCCACACTGGCGGGCGCATCCCGCATTCCTGACATTGCGGCGGGCGGTGCTGAAAGCACCGCCCGCCGCAATGCCGAAAATGCAAGTTGTGCTTTTCAATGCACAACGTGACAGGCACCGTGCGGTGCCTGCCACGTTGTACATTGAAATGCAGGAGGTACCATAGGTACCCCCATGTGCACCCCCCACCCCCTACACTCCGGGGGCCTGCAACGGGCCCCAATAGCAATCACCGTATGCCTTTCCATGGCGGCAACGCCGCCATGGAAAGGCACACCTCCGCCAGCATCATAATATGGACGGCGGTGTCTTGCAGACACCGCCACCATATGATGCCCCTTTTCCGCCGGTCGACGAGTCGACCGGCGGCAGCGGCGGACGGTCTTTCCGTCCGCCGGGGTCCCCCCGCCATAGTAATATGGCGGGGGGAAAATGTGTGGCGGGCGGAGGAAAATAGCGGGCGGATCGCCACCGCCATATGGGCGGTGGCGATCCGCCCGTTATCATAATGGGCCCCATAGTATGGAATGTGCTCTCTTCATTGAGGAGCACAACAGTAGGATGGCATTTATAACCGAGTCCTGAACTGATGATTCTTCAGGCCCTGACATTGTGAAAGCATCGCCCCCTGATTTTCTTTGCCACACGCTCAATAGACCTCTAAAGAGGGGCGGAGGACTTGCAGTCATTTATCACAATAGCTTAGAGCCCACTTTTACCACAGCCTCCAACTTAGGGGTCGATTCCGATTCGGGCCGGAAATCTCTCCGACCGAGCCGGACCCGGAGAGATTTCCGACCGAATCGGACCCGTGCAGTCCGACCGAACGAGTCCGATGCATTCGTATGCCACCGGACACGAGTCGGTCGGACTCCCATTGAACTCAATGGGAGCCGGTCGTACAACGCGTACGCGGGCTCCCATTGCCTCAATGGGTGCGAGGCGGACAAGGGCGCCCCTACAGCGAGTACGCCGCGAAGCACCCCGCGGCGTACACGCACAGGTAGGGGACCCATGGGTCCCCCTGTGTGCGCTCGCACGGGTACGCGTACAGGGGGGTCCGACACGGACCCCCAAAGTACGGCTCCGACAGCGAGTTCGAGTCGGACGGCGCGAGTCGGTCGGAGCGGTCGAGGTGCGCATCGTACTTACCCGGCCGGAAAACGTCTCCATTGCGCGGTGCGAATCGGGTCCGAGCGAGTCGGTCCGAGCGGTACGATCCGGGTACGAGTCGGTCGGAGCGGTCGGGTCGCCCGGACGAGTCGGTCGGCGAATTCGCATCGTACTCGCTCGGCCGGACCCGCGTACGATTCGGTCGGGAAAAAGGGCTCCGAATCGGATCCGGTAAAGCCGAATCCTATTCGGAGCCCTACCGGCCGAGATCGGAATCGGCCCCTTAGCCTGTGAAGCAGTATCTATTAGTGTAAGGATTTCCCCTCACGACACATTCAAAACTATTCTCATTTACCGCCCCCACCCCCCCCCGGTCCCAGGGGCGTGTTTCTTGATTCCATCGACACTCTTCTGGAGGAGGGGTTGTGTGCCTCTTTTACTATGATGGGGGACTTCAACTTTCATTTGGAGGATCCTTCGGACCCGGATATTATGAGGTTGAAGGAGATTATGAATGGAGGGGGCCTTGAGCAGTGGGTAGTCGGCCCCACACATGTAGCGGGACATACCTTAGATGGAATCTTTTCCAATCATTCCAGCCTTTCCATTACTGAGGTACTACCACTCCCATGGACAGATCATGCCGCCATCATTTTTACTTTATCAAAGACTCCTCATTCCCAACACAAACTAAAACCCAAAGACAAGATAGGTACACAGGCTTGGAAAAATGTAGATAGCCTTGAATTAGGGAAGATTTTGGTAGCAACTGCCCCGATTCTCCCAGTTAAAGTGGAGGAGGTTACGGCCGCATACTCGGGTTGGATTGAGGCCGCATGCAACAAATTAGTACCGGTTAAACTGCATACCCCTAAGCGAGCCCGTCCCTCTGCCCCCTGGTTTTCGGATAACCTACAAAAACATAAAACGGACTGCAAAAGGCTCGAACGGGTATGGAGAAAGGGGTACAACATTGATAACAAGGAGGACTACAAAGCAAGCCTCGCAAACTACAAAACATTACTCACAGAAACAAAAAAATTATACTTTGCGGAGCAGATTAATGAGGCCAAATCCTCCTCAAGAGAATTGTTTAAAACTATCACCAAGTTGACGAATCCGGATAGACCCCAAACACCTAGCAGTCCTGTTCTTTGTGAATCACTGGCTTCCTTTTTTAGAAACAAGGTGGAAGCCATCTTCTCCTCCTTTTCTCAACAGCAAAGAGGGGGGGCGGAGGTTTTTGTTAGGCCATTATCCAGTGCCCTAAAATCTGTACCTCTATTAGAGGGTTTCACACTATTCGAGATGCAAGATTTAGTCAATCTCTTAAAGGCATCTCGATCCGGATCTCCCATGGACCCTTGTCCAGTGTCTGTGATTAAAAGTGTCCCTGAGGCCATTGCCTCTATCCTTACTCCTTTGTTCAATATCATCCTTAATTCTGGCCAGTTTCCCAAATCCTGGAAATCAGCCTCAATACTTCAGCTGATAAAAAAACCAAATTTGGACCCCCTGGATCTGAACAACTATAGACCTATCTCTCGCCTCCCATTACCGGCCAAAATGATCGAGAGGGCTATGAACGCACAACTTAGCACATTTATTAGATCACCAACGTGCTGGATCCTACGCAATTCGGCTTTCGTGCTGAACACAGCACAGAGCTAGCCCTGATCAAAGCTACGGAGGAGGTTCGAGAGGCGATGGACCAGGGTGACGCAGCAATCCTGATTATGCTGGATTTGTCTGCAGCCTTTGATACGGTCCATCATGAAGTTCTGATGGACCGGTTATCAGCTGCAGGGGTTCAGGGCAAAGCCTGGAATCTTTTGAAATCTTTCCTGGCTGACAGAATTCAGACGGTGGACTTGGGTAGGCATAGGTCAAAGCCGTTTTCCCTTCCTTGCGGGGGCCCGCAGGGTTCTTCCCTGTGTCCCACGCTTTTTAATATCTATGTGGGCCCGCTGGCAGCACTGATAAGATCTTATGGGCTCCAGTTAACATCCTATGCGGACGACACACAAATTGTGTTGTCCCTACAGCGAGGCAAGGAAGTGGAGACTGGCCTAAGATGCTGTGACTGCATGAAAGCTATTGCCGGCTGGATGTCCTCAAATTGCCTGAAATTAAACGCAGGTAAGACGGAGGTCATTATTTTCGGCAACAACCCTAACATCTGGACCCCTGACTGGTGGCCTGAAGAAATGGGAATGCTCCCGGCCCCTACTAGGAAAGCCAAGAACTTAGGGGTGATCATGGATAATAAACTTACTTTTGGTGAACAGGTTAGCGGAGTTGTTTCAACAAGCTTTTATCTCCTCAGAGTTTTGAGGAAAATAAAATTCTTTCTACCTGAGGATAGTTTTAGGACGGCAGTTACAGCGCTCATTTTGTCTCGGCTGTACTATTGTAATAGTCTGTATCTGAACATTCACAAGAAACATCTAAACAGACTCCAGCTGGTGCAAAATGCGGCAGCCAGGTTGTTAACCGGCACACCTAGGTTTGTCTCTGTTAGAAGGAACTTAGGCAGCTCCATTGGCTCCCAGTGAAACAGCGTGCACAATTCAAAGCGCTTTGCACGTTTTTTAAGTCTCTGACAGGCAGGGGCCCTGAATATCTGAGGAAACGCCTTCAATGGTATGTCCCCGGGAGAACACTGCAATCCGCAGAGGCAAAGCAAGTGGCCGTCCTCCGAGTTAAAAAAGCCAATTGGGGTGGCAGATGTTTCATCGCTTGTGCTGCTAAAGCTTGGAACAACCTACCAGTACATCTCAGGAATGCTACCGAGCTCCTCTCCTTTAGGAGAGGGCTGAAAACTTGGCTGTTTTCTGAATAGCCATATTCATTTCTGGTAACCAGTTAGGCACGGCTCAGCGCCAGGACACCTTTGGGTAGAAGTGCGCTTTAAAAGCTTATTAACATAACTATACAGCAACTACAAGTACACTGGGTTTTGCATAATATTTCTATTTATATGGTGTTTTACATAGAGGTAAAGGCCTGATTACTTACTGGTAATCATGATTACTCTTAGTTCAACTCGTGTTCTTCCCAGTCATTATGATCCTTCCACCCTCCCTGGCACAGGCATTTGACAGAGCTTTGGATTACAGGAAGTGCTGGGGGGAGGCTAACTTTTACTAACTGATTAAAGTATCCAAAGGAGGGTGGGTGGAGTTATAGTTAGCATTCCTGTTTTGTGGCCTGTACTTAGAAATGGTTACACTCCTCACTATGGGGGTCATTACGATGGCGGAAGGACCGCCACCGCCAGCCGTGCGGTGGCGGGCCTTCCGCCATCGGACAGCGATTTTCCCCCCGCCACATTACGATGGCGGGGGATCCAGACTGCGACCGTGGCGGACGCAAAGACTGTCCGCCACGGAACCGCCACAGGCAATCGTTCCGATTGCCTGGCGGAGCGGTCTGCATCCATAAAATGGTGGCGTGCCTAGCAGGCACCGTCCGCCAAATTAGGATGCTGTCTTCCGCCAGCCTTTCCGTGGCGGGTAAACTGCCATTGAAAGGCTGGCGGGGATTGGATTTGGGGGCCCGTTGCGGGCCCCCCTTGTGTCTGGGGGTGGTATTTGTGCACTGGGCAGTGGCCAAGTGGCAGGCACCGTGTGGTGCCTGCCACGTAGTGCAGTGAAATGCACAACATGCATTTTGAACATCGCGGCAGGTGCTGCAGTCAGCAGCACCCGCTGCAATGTTAAAATGCAAGATGCGACCGCCATGGTGGCGGTCGCATCCTAATTTGGTGTGCGGAACCGCCGCGTGTATTGAGGACGGTCCCGGTCACCACCATGATGGCGGACGGACTGGAGTCCGTCTGCCATCGTAATGACCCCCTAAGTCATGACTGGGATTAGGACTAAGAGTAATAGAGAATAACAGGGCTGTTTTTCACTAAGGGGTTCTGAGTGACATCAAATAAGAGTGAAGCCCGAATTGTCTATGATGTCACCCATGATCTCAAGGTAAAAAAAAAATCCCTATTATTCACTTTTTATCCATCTATAATTTTATGTTATGTATGGCCCCAACATCATCTGCTCTTGATTTCAACTGCTATGCAGGCAAAAACATGTAATGGGGAAGCTATCCATAATATAGATTTTCATTTCAGTATCAAATGTCAAAAAAACCTGTCTTCCTACTACGCCCATCAACGTCTGGGTCTTTCCTCTCCTCCTGAAGCAGGGTTGTCTGCACTGCATGAGAGTGGAGATTCAGCACTGCTCTGAAAGGTTCTCTGAAAGCCGTCAGAGCAGTCTGTCATTACTTTATGACGAAGCAACAATGGGAAACAACTTTTATTTGGCACTGTTGCTATGTGATAGCAGCAAATAGCCGTATTTAGAATCTGGTATTCACGCTAGTGGCTCTCAATGAGATTGATATATAACAAGACTTTTCCTCTCCCTAATAATAAACATCCCCGCTGTACAACGAATACCAACACAATAAAGAGGAAAAATGATAGGGAAATTATATGACTATGTACAATAAACTTCAGTTGCTTATCACTGTTATTTATGCATCATACAGGCTTACACAATTTGAGATATTAATTTTGTTTGAGCAGTGGGGACTAATTGCGCAAGAGAGCAGTCAACAAATATCCAGGAAACGTAAGCTGCTTTAAAGGAGCCTTCCAGTGTAGAGAAAAAACACAGTTACCTTCTTCATCCAGTCCTGCATTGCTAACAATCACCAACAACAGGCGTTCTAAAATGTTGCTTTTTTTAAGGTGTATTTTTGAGACATTTTGTGAAATCATTCACCTGATGGCCATGTTAACATTATAATTTTCCTGCCACATTGATCTAGATAATTTGCAACAAGGATATTGTTTGTTCACACCATCGTGTTTTCCCACTAATGAACTCTTGGTATGTGATCTTTGAGCAAATCCCACTAAATCCTCAGCAATATCCTGACACAAAGTTGCTTCAGTTCTCCCAGCATCTCGACTCATCTACTTCCATGTTCACAGATTCATCTATGTAATGTAGAAACCTTCCCCGTAATGAAGCGCAGGCACAATGGGAGGTGTTGAAGTTCGTCTTTATTTGGAGAGGGAGAGCGGGACATCCACAGTTGCCAGTGCCCCGTTACACAATGCCGTCCCACCTATCCCACAAGGCATAGCGGCACATGACGTGGTGATCGGAAGACTAGAATGCGACACCACACATCTTCCCCCTTAGCAACAACCAAAATAGGTTAAATGAACAATAAGTTTACACAGTGCATAAGCGAGGTGGCGCCTCAACGGAGGAGCCGCGGAAGAACAACAATTACAACTGCTGCTTGTCAAGGAGCATAAAAAGATAGGCAAGATAGAATGAGAGAGAGAGAGAGAGAGAAGGAAAGAAAAAGGAATAAAGAAATAAGGAATAAAGTGGAGAACACAGAGGCGTGAAAATCATTATACTATGACTGCAAGGTGGTAAGAAAGGATGGTGGAGGAAGGGTGTGGGTTACATATCATACTCGCTATATTTCTTGGGTAACACCACTGTCCTTCCCGTGCGGGTGCACATAAGAGGAACCTGGGACTTGTGTGCTTCCCCTGTGCGAGAACTGGCCTCCATAGTGCTCCCCTCCGGGCCCCTGTCATGGAGGTGGAAGCCCCTTGCATGATGTCTGGGTTGTCTGTGTCGTTGGTTTCTTGAGGTGGAGTGTGCTGTGTGAAATCAGAGTTATTTGTCTCTACTGTGGTACCGGCATCCCCCCTTGTCTCCCTCATCTTGCCATTGCTCTGTGTACCTGTGGCGAAACCATCTTCTTCATTGTCGGACCCCCGCCCACCATATCTTGTGCTCGTGGTAGCATAGCCCTTGTTCCATCTGATGACTTTGTTGCATTTGGCCAGTCTACTTTGCGACCACACCTTGCCATCGCTCAGCAAAGTGGAGCGGGAGTAAAGTGCTCTGACTTGTAGGAGCTTGCTGAACTTGCTGTCACCTTTCTTGCATAAGTTGCCAAGTTTTACCCTGACCCAATCCCCTGTTGCTAAGGAGACATCTTTCACTCCATGCCTCCGATCATAGTTGTCTTTGTAAATTTTCTGTGCCTTCTCTATGTTGCTTCTGACTACTGCCGGTGACCATTTGCTCTGTAGTTTCAGGTTCATCCGTACGTGGTTGTCTCTTGTGAACGGTTCCCTTCCTCTTAGGATCTTGAAAGGGCTGTATCCAGTTAGGGTGGGTGTTATGCGATATTCCCACACCGTGCTTCTGATTTCTGTTTCCCAGCTCTTTCCCGCGCTGATGGCTGCTTGAACGGAACCCATGATCACCCGGTTGAACCGTTCAGCTAGGCCATTACCTGCGGGGTGATACACTGGGGTGTGTTTTGCCATGACTCCGTTCCTCCTGATGAAGGCCGTCCATTTCTCCAAAGTGAACTGGGGACCATTGTCGCATGTATTGACTTTCGGAATACCTTCCCTCAAGAATGCATTGGTGAGAAAAGAAATGACAGCATCCGTGTCCACCTTCTCGCACACTTCTACCTCCGGCCACTTGGAGTATCTGTCAACTAGGACAATAACATATTTGGGTATCCCCCAAGAGTCTAGGATAGGGCCCAGAATGTCAATCGACAATTCCTCCCAGGGGTTGTTGGGAGTGGTGTACTCTCCCAAAGGGGGTCTTAGCATGGTCAGCGACTTGTCTGCGTTGGCGCAATGCTCGCATGATCTCACATACTTCTCCACGTAGTTGTCAATGGCTGGTCACCAGTACGACTGTTTCATTCTCCTCTTCGACTTCACGATTCCCAGGTGTCCTTCATGCATTATGCTGAGGATGCGGTCCACTAACTCTCTCGGGGGAACTACTTTGTCTCCTCTTAGTAAAAATAAGGTATCTTCGCTGATGGACAATTCATCACGCACCTCCCAATGTTTCCTGAGGTCGTCTCTCATGTGCCTCTTCTCAGGCCATCCCTGTGTAACAAATATTTTCACTTGCGAGAGTTCAGGATCCTTGTCGTAGGCTGTCTCCCAATCCTGTGCACTGATAATGTTCTCTTGTTCTGTCGTGAATTCTACATTGTACTCGTCCCACCCACTGTGTATTAGTGCCCCCTCCATGGCAGCAGAACGGCTAAGGTAATCCGCTACCTTGTTCTTCTTTCCTGGTAGGTACTCTACGTCGTAGACGAAATCCAATAGTCTGAGCATCATCTTGGCAATGCATGACCACTGGACGTGAGAACTTTAATCAACGGTTTATGGTCCATTCTGAGGGTAAACCGGGAGCCCCATAGGTACTGGCGAAATTTTTCCATTGCCCAAATGGATGCTAGCATTTCCTTTTCGATGATGCTGAATTTCTCCTCGTTAGGGGCGAGGGAACGTGATGCAAAACCTATGGTGGTTTCTGTGCCATCCGTGGATCGTTGGGACAGGACAGCCCCTAATCCCTTCTCGCTGGCATCCGTTGTCAAAATGCTGGGAGCAGAGCTGTCGAATCCATGCAGGGGAATGGCATCACAAATGTCCTTCTTGATGTTCTCGAATTCCTTGTCTTACTCCGATGTCCAACTGAAGGTGTTCTTCTCCTTTAACATTTGGCGCAAACTGTGCGTTTTAGTAGCAAAATTCCTGACAAATTTGCTGTAGAATTCTGCTAACCCCAGAAATGATCGGACATCGTCCTTGCTACGTGGCTTGGGTGTGGACATGATGGCCTCTACGTTAGCCTTCTTCGGAGAAATCCCTCTGTCACTGATCTCGTGCCCCAAATATATTACGGTGCGTAGACCGAAACTGCATTTCTCCAGTTCCGCCGTAAGGCCGTTTGCTGACAGTTTCCGTAACACTGCTCTGTTTGTTATCGTGCTCCGCTTTGTCCTTCCCCATGACGAGTATATCGTCTTGGAAATATAAGACGCCGCTGAATTCTTTGAATAACCTGTGCATTAATTTCTGAAATACTGCGGCGGCTGATGCCAGGCCAAATGGCAGTCGCTGAAATCTGCAGCAGCCGAATGGAGTTATGAAGGAGGTCAACTTCCTGCATGAGGGGTGAAGCGATATTTGTGGATACGCCGCTGTGAGGTTTATCGCGGAGAACCACTTGACTCCTTTGGTCTGGGCCAACAATTCGTTGATTCTTGGCAGCGGAAATTTGTCCACGATTATGTTCTTGTTCAATTCTCTAAGGTCTATGCATAGACGCACCTTCCCGCTTTGTTTCCGTGCCACGACCAAGGGCGCCAACCATTCGGCGCTTTCGATAGGTTCTATGATGCCGTTGTCTTCCAAGCGCTTCAATTCAAGCTGCACAGCTTCCCTACTGTTGAAAAGAATATTCCTGACCTTATGGCTGACTGGTATGGCCCCTTCTTTTAGCAGTATCTTGTGCGTGAATTTTGAAAGCTTCCGAATGGTCCCGCCAAAGACTTCAGGAAACTCTTCTTTCAATTTTTCCTCTTCAGACATGGGTGGGTTATCTGTCATGAGTACTTGTGTTTCTCCGCTGGGGTTGAGTGTGATGCCTAACGCCCCTTGGTCAGCCCATCCTAGGACAGAAGGCCCCTTTTCTGCAACGTACAATTTTCCTATGGTTTCTCTCCCTTTGAACTCAAACCTAAGTTGTCTGAACCCAACCATGGGAATTTTTTCTCCTGTGAAGGTGACGGGATGTACATCAGTGGGGTGTAGTTGACTCCCTATATTTTTGGCAAATTCCCTTTCCCATATATTTTTTGGGATTATAGTATATGGGGAACGTGAGTCCGCTACCATAGATATCTGCACACCCCCAATGATCAACACGCAGGAGGGCTTTTTCCTGCTATTGCAATCAATACCCATGACATGTTCATCAATGCATAAAATACAATCATCTTCAACATCACCCTCCCCATCCTCAGCATCTGATTCATACATGACCCATTTGACTGTGGCATTGCTGGGTTTCCTTCTGCAGACTTTACCAAAGTGTCCCACAACACCACAAAATGAGCATTTCACATGGAACGCAGGGCATCTCCTGTCATTAGCCATGTGAGTCTGACTACCACATCTGTAGCAACAACCCTTTTTCTCACTAGGATTTCTGTTGGGCCCTGAATACGTTTTCATGGGCCTCCTACTATTTTTGTGCCCTGCACTGGAGGCAGGTTTGTCACTCGAAACCTTTTTGTCGCTCACTTTGCACACAGTGGGTTTACTTTCATTTTCCTTCTTAGCTGCTACCGCACACCTTTTAGACAGTTCAGCTTTCTTGACAATTGCTATGATTTCATTAAGGGGTGCCTCCCCACAAACCCACAATTTCTCCTGTACACTAGTGTTCACTGTGTGCATTATAATCTAATCTCGTACAAAATCGTCATGAAGGTAGCCAAATTTGCAATTTACTGCCAGTTTTTTTTAGCGCCGCCACATAGTCTTCCACTGTTTCTGTGTCACTTTGTTTCCTCTGGAAAAAAATGTATCTGTCTATGGCAGTACAAATAACTGGTTGGTAATGGGTGTCTAAATCTTCTACTGCATGCTGGAATACATTAATATCATCTGTGCCTCTTGTTTTTTTTACCATGCCCTCGTACACTCTCAACCCTTCTGGGCCCAGATTGTGCAACAGAATTTTCTTTTTGCGTTTACTGGAGAACTCCTCATCCCCCTCTTCCTCCAGGGCAGACAAGTAATTGAGGAAGTAACACTTCCAATCAGCCCATTTCATGGCCGGCTCCCCAGGCTTTGGGAGGAAAGGAACCGGGTTTGTCAGCGAGAAGGTTTGTGCACACATTGTGACTGACGGGCTTTATTAAGTGAAGAACGCTGAAGTGAGAAGGCGCGGCAACCAGCCGTCTGCAACCGTGAACGGTGGTGGTGCTTATTAAATTGAGCAAGGCCCAGTACACCCAGGAAGGCTTGTCACTGAGAGGATGCACACACACATGCCTAAAGAAAGTCACTCAAAACCAAGGCGGGCTGACCTGACCACTGATGATTACCAGGAATGAAGGAAGTGTGCGTGTCACTGTGGGAACATGTGCTCAGGACATGCTGCAGGACGGCCAGCACCGAGGTCGACAGCCTGAAGTAGAGAAGCCGTAAGTGCTTGCAGACGTGATGTGCCGTTGCTGAAATATGACGAAGATAGCTGACAGATTGTGCAAGCAGAATGCGTGTATTCTCACACACGCGCGTCTAAGATGGCCGACACTAGCTGGCTCTTAAAATGGCCGCCGACGCGTTGCGCTCGTCTGTGTGACTGGGTTAATTGGCGCGCAATTTCAAATGGGCTGGGCGCGTTCCTTGGAGGCTGAATTACGGTTGAAGCTGTGGTGCGCATTGAAGAGGGATCGAGTATAAATCCCTAGAAGCCTACCGCTTCTTCGCCGCTCTCCCTCTCCGACTGACCTGGGTTGTGGTGAGCTTGGCTCCAGCAGTGTCCCGTGATGTACTTCATGCACGATTCTCGTCGCGGACTTGTAGTGCTCAATCGGCTGAAATGTTGAGGTTCTTCCGCCTCGTCGCCAGTTTGTAATGTAGAAACCTTCCCCGTAATGAAGCGCAGGCACAATGGGAGGTGTTGAAGTTCGTCTTTATTTGGAGAGGGAGAGCGGGACATCCACAGCTGCCAGTGCCCCATTACACAATGCCGTCCCACCTATCCCACAAGGCATAGCGTCACATGACGTGATCGGAAGACTAGAATGCGACACCACAATCTACTCAATGCAACCCACAAACACACCTCCTCTCCCCATTTTCCAAACGTATCTTCTCTCTACCACAACTCCTGTGCCACACTGCACTGCTTACTTTCACAGACCCAACCTCCACATCTCTGAGCAGACTGCGTCACACAATTGCTCTAATCTTTTCTTTTTTTTTACTGTTATCGAATCATGCTCTGAGCTGTATGTCCCAGATCAAGCATCTCACGCTTCTCCCCATCTTTCAACCTCACTGGAGCTAGCACAGGGTTAGCTGTCCTTCTCCTTAATCACTCAAAGGGAGATGTCCTCGTAATACTATTAGAGAAGGCCTGTGTGCCCAAACTCTTGCCTTCAAAACCCATTTTACACTACTATGGCTAAGCCATTTGAACACAATCCTTCCACAACCTATGTATCCTTTCCAGCAATCCATTTGCTTAAGGAGAATACAATGGAGTCCAACAAGGCAAAATTCCTAGAGGTTTTAGAAAAGTATACAGCTCATCAGAAACCAGTTGCACATCACGGTCATTGATCAACTCACCAGGCACCCCCTCACATGAGAATTATTTTTTTAGAAAATCCACAATCACCTTGGATTTTACAGCAGTCACACCCTTGAAACAAACCCACTGAGATGTGGAATTTACCAGATTGAGAATAACTCTCTCACTAGTAGGGGGCATTTCAAAAGGATCAAAAATGTCTAAACCTATCTTACACAATGGTTTCTCAGGCAAAACTGGACTCAACCTAGCTTTTCTACCCACCTTAGCTTCATCATCGGCCACACACTGTACACAAACTGTCACTGCTCCCTCTCCTGCTTTAAAACCCTATTCCTGTAATATAACATTAACTAATCTCCGCCAGCCTATCTGTCCCACCAACCATTCACCTGAAACCACATAGCCCCCACTAATGATAACACCTAACTGGTATTAATAGATCACAAGTAACTGGAGCAAATGGATGCAAGTTTTCTTGAGAGCACATAACTAATCACAATAAACAACAATAACCACTGGACTAACCACTAAGCTTGGGTTCCGCAACAGCGTGTTACTCGCCGTAAAGCGCTTCGACGCCTCGTCAGGGGTAGTAAGCATTACATAAAACCAATTACAATTACTTGACAATCCACCATTGGCTACCATTATGTCTCTCTAACTCTTCCTTTTGTCAAGTTCCTACTTAAATTACCTTCATGGGTAATGATGCTCTGCTTTTACCCTAATAAATCAGGAGGAGCCACACTGTTGCCCTGCATTACTTATTTTCAACAACACAAGGCTCATTCCTCACTTGCCAACGCCATTTCAATATGTTGTCCGTCAAACCATTCCTAGACCGCCCATTTATCACATAGTGTTTGAGTTCCTTGTGCACATCATTTCAGTCCACAGCTTGTAATCATTTTTCTCTACTCAAGTCTCTTCACAGACTCATAACACTGACAAATCCTGAGGGCCAGACAGCACGCCATCACATTGAAACCTGACTGACCATGACACCATGCAGCAAGAAATCATAGTTCAGTTTTAAGGTACATCTCATCGTGATGTGCTGGCTGACCCTTGATGTCTGCTTTGAAGCCTATCAGGCTCTGCCTTGCTGTGGAACCCAACTATGACAAATAAAGCAGCTGGGTAGAATTTGTTGCAGCCTTTTAGCATGCACAAATACACTTTTTTGACTAGTTGTCATGGTAACTTGGGAGTGGATCTTCATACTAGAGACAGGGTTTGATCCAGTGCACCTTGTGTAGAATACCAATCAAGAGGAACAGATAGGCAACATCAAAGACAGCACGTTTCATTGTTCTGTATGTTGACTATGGAGGTCAAATTCTTGTGGCTACCTCCATTATTATGCTGAAGCATAACTGTTTTTGAAAATGTAATTCACACACTTTTTTTCAATCTGCCTTGACCCACAATCATTGGACTTTCTATCCTGTGCAATTTCACAGAGATCTGGAAGGATTCAATCCTTACCTCACTGCCGCGGACCCAGACACGTCCTGCGGCCACGCTGGCTCTGCGCTCTACTGTTAGGTGCTGGTGGTTTGGTTCGTGGTGCAGTCATGCATCCTTGCCCACCACCATCTTTCTCCTGTGTGTCTCAGAAAGGTTCGCAGGTAATTATGGAGTTATTACCTCCCTGCATGCTGGTGTCTCTGAAATGCCACATGCAGGTAGAATCAATAGCATCAGCTGTGTTCTATAGTCCCTGGTTCACTTGTGTTAGATTACTGTTGCAGTACCTTGAACATAAAGTTGCTAGACAACTGGAAGTGTTTTCTGGTCTCCAGTTTTTTCTTCCTGCTGTCTATTGTTTCTGGAGCAATCCTGGATTCCCGGTTACAATCTGACCTCTGGTGTTGTTTCAGGAGGTAGTAGGCCTTTCCTACGCACAAAGAAAACTATCCAACCATCACCAAGAAGACCTGCCTAATACAAAGAAAACCACTCAACTGGCACCAGGACTCAGGTGTCAGTTGAGTGTTTTTCTTTGTATCGGTGCCATTGCTGACCATAGAGGAGGCTCCAGGGCCTGTGGGTGCCCCGCCACTGGAAACGTTTGACAATAGCTGCAGGGTTTCAAGTTACAGGCCCCAGAACTGGCCATCACCATAAAAGGCATACTTGGTGAGTAATTGCACCCTGACCAGCTGTGGCTAGAAAGGGTAGTCCATTCGCTACTGGACTGTTGCAATACAGTAGACTGTGCTCCACACCGGGCACTAGAAAATCAGACACCAGCCACCTCACTTCACCAGGCACTACTAAAGTCGCCCAAAGAAGATCTTGTTCGCCAGTCCTGGTGTGGGCATGCTGTTTTGTGGGAGGTGGGTCCTCAGTTGGGCAGCCGTGATAGAGCGAAATGTTCTTGTGAATTGTAGGGGTGCATCATAATCACTGATAGGCCGCACCCACTTGTATTCAGACATATATTCGTATATTCAGTTTCATATTCATGTATGTTTAGTAAAGAATGAATAGTTCGCTGAGACAAAGTGAACCCAGTAGCATAATGGTGTTAGGATATTGATGTAATGTAATGCTTATTAAATTGTGTGAACATAATGCATAGAGAAATTAGTTTGTGGATGTAATGTAATTGCAGTAGTTTAAACGTGCACCATATTAATGTTGCACATGTAATTCATTGTTTGCATATGAAGTGTAATGAAAATGCTTATAGGGAAACATATGATGTGTGTTTAAAAGTTATATGTAAAGGCCTGACTACATATATGCTTAGGGAAGGCCTGGTTTATTCTTATGTTAGCTTATTTTTGTAGGCAGTGAAAAGATTCTCTTGGTAAGGCTCTCTGGGTACAAACGGTAGATTTAATTTGCACAGTGAGAAGGTTTCTGTTGAAAGTATCTTTTGTTGCAGGTGCAAGGACACATGTCTCGTTAGTAAGACTAACTCTTTGTTTTCGAAAGCTAGAGAGAGGGAGGCATGGTACGGGGAGTGAAAAGGAATGTAGGGATGATACTTTCGGCGGAGAAGGTGCCTGGGACTCAAGGTCAACGCAACCGTCCAGGATGAAGTCACCGTTTCAGTGGAAAAGCACAAGAAAGAAGACCTGGCCAAGGAGGCGTGATAAAGGCGTGTACAATTGTATTGGGGTTTTTGTATTAGGGTTAGTGCCCTGAGGGAGGAGGCCAGAGAAGAGGTAGGGGAGACCTGAGAGAAGGACAGAGCTGAGCTTAGGTACTATGTGATTGCACTTCTTAGGAAGTCTTCACAGCTGACACCTTTTATTCTTTCTTGCTTGGAAAAATCGTTATGCAGGGATGCCACTTAGCGTTAGTGTAGGGACAGCACTTGATTTTAAGCTTGTTTAGGCCAATGAAGAGCAACTTAGAAATAGGAGCAATCATAGTCTGGTTGGTCCTCCTAGAACTTTCTATTCTTCTTATTCTGAGTCGGATGAGATTCTTGCGTAGATTATTATTTGTATTAGTGCCCATCTATTTCTTTAACCTCGTGTTGAGGTGCTTGCACGTCCAGTTATTTTTGGCGATAATAAATTCTCAAACTTGAATTCGGAGTCAGTGGTCCTTTCAGACAAAACGAATGCTGTTATATAACCAGATGAGATTCTCTCCTTTACACTATTCAACAGGTAAAAAGATCTTGGCGACCAGAAGGTTCTTATAGATAATTAGATAAGAATCGGCATTATCAGTTGGTAGCAGAGTAGGATGGTTACCTTTGATGGTAAGGGGAGATCTAGAGCAAGATAGGAGACTAAGTTGCCCCATAGAGCCCGAGTGAAGCTGATCCAGAGGACCGCGGGAGAAGGATGTCGAAGGTCGTGGAAAACTGACGGAGAGTGACGGTGCGGCGGAAGTAGCAGTTCGTAGTAGAGTGAGTATGAAAAGAGTGATGTTTGGTAGATTGCGGTGTTTTATTGTTGTGTGATGTCTTGCGGAGTTGGAACGAGAGTTGTGTGATTGAGAAACGGACCGTGAGCGCGCGCGGGACCGGGAGATTTATTGTGGTGTAGAATACACCCAGAGTTGAGAACGTTGACCAGAGTTGTGGGGGTCACGAGACGTCATTGACAGACCCACTGAAGATAGGGAACACATGAGTGAGTGTGTGAATAACCAACGCAGGTCGTAGGTTATTGTGTGCAGAACATCGAATGATTGAATCCTATCGAGTGTGCTAAAGGCGATTGTCCGGTCGTTTCGCGGACAGACGATTGCCAGATTGAGGTCAACAAGCTCAAGAGGCTGATCGGTCACTAGTAAGACCGACGGTCAGAGAGGTAATTGTTCGGTAGGACGGACATTATTTCAGAGTATGACTGGGACAGATGCGAGCGAGAACAAGTGAATTAGAGAGGAACTGCTGCGAGCGGAGGAAAAGTGACGTCAGAACAGTGCCGCGCTGCGATAGGCCGGTTGGTGTGAACCGCGCTGGGATTGGTGGATTGGAATCAGGAAGTAAAAGCGGACATTTTGAGTGCAAATACAAAGTCGATTCATCATGAAATGTTTTAAAGCTTTAAGGGAACTTTGTAGAGGTGATAGACATGTGGTTGTTCGGGAGGGAGAGGAAGCTCCTCCCGAGGATACACCAGCACATTATATGGCAAAGAATGTAGGATTGCATACCATAATTTGGCTTGAGAATTGGCATAAAATGACAGAAGCAGAAGGAGAATTGTCGTTCCCTCGATATGGTACTTTCAGGTTAGAGGTGCTGTACCAGCTCAAGAGTGTAATGGCTTCATTACGACCACTACCTAGACCAACACAGTTTGAGGCACTACATGCGTGGATAAGGGCAGCGTATGATAGGAAGAAGGACAGATGCCAAGAAAGGGTGAAGAAATCGGTCAGGGCATTTCAAGATGCAAGGTGGGATGCCTTGGAGAAAAGGTGGAGAGCAGACACGATCGAAGGAGATAAGTTATACCCACTGCTGATACAAAATGGAAAGATTACAAGAATCGATGAGGACGACAGTGATCTAGATGACAGTTTGTTGGATAGGATGTTGGCAGAGAGGCCACCACCATTTAACCCAGATTCAGAAGAGGGAAAGACGACCCCAGCAGTGGCAATAGTTGATGAGAGCCAGAACCAGACTAGCATGAGAGTAGTGGGAAGAATTTCCACAGGAACGGAGGGGCAACGGCGTCTATGATAACACAGCCTCCTGCGGGGAACACAAGATTACCGGACTCTTTGACAGTACCGGTTACCATTGGCCCTATAGTACCGATATATGACCCAGACCGAGTGAGAGAAGGGAGCTCCGTACCGATGAGAAGGGAAGAAGGAAACAGTGAGAGTGGGAATGGGTTTGGAGTAAGGGTGGTTCATTTCCCAAGACCAATGGAGACAAGTACGCCGTTACCGGCTACTGCGGACTCTTCATTTGGGCGAGAAGAGGAGAGACCGGAAAGACCGAGGTCTTTACGGGAATCTAAGTCAGCTTTGAGGGAGTGGACACCAACAGTAACGAACCAAGAGGATAGGATGCAAAGAGATAGGGCACAAAATGTCTCGGAAGACAGACCAGGTTCTAGGAATATGGAAGGGAATAGGTCACAAGGACAGAATAGTGACTGTGACGAGCGAGATGGCTCGGGTTGTCGAGACGTACTGAGGAGTGCAGTACAGGCAAGGTTGCTAGACGTAGTGAGGCTGAAAGCAGAGGTAGACGAAATGATCAGTGGGGGTCTGCCTTTAGAAAGGATAGAAATTTATGGATCAGATGAGCTGCTGTTTGTAGCAAAAGATGTGACTCGAAAAGCTAGAATGGCACATGATAGATTGAAGGAATTGGCCAAAAGATATGAGGTGGACCTGAACAAAACTAAAGCGTTGCAGGGACCACATAGATTGCATTACAGTGATCAGGAGTTGGAGGAGAAAAGAATCACAGGATTAAAAACGCACACCAGAGACCTGATCATAGGAATGAGAATATGGATTTTGTTGGACAAATGGGAAGAAAGGTGGTCCAAAAAGAAACCAGTAAAGAGAGCAGAAGGGAAACGCCGCCGCCAGGAGGGGGGCGACGGGGGTTGGAAATTTTCCTTTACGGGAAGTACAGAATGGAGTGTACGTGCATGTGCCGTGGAATAGAGGTGATTTGGCTGCATTTACAAATGATTTTCCTCGGCTGAGGGAAAAACCGGTGGAGTGGTACAAGCAGGTTGAGCGGTTTGTGAAGATTTCAAAAGTATTGTGGATTGATTTGAACACTTTGTTTGACATAGTGGTACCAGGAGATTTGTGGACAGCATGTAAAGTCGCTATTGAGTGGCCGACTTCGGAACCGAAAAGAGAGGCGGTTACAAATGGTCCATCACCTGATGTCATGAAAAAGTATGAGCAGGTGATTACATGGTTGAAGTCGAAGATTTCACCTCAGGATATAGATTGGGTTAAGATAGATCGGACTGTACAGGAACCCAAGGAAACGGTGCATGAATACTATGAAAGACTTCTGCAAGTTTTTAAACAGTATAGTGGGTTAGATGTTTTGGACCCTAAGGATATGGGACAGTTTGTCTCAAAGTTTGTAACGGGTCTGAGAGGGGAAATCAGCCTCATGATACAGCACCATTTGATCTGCTGGCAGAACAAGCCACTAGATGAAATTTTGCGGTATGCGAGATACTGTAGTGATGAGGTGGAATCAAAACATCGAAAGCTAAAAGACAAATTAATGCTTGTCCAGATGCAGACAGCACAGAGTCAGCCTAGTGGAGGGACCTTGGGGAGAAAGCAAGGAAATTTCCAGGGAAACCAGAATGGGCAGGTACAGGGAAAGGGAAAACCAGTAGACCCCAAGACAGGAGTGGACGTGGCCACATTGAAGAAGACCACTGCGTGTCATCTTTGTCGCCAGGTCGGACATTGGAAACGCAAGTGTCCTTTGAACCCAGCTAATCAGGTACAGGAAGAGGAAGAGGGGGCTCAGGCACCCGCGCAAGAGGTGGTTAACACAATAACGAGACCTAGAACGATGAAAGGGGGGGTTTACAATTCTCACGCTCAGATTCCCCAAGCTCCAAGGTTTTCACAAGGAACACGAACGTACCAACAGATGCCCCTGTTCGAACGTTATGATGAGGATAGCTCAGACCCTTTATCCTGACGGTGCCTGAGGGGGAGGAAGACTGCACACTTGGAGCGGTCTTGGAGGTAGACCAGAGAGGACCTTTTGTGGAGGCAGAGATTGAGGGCAATCCTGCAACACTTTTGGTTGATACTGGAGCTACCCGGTCTACTGTAAGATCTGCAGTAGTCCCTAACCTACCCCTCTCGGGACAATCAATCCAGGTTGTTGGAGTAGCGAACAAGAAAATAAGCAGCCCATTGACAGAACCGATCTTAGTAAAGATAGGTACTTTCCAAACTAGACATCAGTTTGTAGTGTGTGATACGAGTCCAGTTTGTCTCTTGGGAAGAGATCTGTTGTGCAAGTTGAACTGCACGATTTATTGCACACCACGGGGAGTGGAGGTCCAGACGATAGATGACGATGCGGACTTTAAAATTACCAATCAGCTTCTGTGTATAGATCTGTACCCAATGGTGACTGTGGAAGAACTTCCACATGATCTGAGAGACGCAGTGTCGCCTGTGGTGTGGGATTTCGCAGGCGATGAAATAGGTTTAATCAGAGGGGTTGAACCAGTGCGGATTGAGGTGAAACAGAATGTTGATTTCCCAAGAACACCTCAATACAACCTGTCGACAGAAACGATTGCAGGAATAAAACCTGTGATCGAGACTTTCATTGAGAAGGGTATTTTAAAAGAGATCAGAGGTAGTCCCTGTAATTCACCCATAATGGGACTACAGAAACCGAGCGGGAAGTACAGGATCGTGCAAGACCTGCGAAAGGTCAACATGATAGTTGTCCCTTGTTGTCCAGTGGTACCGAATCCTTCAGTAATACTGTTCCAGATCCCATGTGAAGCCGAGTGGTTTACGGTTATCGATTTGTGTCAAGCTTTCTTTTCGATACCGCTCCACGAGGAAAGCCAATTTCTTTTTGCGTTCAGGCTAGAAAATCGCGTGTTAACATGGTGTCGTATCCCTCAAGGGTATACGGAAAGTCCATCGATCTTTAACCAGATCCTGAAGAAGAATCTTGAGAGTCTTGTGTTGCCGCAGAACTCAGTTCTCGTGCAGTACATAGATGACTTGCTCATTGCCTCAGAAACAGAAGATGCTTGCAGAATTGACACAGTAGCCTTGTTGAACCACTTAGCAGAGAATGGACATAAGGTGTCCCCGAACAAGCTGCAGTACTGTTTGAATGAGGTACAGTACTTGGGACACAGATTAGAAAAAGGCAAGAGGAAGGTGTCACCAGATCGAATTGAGGCAATAATGAGCATGGCAGTACCCACTACACAGAGGGAAGTTAGGATGTTTCTGGGAATGGTTGGCTATTGTCGACAGTGGATTCCTAGTTTCTCCTTGAGAGCAAAGCCTCTGCAGAGGCTTACACACAAGGATGTGAGTGATCCGGTACCATGGGACGAGGAGTGCTTGGTGTCATTCCTGAAGCTGAGAGATGATTTGTGCAGGGCTCCCGCACTGGGAATGCCTGATTACAACAAGGCCTTTTCATTGTTTTGTTACGAGAGAGGAGGATGTGCATTAGCAGTGTTAGCTCAGAACCATGGAGGTGTCCGTAGACCAGTTGCCTATTTTTCAGCTACTTTAGATCCAGTAGCTTCTGCGTTGCCCGGATGTCTAAGATCCGTTGCTGCAACAGGTGTCAGCATTGAAAGATGTGAAAGCATTGTAATGGGACATCCATTGACTGTACATGTGCCACATTCGGTTGAGTTATTAATGACCAGGACCAAGACCCAGCACCTAACGAACAATAGGTTAACGAGGTACGAGCAAGTCATACTTGCCGCAGAGAATGTGACTCTGAAAAGGTGCTCCGTCTTGAACCCTGCGACATTGATGCCTATACCGAACACAGATGATGAAGATTGTGAGGACCATGATTGTCTCGATGTGACCGAACTTTGCACCAAACCGAGACCTGACATTGTCGATGAGCCATTGGCTGACCCAGATGAAATTTTCTTTGTCGATGGTTCATGCTTAAGAGACAGTGTGGGGCAATTGAGAGCAGCGTTTGCTGTATGTACCATTTCAGGAGTGGTCGACGCTGCTTGCCTAGAAGGAGTACGCTCCGCGCAGGTAGCTGAGATCATTGCCTTGACCCGTGCCTGTTTGGCCGCTGATCGGATTCGAATCACGATTTACACAGACAGCCAATACGGCTTTGGCGTGGTGCATGACTTCGGGCAGTTATGGTCTCAGAGGGGATTTTTGACATCATCTGGCTCACCCATTCGTAATGGAGAATATGTAAGACAATTGTTAGAAGCATTACAGCATCCGAAAGAAATTGCTGTTGTAAAGTGTTCAGCCCATGGGAAGGGGGAGGACTTTGTATCCTTGGGTAATAACTACGCAGATGAGGTAGCCCGCTTCTGCGCAGAACAAGGATGCATATTCACAGGAAGAGAGATAGAAGAGAGCCAAGAGGGAACCGATCTCAGCATAATGTTGACCATGGCAGACACTTGGGAAGAGCTTAAGCGATTGCAGGATGACGTTTCTAACCAGGAGAGAGAGGGATGGATCAAAGCTGGGTGTGAGAAAGGAGACGTGGATGTTTGGGTATCAAACGATGGGAGAGCTGTGTTGCCGGAGGAATTGCTGAGTCCGATGGCAAGGTTGATACATGGACAGGCACACCTGGGTAGAGACGCAATGATGAGAGTGTTCAGACAGACGTGGTATAACCCACGGTTCCGAGCAATGGCTGAGACGGTATGTCAGAGGTGTGTTACTTGTCAACAGATGAATGCCGGAAAGAAAACTGTAGTTACATTGAGTCATATTGGAAGGTCAGGAGGGCCCTTCAATAGATTACAGTTGGATTTCGTGGAGATGCCTAGGTGCAATGGCTTGAGGTACATTCTAGTGATAGTATGTGTATTCTCACGGTGGGTGGAGGCTTACCCCACACGCAGGTGTGACACTCTAACAGTGGCTAAGTTACTGTTGAGGGAGCTTATCCCTAGATTCGGGATCCCGACCTCTTTGGAATCAGATAGAGGTGGGCACTTCCATAGCGAAATCATGAAGTTGCTTTGTGCGGCATTGAACATAGACCAGAGACTTCATTGTAGTTACAGACCGGAGGCTTCTGGGATGGTGGAACAAGTTAATGGAACTTTGAAAGCCCGGATGGCAAAAATGTGTTCTTCGACATCCCTGCAATGGCCCGACGCCTTGCCTTTGGTGCTGATGAGCATGCGAAGTGTCCCAGACAGAAAGACCGGGTTGTCCCCCATGAAATATTAATGGGGAGGGCAATGAGACTGCCAGCAGTACCAGCTACAGCCTTGATAAGCATCACTGATGATTTGATTCTCGATTACTGTAAAGGACTCTCTGATGTGGTCCGTTCTGTATCCCAGCAGGTGCAAGCAGCTGTGGTTCCAGCTTCGAGTGATCTGTGCCACGACTTGTGTCCCGGTGACTGGGTGCTCGTCCGGAAGCACGTGAGGAAGAGTTGTTTGGATGCCCGTTGGCGTGGTCCGTATCAGGTGATTCTGATCACGAACACAGCAGTAAAGTGTGGAGGATTGCCGAACTGGGTGCATGCTTCCCATACCCGCAGAGTTCCAGCACCCTTGGAAGAAACAGCTCCTCTCGTAAATGAAAACCCAGCGGATGTGGCAAGGCCACATGGGAGGACAAGTCAAGCTGTAAGGGTCGCTGACACAGCTGGTGGTGCACTAGAGCAAGCTGAAGGGGGTTTCCACAGTTCGAACCCTGACTCAGACACCGAAGAAGGAGATGGTGCAGTGGGCGGAGAAGAGTCAAATTCAAAAGAAAGAGGAAGTAGTGCACTGGGTATAGAAGGGGAAGGCAGACAAACGAACAGACGTGCAGAAAGTTGGCCTGAGAGACAGAGGCGACTGAACTTGAGGTTAGCACCTGAGAGAGACCTTGCTCCAGTGTCTGAAGTATCTGAAACGGAAGCAAGTGACGAGGACCAAGCACAAGACAATCGGCGAAGGTCAAAGAGAACAAGAGTACCTTGTCGCAGATACTCTACCCCTGAGTGGACTTACACTGTGTTTGATGCAGGGGGTGGTGAGTACGGGAAGACTGAGGTCAGTGGAAGTGGTCTGTCGGAGCCCGAATGTGGTGGTGAAGGTGGTACTGCGGATGCCAGGGCTCGAGATAGAGGGAACACTGACACTCACGGTTCCGAATCCCCCGCTTCTGAGTGAAGTCCGAAACTTGCTTTTGCATCGACTCGAATTCCCGCCTTTGGAGTTGAGCCGTTTTCACATGAAGTGCTGATTTTGCGTCTTGAACTTTTGTATCACGTTCTGGTCTTGCTCAATGAGGATCTCATTGTGGATCAGTTATGAACTGTAAATAAAAGTCTAAAAGAAGAAGATAACCTAGGTCCGAGTGGAAGAAGAATAAACTTAGGGACTTTCCACAGAAGAGGAACGAAAACTAGGGAAGTCTTTTTCTGGACTGTGTAAATAAGTTGTGATCGGAAAGGGAAAGCCTGGAAATTTCATGGTTGCTCGAGCTGGTTAAGCAAGTCACAAATAAAGGACAGAGACTTTTCTGAGTTCTTTGCGATAACCAAGACTTTTGAGAACTTTCGAAACCATGGAGCCGGGAGATCCCAATCGTAGATCAAAGTGGATTGTAGGCATCCTTATAAGTAGTGTAATAATTTCTATAATCATAGTAGTTATAGTCTCATATACTGGTTCGCACGAGCCAGAAGTAGAGGCAGTGACAGGGACACCGACACCTATCACACCTAGTCAGGAGGGGGTAGACAGGGCAGCTGATAGAGCTATGATATTAGAAGAAAGTCGTAGATTACATGTAGATTTGTCTAAGGGTGATTTTAAGCTTAATGCGTATGCTAAATTGTTGTATGAGTATGTTGATGTGATGGATGCGAAAGATTGTTATGTGTGTATGCAGTTGCCTACTTCGGTGGATGAGGGTATTAGGTATCATCATCTTCCACTGACTTATGGTATTTCTTGTAGTCTTTTGCTTAGTTTGTTTTATGAGAGAGAGCAGTTCGAGTATTTCTTTTCCAATTTCGACGCAGTGCTTCCTGAAGTCCCAGCTTACAAGCATTTGAATAAGTATGACTATTATAAGACCGAGGACAGACTGAGGAAGTACTTCATACCGAGTTTGGAATTGGATACAGCATTCGCACACAGACACAATCTGACTTGTCTGATGTCGGATGTAGAGAGAAAGTTTGTAGATCAGGTTGAAGATAGGTATAGAAAGCTGACTGAATCCCGAGATTTAGGGCATCACAGGACAGATTGGACGGAGGAAGAACGGTTGCATAAGACCAGGGGAAGCTATGGTCCTATAGTGTTAGATAAGGAGCAGAGGGGTAAGTTGTGTATAAGGCGTTATCAGACTTACTACGAAAAGGTTCCAGTGGGACAGAGTACTTGTGATCACGTTTTCACCATGGCAGATGTGGCAAAAGATTTTCTCCAAGGTCCTGTACAAGTGATACCTACGGTGTATTACGTATGTGGGAAGAATGCTTATGTGAAATTGCCTGCAAATTGGTATGGAACATGTTATTTGTCAATAATATTTCCAAAGATTTACCATACAGAGGATTTAAATCTTCTAGAGGGTGGAGAGCATTCAAGAACGAGAAGAGCTGCAAGTGCAGGGATCGTAGTGGGGGATATCTTTGGAGCTATGATACCTAGTCTAGGGGTAGTCTTGAATGACGTGAAGATCCGGAGGTTAGCGACTGTGGTGGATGAATTTTCGATGAACACAGCAAAGTCGTTAGTGTTGGTGGAAGGAGAGATGTTGTCGATAAGGGGAATGGTTTTGCAGAATCGCCTTGCTTTGGATGTCCTATTGGCAAAAGAGGGCGGAGTCTGTAAAATGTTGAAGGTTCAAGAGTGCTGCACTTATATACCAGACCGTAGCAAGGATCTGGAGAAATATATAAGTAACATCACTATGATCCACACAAAGATAGCGGATTTGACCGAAGAAGGGGCCTGGGAAAAGGTCGGAAAGGGTTTTGGTCAAGTGGGAGGTTGGTTTGCGAACCTAGGAAAGGGATTCCTTGGGTACTTCCTGAGACCACTCCTTATTTTGGTGTTTTGTGTGGCTGGCTTGTGGATTATGATCAAGGCCTACAAGTGGTATCGAGCAGGCAGAGTCAAGAGAGCTTTGAGGGAAAATGACATGAGATTGGCAAGATTGCAGGACAATCAGTATCAAAGGCTCAAGAGCATGGAGAAATTCAGATCAGGGAAGATGGGAACAAGTTCTGTTTAGGTCGGTTCCTTCTCCGAGGGAGTAGAATGAGATGTGATGACAGGAGTCATCAAAGGGGGGAACTGATAGAGCGAAATGTTCTTGTGAATTGTAGGGGTGCATCATAATCACTGATAGGCCGCACCCACTTGTATTCAGACATATATTCGTATATTCAGTTTCATATTCATGTATGTTTAGTAAAGAATGAATAGTTCGCTGAGACAAAGTGAACCCAGTAGCATAATGGTGTTAGGATATTGATGTAATGTAATGCTTATTAAATTGTGTGAACATAATGCATAGAGAAATTAGTTTGTGGATGTAATGTAATTGCAGTAGTTTAAACGTGCACCATATTAATGTTGCACATGTAATTCATTGTTTGCATATGAAGTGTAATGAAAATGCTTATAGGGAAACATATGATGTGTGTTTAAAAGTTATATGTAAAGGCCTGACTACATATATGCTTAGGGAAGGCCTGGTTTATTCTTATGTTAGCTTATTTTTGTAGGCAGTGAAAAGATTCTCTTGGTAAGGCTCTCTGGGTACAAACGGTAGATTTAATTTGCACAGTGAAAGGTTTCTGTTGAAAGTATCTTTTGTTGCAGGTGCAAGGACACATGTCTCGTTAGTAAGACTAACTCTTTGTTTTCGAAAGCTAGAGAGAGGGGAGGCATGGTACGGGGAGTGAAAAGGAATGTAGGGATGATACTTTCGGCGGAGAAGGTGCCTGGGACTCAAGGTCAACGCAACCGTCCAGGATGAAGTCACCGTTTCAGTGGAAAAGCACAAGAAAGAAGACCTGGCCAAGGAGGCGTGATAAAGGCGTGTACAATTGTATTGGGGTTTTGTATTAGGGTTAGTGCCCTGAGGAGGAGGCCAGAGAAGAGGTAGGGGAGACCTGAGAGAAGGACAGAGCTGAGCTTAGGTACTATGTGATTGCACTTCTTAGGAAGTCTTCACAGCTGACACCTTTTATTCTTTCTTGCTTGGAAAAATCGTTATGCAGGGATGCCACTTAGCGTTAGTGTAGGGACAGCACTTGATTTTAAGCTTGTTTAGGCCAATGAAGAGCAACTTAGAAATAGGAGCAATCATAGTCTGGTTGGTCCTCCTAGAACTTTCTATTCTTCTTATTCTGAGTCGGATGAGATTCTTGCGTAGATTATTATTTGTATTAGTGCCCATCTATTTCTTTAACCTCGTGTTGAGGTGCTTGCACGTCCAGTTATTTTTGGCGATAATAAATTCTCAAACTTGAATTCGGAGTCAGTGGTCCTTTCAGACAAAACGAATGCTGTTATATAACCAGATGAGATTCTCTCCTTTACACTATTCAACAGGTAAAAAGATCTTGGCGACCAGAAGGTTCTTATAGATAATTAGATAAGAATCGGCATTATCAGCCGTGTCTGGATGAGGTACTGTGACAAGTGCATTGAAATCTGATTAATATTCCGGCACCAGGTAATGAAACTAAACTTCTGCAGATTAAATACAGATACTGTTACTTGCTTTAGAAGTGTATCAATAAGAGCTTCTGCCCTTGAAGTGTACGTTCGTGAGACTGATTTCGATACACATTCTTTCACAAGGCACTTTAATTTTGGCATTGTTGCACAACGGATTTGCACAGTGGACTTCACGAACTCCTTCCACTGGTAAAGTTAGCCATTGACCACCATGTTAACTACTAATAATGTGTAGAAGCTGTAATAATATTTGGTTCTATATCTGGCTGTGAAGGTGCTAGAGACTTCTTGTGTTCATTGCTGATCGTAATAGTTTTATTCCAAGCGAAAATGTATTGTACAGTTCTTAGTCATGTAAGGGTTTTAATTAATCGAACATGAATGAATAAATTATTAATAGTTTGTGTAGAATCATATTCCTATGTGTATTGAAGCCATTTTCTATTTTGGAAAATATAGAGTTCTTGGCATGGTATAACAGTATTGTGGCTCCAGGACATTCGTAAATAACCACAATTCTTACAACTGAATCTCAGAAACCTCTGACTTCCCTGTAGCCCCAAGAAAAGATCTCAGAGCTCCGGTGTTGACCTTGCCAGTAATTATTGCATAAATGGCTTATCCATTGTTATTGTTTCACATTTTTTACAACAATGCAGGAGTCTTGAGAAACAACCAGTGGGTACATCACTTCAGCCAGTTACTTCACCACTTTCCTCCCTCAGCAAGTGGCTGCCAGAGCCTCCTATCTTCTCCCGCATCATTTAAACCTGGGAGGTTGTAATATTAACAGTACACCTCCCAGTATTACCAATCAGCTCCAGAGAGGAAAACATGTCAACATATTTGTTCCTCTATTATTAGGTTTGGAACGGTAGGGATAGCTGCAATCTCCTGGAGTGGTGCTGCATTCATGAGGTCTTCTTCTAATTCATATTCCTGTACATTGTGTACCCGCTGGAGTTGTGGATTCACTCACAATTCACTTTCCCTGGGGTGAATGCCACACTGCATTCCGCTATAGCCAGAAAGCATTAAGAGTGTCCCCTTCATATTTATTCACCTTCATTCTGCCACACATTCCTTCTGTGTTTCTTTTTATTCTGACTTATGAAGTCTTGAGAGAGCGATGCACTTTCAAGACTTCAGCAACACCTTTTTTAGGTCGCTATGTTAACAGGGTTATGTCTGCCCCTTTATAATCAGCAAAAGACACACAATTGATGGACGGAATGCAGAATAAAATGAAAACATTCACCCCCAGTCAAGAGATCTGGGTTAAATCCATCATTCTTTTGCTCACCATGCCACCCCAGTTTAGACCTGGCCATATGCAAATCAGTCTTGACCCTGTGCCTCATGGGAACAGTCCAGCCCGAACTGCCAAGCCAGGTCCTCCCTGGACCGGAAACAAGCATGGGATGGGTATGCCCAGACGTGGGTCCCTTGCTCACTGTGCCACTGGATTCAAGCTAGCCTGGCTGAAGAAGGGTGACATACCCTGAAACCAGTCCCAGGATGCTTGTTTCCGGTCCAGGGAGGACCTGGCCTGGCAGTTCGGTCTGGACTGTTCCCATGGGGCACAGGGTCAAGACTGATTTGCATATGGCTGGGTCCAAACTGGAGTGGCGTAGTGGGCAAAAGAACGATGGATTTAACCCAGATCTTTTGACTGGCGGAGAATGTTTGCATTGTCAGCATTCCGTCCATCATTTGTTTGCTGTAACACTTTTCGCCCTAAGTGGGATGGGTATGCCCAGACGTGGGTCCCTTGCTCACTGTGCCACTGGATTCAAGCTAGCCTGGCTGAAGAAGGGTGACATACCCTGGAAACCGGTCCCAGGATGCTTGTTTCCGGTCCAGGGAGGACCTGGCCTGGCAGTTCGGTCTGGACTGTTCCCATGGGGCACAGGGTCAAGACTGATTTGCATATGGCTGGGTCCAAACTGGGGTGGCGTAGTGGGCAAAAGAACGATGGATTTAACCCAGATCTTTTGACTGGGGGAGAATGTTTGCATTGTCAGCATTCCGTCCATCATTTGTTTGCTGTAACATTTTTCGCCCTAAGTGGGATGGGTATGCCCAGACGTGGGTCCCTTGCTCACTGTGCCACTGGATTCAAGCTAGCCTGGCTGAAGAAGGGTGACATACCCTGAAACCGGTCCCAGGATGCTTGTTTCCGGTCCAGGGAGGACCTGGCCTGGCAGTTCGGTCTGGACTGTTCCCATGGGGCACAGGGTCAAGACTGATTTGCATATGGCTGGGTCCAAACTGGGGTGGCATAGTGGGCAAAAGAACGATGGATTTAACCCAGATCTTTTGACTGGGGGAGAATGTTTGCATTGTCAGCATTCCGTCCATCATTTGTTTGCTGTAACACTTTTCGCCCTAAGTGGGATGGGTATGCCCAGACGTGGGTCCCTTGCTCACTGTGCCACTGGATTCAAGCTAGCCTGGCTGAAGAAGGGTGACATACCCTGAAACCGGTCCCAGGATGCTTGTTTCCGGTCCAGGGAGGACCTGGCCTGGCAGTTAGGTCTGGACTGTTCCCATGGGGCACAGGGTCAAGACTGATTTGCATATGGCTGGGTCCAAACTGGGGTGGCGTAGTGGGCAAAAGAACGATGGATTTAACCCAGATCTTTTGACTGGGGGAGAATGTTTGCATTGTCAGCATTCCGTCCATCATTTGTTTGCTGAAACACTTTTCGCCCTAAGTGGGATGGGTATGCCCAGACGTGGGTCCCTTGCTCACTGTGCCACTGGATTCAAGCTAGCCTGGCTGAAGAAGGGAGACATACCCTGAAACCGGTCCCAGGATGCTTGTTTCCGGTCCAAGGAGGACTGTTCCCATGGGGTACAGGGTCAAGACTGATTTGCATATGGCTGGGTCCAAACTGGGGTGGCGTAGTGGGCAAAAGAACGATGGATTTAACCCAGATCTTTTGACTGGGGGAGAATGTTTGCATTGTCAGCATTCCGTCCATCATTTGTTTGCTGAAACACTTTTCGCCCTAAGTGGGATGGGTATGCCCAGACGTGGGTCCCTTGCTCACTGTGCCACTGGATTCAAGCTAGCCTGGCTGAAGAAGGGAGACATACCCTGAAACCGATCCCAGGATGCTTGTTTCCGGTCCAGGGAGGACCTGGCCTGGCAGTTCGGTCTGGACTGTTCCCATGGGGCACAGGGTCAAGACTGATTTGCATATGGCTGGGTCCAAACTGGGGTGGCGTAGTGGGCAAAAGAACGATGGATTTAACTCAGATCTTTTGACTGGGGGTCAATGTTTGCATTGTCAGCATTCCGTCCATCATTTGTTTGCTGTAACACCTTTATAATCAGCAGCAGCGATGAAGAACATGGTAGACATTTGGATCTGCAACAGATCCAAAGTCTCCTCAGTGACAATAACAAGCAGCAGATTGTGGGTTGGTCAAGAGGGTAAATCCTTATGGCAGGCTTGTGAGATCTTGATCAATCTAAAAGTAAAGGCATGTCATGACTTAGGTGTGAGTAGGTGGCACAGGGCAGACATGTGCTATTAGGTCCCAAAAGTGGTGCTTGAGGTTGTTGTCCTGGGGCCCATTCTTCTATGACTCTGCAAACTGGGCCAAGTATAACCATTTCCACACCTGACTGTCAGGGTAAAGAGGACGAGCAGTCACAGGCTTCTCAGGGAGGTAGTGTGGAGGACAAGAACCGAGAACTCAAAAGTCAACCAACAGACACAATAAAGTATTGTCCAGCCCCGTGCTTATTATTTAATTGAAAGAAAGTACTTTACTTTCACAGGAAAACGAAATACTCCACAGTTCAATAGGAATGCAATTATAGGGTTGTAACCTCAGTTATGCTCTTCAGTCAGTCATTACTGACCCTTTCTGGTATTCCCTTTCCCTGCTACAGGAAATATTTTAGGACTCCGGTCCCCAGCATTCTATGGGAATAGGCATTGATTAGACAGAGGTGAAGATTATTTCAAATACCCCACTGATCAAATGTGCAACTCAGTTGAACGTCTTTTTCCCCTTGACAAAAGTCTTAAGTCCTTGCCGCAGACATGTCTGTGCAATTTAGTATCTCATTCTGGTTGCCAGCTAATCCCCCTTTTTACCTGGGGGTTGGCAATACAGTTCTAGTGGTGGGGCAGGTGAGGTTTCCATACCTGACCCTGCAGCAACAGTTTCACTTCTGCAGTGGCAGCGGCACATTGAAGCAGGGGCTGCTTGGTGACGTTGGCGTGGCAGGCCTGTGCAGTGGCACTCGTCTTGAGCTATGGGGAGCTGCTCGGATGGGTGCAGATAGGTGTTCAGGTATGGCTGTTGCAGTCTCTGGGCCGAGTCATCTGTGATAGCCTGTCTTCATCAGTTGTTGGCCTTCATGCCAATCAGACCATTCTACTTCGGTAGCAATGCAGCTCCTTTTCCTGATGCTGGCAGCTCTCAGGCTCACAGCAAGTTGACAGTCCATATAGTGATGCTTGGTGCAAACGTCTTGGTGCAGTTCACTCTGGAACCACTCAGAGAGAACAAGGGAGACCTTCACACCACGGGTACTCCCCATGGAGAGACACTCTGGGCTTCTCCTCCTAGTCAGTCTGCCCTCCTACTGCACCAGGTGCACTCTTTCCCTCTCTCAGCAGACAGGCTACTAGACACTTTAGCAGACCTCTTCAACAGAAAGTTCAGACTTTAGGTGATGTCTCTTCATGTTTTATGAGTCTGGCTATCAGGAAGAAAGCAGCCCTGGTTATGCAGCAGCTCTTCAAGTACTCTGCGGAGAACTCCCTTTCTTGGTCAAGAAGAACTTTAAACTGGACCAAAGTGGCATTGTTTGGATCCCACCTTTATGTATATTTCCCAGCCAGGAGATGTTGATCCACTGCTAAAGGTTTCAGAACCGGTTTGGGTAGGTTCTCTACCAAATTATATTTTTCTGGTTGTTCCTCAGACACACCCTTTTTGAAACGTGATGGCTCTCACAGCAAGTAGCACTGGTGCTGGCTCCAAGCAGGAGTATCCAAAATACTGGTGCAATGAAATGTGAGATCTCTGTGCCAGGCTGTCATCAACCTTCCAGAGGCAGCAGTCAGAGACAGACAGTAGGGCAGGCCATGCCTAGAAATGTCCTCACCTTGAACAACAGAAACTACAGTCACACCCTCACGCCTGCCATCTACCAAATGGTAGTGCACAGGAAAAGCTAATTAGCAGCCTTTTGAAGCTGTCGTCATCCTACATATTATGCCCTGCTATTCATGGCTGTCCAAAATGGATCCCACTGGCCCCCAGTACTCAGGCTTATCCCACACACAGTGCCTTGCTACCTACACATTCACTGCACACACATGTACTTTGCATACACTACGTTCTGGACATTCACATAGCAGCTGAACTTTACACAAGAAGGGTTAGTATAGCGCATCATCTATGAGACAGAGAAAAAGATATGGTCACGCCAAAGCTGCACTAAAAATGGTACGCTGTCACCGTCACTTTATAGGTCTCACCTTGGATATTGACAATAGCCCTATGCCCACTGTGAGGGCAAGTTTTGTGGGCCCATCCAGGTTATAAAGCAGGTTCTGTACACTGTATTACCAGGGCTAGTCTAGGACTTTGCGCACAAACTATATTAGCGTGATGTTATGGTGTAAGAAATTGGGGTATTAATCAAATAATTATCACAATCCTTGTCAGCTTGAACCACTAAAATCAGTAAATAAACCTAAGCTCAACCCCCTGGTAGCCGTGGCACATAGCACACAGGCTTAACTTAGCGGCAGTGTGTAAAGTATTCATACAGAACTAAAACAGTAATAAAGTCAAAATGCAAAACAATACAAATTTCAAAATGAATTAGAACAACTGAGTAAAAGTTATTAAACAAATTGACACACACATGACAAGAATCCAATAAGGGGAACAGGAGATATGCATTTCTAAAGTTATAAGTAGAAATAGCGCCAAGAAGCACAAAGTGCCAATGATAGTCAATGTTCCCAGTAGAAAAGGACAGAAGCCAAAAACAATAGACAATGGCGGACCACAGGTACCACACCTCACAATGAGTTTCAACAAATTAGGGTCCGGTGCACTACTTTTCCGGTACCTGCCGTTGTTTGGTATCACTGTCCAGCAGACATAAATAAAACCACTAATGGAATGGTGCACCTGGAAAGAAATTGTAGTCCATAGAGATCCAATAAAGTGTTGCAGAATATCTGTTTAATTCTTTCTTTATTTTCAATCCATATATGTACAATGAACATCCAGCCAATGCGTTTCGTTCAAAGCATCTTTTTTAACTTCATCAGGGCTCAGGTTCATTGAATTAAAAAAACCTCTTCCTTTTTAGAAGTGGAGTCCTCATATATTAATTTGGTAGATAATGGGTTATATAGAGTTATGCCTCTCTTAGACGTAGATCATGTTATATCCAGGTATATTTTTACATTATCTTCCGTTAATATGGTATAAAGGGTGAAATAGCCCCAGAGTTGATACCTTGATACGTATCTTGGTCACCTTCACCGGGTCCAACAGGTAATTTACCTTGATCTTCGTCTAAGTTATGTTTACATTACCACTGTAGTGGATGGCACAATGAATGCTACAGTCCACTTGTGACATTTAACTTACAGACCCTGGGTACACCTTGGTACAATATACTAGGACTTATAAGTAAGTTAAGTATTCCAATCAGGAGTATACCGATTTTACCATGTTGAAAGGAGGAGCACAAGCACTTTAAAGCTGGTTAGCAGGAGTAAAGTGCCCAGAGTTTAATACCCAGCGAAAATAGGATTTGAGGCCAAAATTTCAGGGTGACTGTGCAGAAAGGGCAAATTTCCAACATAACACACAGAAACAGTTGGGCACTCAATGCAAAGGTATACGCCCATTTACCATACAAGGAGACATTCCATCCTGACAGTGGGTGCAGACTAAGCAGAGAATATTATTTGAGATCACATTCAGTCATGTTGGTGAACAGCGTAAATTAAGATAGTGAGGGATTATATACATGAAAGACAAAATATGAACTTTATGTTACAAACAATGTTTAAAGTTTGGAAACAGTGGGAACTCGGATTATAGGACTGTGACCTGTTTTTATTGTTTGCAAACTGTCTGAACTAAGAAGAGTCTAAATTCATGTAACTTTTGCATAGACATCAAAAGACATAATATTGTTAGAAATGGGATCTCTAGTTGGCAAGGGCTTGCACCTTTGTCCAAGTAGGGACCCTTCTTCCTAGTCAGGGTAAGGGAGTTACACTCCTAAAATAACCCCTGCTCACCCCCTTGGTAGCTTGGCACGAGCAGTCAGGCTTATTCTAGAGGCAGTGTGTAAAGCATTTGCACATAACCAACAGTAATACAGTGTAAGCACTACAAACGGACACCACACCAGTTTAGAAAAATAACCAATTTTTATATACTCAAGACAAGACCGATTACGACAAAAATCCACAATACTATACTTTAAAAATGAATGCTTGATAAGGTAACTTCTTCTTTGCAGGAATAACACAAAAGCAAAGTTCGATGCGAGTCAGTAGCCCCGTCAGGGTCTACGCGATGCTGAAATACACAGAGTCCAACAGTTCCAGCCGACCGCGTCGCTACGGGCCAGCAGAGTCGTGAACAGACTCGGTCACAGTACCTTTCTCGTTGTGGCTGGTACGGAGTGTACGAGCCGGTCGGCGTTCGTCGCGGTTGCGGTGCAAGACGGAGCGATGCAAGGTGCGGTGTCCCTCGATGCGGTGCAGGCAGCGGCTCGATGAGCGTCGTGCAGACGGAGTCGGTGAGTCCAAGGCGTGCGATGCAGGGTGAGACGATGCTCGATGCGGTGCTGACAGGTTGTGATGCAGGCGACCAAGCCGGAGTGCGGGAGCTGGCGTCGGACAGCGGTGCGAGTCGGAGCGGTGCGTCGCAAACGTGCGAGCGGTGCCCCAAATGCGATGCGGTCACGACTGTTGAGCCAGTTGCAGCGACCGCGTCGGTCGGGTCCGGCTGGTTCAGTGAAGCGATGCGAACTGCGGTGCCCACAGGTCACGGTGCAAGCAGCGGCTCGATGTTGATGGCATCGGACGTCGCCTACGGTGAGACCAGGGTTGCGATGCGAAGCGGGGCGATGCGGTCTGCGGTGCAAACAGGTCACCGGTCAGGGATGGATTCGGTTGACGGAGTCGGTTGCTGTTCCCTTCCTCTGTGGCAACTGAAACAGCGTTCCAGAAGCGGTACCCAGAGGCTTGTGAAGTCTTTGCAGTCCCTGAGACTTCTTAACAGGAGGCCAGCTCGGTTCCAGGCCCTTGGAGATACTCAGCACAAGTTTGTAGAAAGTTCAGTCCTTTCACTGCCCAAGGCAGAAGCAGCAGCTGCAGGCCAACCCAACAAAGCAACAACACAGCAAAGGGGCAGTACTCCTCCTGGCAGTTCTTCCAGCTCTTCGTCTTGGCAGGTTCCTTGATTCCAGCGAGATCTAAATTCATGGGGTCAGGGCCCCAATATTTATATCCCAAATTCCTTTGTTCTCTGAAGGCAGAGAGGCCTTTGCCTAGTCCAAACCAGTTCTGGAGCACTTTGTTGACAAGTCTCCGTCCCTTCTTTCAGAGAGTAGGCCAGGGACATCAGACGCACCACAGGAGGTGGAGCCAGCATTGTGGAGGGAAGGCACTGTCCTATTCAGGGCCCAGGTGCAACTCCTCCCACCCATCTACATGTAGATCTTGCTATTCAGCCCTGTGCTGACTCACCCTGACTCACCCTGTCTCCTGGCATCCCCCAGTCCCTGTCACTCACACTCCAGACAAGGAATACGCAACCTCGCAGAGGCAGGCTTGGATGGTTAGACAAGAAAATACCCACTTTCTAAAAGTGGTATTTTCAAACACAGAATGTTAAAACCAACTTCACTAAAAGATGCATTTTATCATTCTGAGTCCAGGCATAATAAACTCGAATTTCTACCATGTTCCCGGGGTCAGTTAGGATTATAAGCTGTAATAATCAAAACTGCCCGTTCTGGCCTATGGGGAACAGGTAGCCTTGCAATAGTGAAAAACGCACTAGGCTGTAATTCACTATCAGGACATGCCACACACACCAGGGCATGTCCTACCTTTCACATACAACGCACCCTGCCCACAGGGGTACCTTGGGCCTACCTTAGGGGTGACTAACATGTAGAAAAGGGAAGGTTTAGGGACTTGCAAGTGTGTGCACTTGCCAAGTCGGCATGGCAGCCCCAGGCTGCGCACAGGCTCTGCAATGGCAGGCCCGAGTTACACTTTACGGGCTGTTTGCGTGGGTGGCACAATCCAGTGCTGCAGCCCACCAACAGCATTTGGTCTATAGGCCCTGGCACTCGCAGTGCACTTTACAAGGGACTGACACATAAACCAAATAGGCCAATCATGGAAACGCCAATCCGTAACACATTTTATACAGGAGCACTTGCACTTTCCCACTGGACAGCAGTGAGGAAAGTGCGCAGAATCATTACACCAGCAAAAACAGAGTCAAAACCGGGAGGTCAGAAAGCAAAAAGTCAGGGGAAACACGCCAAAAGATGCCAAGTCTAACAAATATCTTGCAACTTTCAAGGTAGCCTTCTGAATTTGTAGTTATGGAGCCCTGTTAAGTGGTTTCTGCAGTTGAGGACCCAACCTGTACACAACCAAACCTACAGACAAGAACACAATAGCTTCTGACTAGATTGGATCAAGCATTTGGGTGGAATGATGTGTGGCTGTTCACAGGCCAGACTTTTCTTATCTCTCCTCCATTTTCCCTAATGTCCCGTTCCCTTCCTCCAACCCTTCCCCACCCCCAAAGACCCTCAGTGAATTCATGTGATTGTAAAGATGAAGTCCAGGACATTTAAAGGTGGCCGTTTTATTGTTAATAGCGTGTTTGTAATATAGCACTTTAGATTGTACTTCTGCCTCTTCTCTGTTATGTAAATAGCAGATATTATTACTACCCAATTTAATTGTTCTAAATCTAGCATGACCAAAAGTATGGAAGGATGAGTCAACTTTGCTGGAAGTCAGTATGATAGCAGCTTGCGCTACATCCACAGTATTACAATGACCACATGTGAACAGCAGTGCCGGCTCCTCTACTAAGGCGGAGGAGTGTCGCCCCACTGCTCTTGAGCAGTGCAAAAAATAAAAATAAAATGATAATAACAAGATGTTATTATCATTTTATTTTTCCTTGCGGGACTCGAAGCCGGGTCGGGGCAGGGCGGGGCTAAGCTCGCCAGAGTGAGGAGTGGTTTGCACTCCCTAAGTGCGCATGACTGTTTGGCCGGCCCTCTTGGGCTAGCCAAACAGTCATGCGCATTTAGCATGTTCTCCACCTGGCTGTGTTGCACAGCCCGGTGGAGAACATGCCCAGGCTCCCAGGCACTGCATGAGCGGCCAAACAGGCCACTCAGACCAATCACGACTCATGCAGCGTCGTGATTGGCTGGGAGAGTCTGGGAGCCTTATGGGTGCTTCCATTCCTGCTGCAGTGCCGAGTGAGGATGGAGGAGTGGCGGTGGCAGCGAAGATAAGTTTATTTAATTTATTTTTCTGCCACCCCCATTCCGAGGCAGCCGCCACTGGTGAACAGAGAGATACAGACCTAATTAGGTGTACTTAAGTATAAACATTTGATTTAGGAGATTGTGGGCACAAAAGTAAAATTATGGTGGCAATTTGCAGAGGGTGTGCTATGACTTGAGATGAAGTTAAAGCACAGTCCTACCAGCAGAGTAAAAATGGGACATAGCATTGGTGCTGATAGATGTGTAAGAACTCCTGAGAGCCTCATTATAGTCAGATGGTGAGGCGTTATCAATATTTTTCATTGATATTAAACATCAACATTTCTCATCAGTGCTTGTCAGCTGTGAATTAGTTAGGTTGGGTCAATCTGAAGATCTGTAAGAAAGTAGCAGCAGGTAGGTCCGTCTGAAGGCAGCCTCAGCATACAGCGAACTTACACTGCTGGCCATGCCAGTATTTCTTAATGGCTGCTGCATTAATCGTGAAAGCAGAAATTGACGTTGTAACAGTTTGGTGCTATTGAATGACAGGAAGACGTAATGCCAAAGCAGAAAATAGAACGGGCTCAAGGTAAACAGGTATCCTTGGAGAAGAAATGTTGGGTCTGAAGGATTCACTCCATATTGAGGTCATACACAAATTTAACAGTTATGCATTAATTGACTCCTGAGAGAAAACAAAGATGATCTTACACATAGAATTGGACAGTCAGAAACAAAAATGGAGGAAGAACTTGTAAAACCAAACTTGCTACAAATGGGACCTTCGAAAACAGAGTCGAAGACGATGCGCTTGCAAGACTGCTGTTATTGCATCATTCTGATCATTTTAGAAATTGAAGGCTTTGAATAAAAACCACGTGATGAATTGCTGGAAATTAACTTCTTGCAAATATTATAATTAGTGTTCATCCAGTCATTCTAATTACGACCGGCGCATAGAGGGGCATATTAGTAGAAAATGACGCAGTGCGGTCCTGCAAGGCATCTTGCTGCGCCTAGCTGCTTCATTAGGAAAGTGCAGGGATGCGTCATATTTACAGTAACATTTATTTATTTATTTTTATTTAATGCGATTTTATATAGCGCGAACATTACCCGAAGGTGTCAGAGCGCTTTACAAAAGAACCAGTTGCGTTACATAAGGACTTTGGATTACATGAGTTACATAAGAGATACAAACAGAAAAAATTGCAAATGTACAAGTTGTAAAGTCACACAAGGAAGAGATACACACAGAAAAAAATTGCAAATGTACAAGTTGTAAAGTCACTCAAGGAAGAGATACAAACGGATAAACTCTAAACTCATAGGAATGGTAGTAAGTACAAAGGTCTACTACAAATACTAGTGGTTAGAGTTATATATAAATATATATACAAATAGTAAATTTACTCATGATTACATTTTACCAGCGATTAGGCTTGGACAATTAAATATTACATATTTACAGAGTGAACGGAGAAATAAAACATCAAAAAGGGTAGAGAGAGGTAAGGGGGGGGGGAGAAGAGTCGGAGGCTGAGATTGGCGAGAGGAGAGAGGGGGAGAAAGAGATAAGGCAGTCCAGCAAAACAGAAATGTCTGAAGTTCGGCAGGATGGAGTCCAACGGACCGAAGGACAGGACAGGAATCAACCAAATGGCGGATTCGGGTCGTGGGCATCAAAGGAAACATCACAAAAAGGCAAGATGCACCAAGTCAAGACCCAAAAAACCTGGAGAGCAGAGTTCCATTAAGTAGGGGGGGGGGGCACAGCCACAGCACCAAGGGAGGACAGAGGGCAGTAGAATGACTGCTGTTTACGTGCACAGGCCCAGTACCGCGAGGGCATCAGGCTGACGACCAGCGCATCAAGGAGAGCCGAGAACTGGAGCGAGTCTCTGAACAAATTGGGACCAACAGCAAGCACTGCCGAGGAGCCCTCCGCCATCTTGTGCTCAGCAAGCGCGTCTCTGACCCGGGGAGTTTAAGGCTGGTGGGGGGACAGGTCATCAGAGCCCCCTACCGTCAACACCGGAACATCAGGGGAACCCAGGGTCATCATCAGTGCCCCCGCTCACCGTCTATTATCCCGCGGTGCGTGACTGCAAACAGTGGAGACCTCATGTATTCAGCGCTGCGTTCTCCCGTCAAGAAGCACATCGCCAGCCGCCAACTCCGCTCTGATCTCCTGCACCGTGAGTGGCTAGGCGAGGCACGCTGGAGTGCTGGGGGTTTCTGAGACCGCGCGCGCTCACCGTAATAATACATGCTGCGGGCAGTGATTAGTTTCGGCAGCAGTGATGGCGGCGCTCCGCTGATGCTATCTCAGTGCTTTCCTCTGTGCTAGCGCACAATTGGCTCCCTAGCGGCAACGCAGGGGCCCTTGCACCATGACTGCGTTGCAGGGATGATTGTTTTTGTGCAGGAAGCGACACCTTCCTGCACAAAAACAATCATTGATGCCGTTTTCCTCCTCCTATGTGTGCGGCATAATGCAGCACACATAGAAAGAGCAAAATCAAGGAGAAATAAAGATATTTCTCCTCATTGCGCCACATTAAAACCTCCCCTGGGGAGGCATTCGAATCTGACGCATTCCTAGGTTTACAAAACCTTGTAAATCTGGGATTGCGTCAGAATCCATGGGTGTTGTGTAGGAACACCCACAGCAACACCCAAGAGGGACAAGGCAGAAGAAGAGAATTAAGGAGAAAATATCAGATTTCACCTGCTGTCATTCTAAAAATCCTCCAAGCAGTGATTGGTTTTTCACTGTTGTCGGCAGCACTGAAAATTGGTTGTATGACGTTACCACGCATGCCATTACCCCGCATGCCGTTACAACGCATACCTTTACCCCGACTCGCTGTCTGGGGTGCGCTGGAAGTTGGAATAGTATAATTTACTATTCCAACTCCAGTGTGTGCACCAGTAGGGAAGGTGTTGGAGTTAAATCCAACACCTTCTACCCCCTACAGCAAGCCTTTCGCGTTGTAACGACACGCGGGGTAATGGCATGCGTTGTAACGCATGCGTTGTAACGGTTGTTACCCCTGAAAATTCCATTTGGGAAGGAATGTAAAGCTGACAAAGCTACATTTTTAAGCACTCGTGTGCCTACCTTTTCATATTAAGCACTAGCCCATAAACTAAACTCCAATAAACATCAACCTAGTCACCCTTACACTAGCTTCTAGGAGGAACAGGTTGCCAGATGCCAGGCTGATGGGGCTATAGGCCTTTTTTGCATGCTCCGGTGTTTGAAAATGTAATCTATATTTTAATATTGTTTGGCGTCACACAGGTTTGAATTAGCTGAAAATGGATAGCGAATTCAACATCGTTCAAAACACGGTGTCCCAAAATAGGTTTTGCCTGTAGCCACAAAACTCCTTAAGATGACGCTAGCACTATGTTCGCCCCCTCACCATGCACCCCTTTGCACCATGCACTCCCACTCTGGCACCTGGTGGTCTCCTCAATACACCCTGACCTGCCACTACCTCCTTGATAGCAGCAATTGGTTTCACGAAGCTTAAGTAATATATTTACAACATGTGGAGAAACATGCACGCTTCAGCTAACAGTAAGATCAGGACTCCGGAGAGCAGAACATTACTTCTGACACACATAGAACAAGTGCAATATTTCCTGTGTGAAGCAAAAAGACATAGACAGCCCTCATAGGACAGCATCTACAGGGTGGTGGACCTTTTCAAGGCAGGGCACATCACAGTGCTGTTACAGGCACCCAGTGCTTAATTTGAGCCGGTAATTTTCGGTGCTCGGCGCCAGCACTTAATTGTCAATACTGGGGCTTGTGACAGTCTGCCAAAAGGTGGCGCTGTCCGGCTAATTTAGAGATGAGCACAACAACAGTTAATTATTAATTCAATATACATTAAAAAATACTATTACCTGCCGCCCAAGCCATTCCTTATAGCCTTGGGGGCCTGAAATAGTCCGAATTGTCACACTTGTAGGAGTGTGATGGTTAGTAGTTGTGTTGTTACAATTATTGGCAGCGCTGGCAGGGGGGATGTGTGGTGCAAGCTGCAGTGGCCTCCTGACGAGAGCCCTGGCACTTATTGTTTTACAAATTAAGCACTGCAGGCACCCCATATAAAACATACCAACTTCTAACCCGAGGCTGGGCTTAAAGAAGAGGGTTGTCAGCACATCTCTTTTCCTTTCTCATTGGCTCTTCAGAAACATATAGCTGCTGTTCGCATTGTTGTGGTAAATAACTGCTTTTTAGCATGCCAATTTGTTTTTCCAAGGAGATTAACCTTAGCCCTTTAGCAGAGAGATGCATATGCATTTCAAAGACTCTCTCTGCCCTCTCACCCAATGGCCTGGTTAACCCATCACTGCCTGCAAGAAAAAAAGGTGGAAGGTCAGGAACTACATTTTATTTTCCATTTAACAAGTTGGTCGCCTAGCACCGTGACATATGATCCCATCCGCCGTTCCTGGCTTTTCAGCAACAGCAAAATGCATTCTGGAGCCTGCAGTTATTCTTTTAACACAGACATTATATATCTATACCTCGGTATATGCAAAGTGCTGTTAACTAAAATTCCAGAATCGCTGAAGGTGTTGTATGTATCATGGAGCCACTTGTCAGATATGTTTTAAAAGTTTACAAAGTCTTCTAGTCAATTTAAAAAAAAACGGTTTGTGTCACATGTAAAACTGAAAGTGAACCCATCTCACACATTGTGTGAGGGCTCAGTCTTTTATTCACTTCATGCATTAAAACAAGCATTGGCAAGGTGAATCATTTAGTATTTTGTGTAGTCCAAAGATTTACACCAAGCTTCACAATGCAGCAAAGGTACAACACGGACAGCCGCAGCGCAATCTTCCCTAACATGAATAATAAGTAAAGGACAGGTGGCAGTGGCAGGTGGAATATAACACAATTCTCACACATATACAAAACAAGTACAAAACAGGAGCTAACTCACTAAGTCCCTCAATATGAGCAGGTGGGCAGATGGGCAGGGTTTTCCCTACTTCCAGAGTTACCAATATCAAGAGGACTGGTAACTTTGGGGCAGGAGGAAATCTGGCCCTTTAAAAGTTGGACCCTGAGGGTCCACTAAGAAATTAGAATTTCCAGTGAATTGGTAATTCCGACCCCAATTCCTTGTAATTCCTTATTTCCCCCATGCTTTCACAGGGAGATTTTGATTGTTTTTCTGTGGCCGAAATCTCCAGGTGAAAGTAAAGAGATCTGCGGTGTTCCAGCAGATCTCATAATTTCAACTAGTCTGGTACCTGCTGTTACCGGCCCCTTCTACATTAAGGGGCAATTTCTAATGAGGGCCTAAAGAGGAAGTGAAATGAGTTAAAGAACTGCTGTAGGCTCCCTGCAGACATAAACATTCAGAAACAGCCAAACCGCTTTTGGAATTACCATACATTCATGTACTCACATAAGATGATGACCCCTTGCCTACCTAGATGGTATGCTTCAACAGTGGGTTCTGCATCCAGCCCTGGGGTGCATCCAAGAGTCCTTCTGTTCACTGGTTGTATTGTCTCCTAGTTATGGGCCCCCTAGCTTGGGAGAGGTTATGTCCCTTATGTTGACATTCATGTTATCCCCTTGTTAAACTTTCAAACCTATATTGAAATTGCGTGTGGCAGAGCTAAAAACGTTTTTACTTTTACTGGCGTCTCCCTCCCACACAATTCAAAACAGGAGGGTTGAGGAGGAAACCCTGCTTTTCTTTTCTGTTGACATGTTTCGGTGCTCGAATATTCCCCCTATGGGGTCAATCACCTTCCTCAGGACTATAGATTTTGGTATATCACATCAAATATTGTGAAACAGCCCCCGATTCATAGGGCATGCTATGTAAGTGCATGCAATACATCCTTTTTTTTTTTTTTTTTATAATGTGAGGAAACAGCAGTGGAAACACCCCTTCTTCATAGAACAGGTACACTCTGAGCAGAAATAGTGCAAGGTTCCTTCCCTAAGAGAACAAGGTACAGATAGGGCAGCAGCAGCACAAGCTTTCCCCATTACAGGACACACAAATTAGGCAACAGTGGTGCAATATTTTCTTTGTCACAGAACAGGTACAGCATGGTAGCAGCAAAGCAAGTTTCTCTTTCTCAGGAAATGCAGCAAGTGCATTCTTTTCCCTCCAGAACATATTCAGCTGGGCAGACCGGAGCAAGCTTCAATCGCTTACAGAAGAATCACAGTTAAGGCATTGAGTAACATCAGTTACTGGGAGAGAGGATGCTTAACTCAGAAACAGGAATTTATAGGTAGATATTGGTTTGAATATTCAAGTTCTTGCCGAAATGTAACTGGGGAAATTGTACAGTATTTACCATACATCCGGATTTTGGAGCAGGATCATTGATATCTGTAGGTCATTTCCTAAAAATGTGTAATCGGTTCTATTTATTGCACCCGATAAAGAATGTACTCCCAGGTTATCATTTATCAGGTGTGATAATACCAACTTTATTCCGAAAAACACAAACCGGACTAAGGCTTTTCGACAGACTGAAACTATGGAGTGTTGACCAATTGTTTTAGATGCAACCATGCTGCCCTCTACTGGCCACATAATTGTCGTTGTGTTGTAATAGGACGTCTCCAAATTCATATACTTAATATATCAGAGCAAAAGGTAAACTAACGGTATACATCAGTGGCTCCTAACCTGTGGCCCGGGGACTCCTGGGGGTCCGCAAAGACTTTCTCAGAGGTTGCGACTACTTAGAAAATCAAATAATATTACCAGATTAATAATGTGTATATAAATAAAGAAGTTAAATGTACAATTGAGAATTTTAAAATGTACTGCAAGTCAAGTGAAGGAATTTGAAATTGGAGACTAAAAATTAAATTGGTATCCTCAGATTGATTTGTGGGAGCAGTGCAAATGCATCAAACAGAATATAGTATGGATGATGAGTGGCCTCAATTGAATTTATACCTTCATATTAATCTTTTTTTTAATTTATATGTGTTTACGAATGAAATGAAATGTGTCAGAATTTGTGTATTTGTTTGAATGTTTTTTTTCTGTATTTGTTGTGTATTGTTTTACAGTTCAAATCATCGGCAATGCTTGGGCTGGGGCCCTCGGCTTAGTGGGAGGCCCCCGGATTCCAATAAAGAATCGGGAGGGGTGGGGGGGTCCCGGGTTCCAGTAATGATTAATTGGAGGTCCCCAGAAGTTAAAAGTTTGAGAACCACTGGAATACATTATAGCCACAAGCAGATCCCTCCATCAGACAAATGACTGGCTATAGTGCCTAGAGAAGCCTGTGCAATTCTATTTAGTTCCGTAGCTAAATCCAGCGCAATTCCTAAATTTGCTGAGAGACATATTCTCCTTGACAAGGCATTTTGACTTTAAACCGGACTCCTGCTGGTATCTTGCTTGACTTTTTTGTTTGGCATATAGCTTCACAGTAAAAAAGTTACTCAAGATATCGAAAAATGTATTTTGCTTATCATTGTGCAAATTACACATATTTGGGGAGAAAATCCTAATTGTGCACTCTTGGAGTATTGGGACCTATGTCACTACTTCATGTGCTTCACCCTTCTTACACTAACTTAAATCAACAATCTTAAATCACAATCCCAAACAAAAAGACAAATTGTGTGCTATCAACAAGACAAAGAAGGCCTTCGCTTGGTTCGGTTACTGGATTCGAATCGGATTGCCTTGTCTCTGAAGGGTCCAGCCAACGGATGCCCTTCAGCAGTCCTTAAAATAATAAAGTTATCTTAAACTTTTCTCAACAAATGTCATATACACGTAATAGAAAACTTGCCAGCCAAACAACAGACTAGAAACTCTAGCTGGTCAATAACATGTGCAACTCAGAAGAATATGAATTCCCTGTCGCAGACAAACCCTACTGGAGCCCTTTATTTTTAGTGCACAGTCAGGAAGTGCATCATCAATGTCTTACCCTCTGGAGTTCCCGGGAAAAGTGCCCTCTTCATGCGAGGTTCCGAAAATGCTTCACTCTCTTTACTGCATATTTTCACAGCAGCCAATTATAACCAAGAAAACGTAAAACTACATTTCCCATGACCAGTATAGTTACATCATACACCACATGCTCCAATCACCATGTTCCAGGCCTTTAAGTGTCATCACCCAGGAGCGGCTCCTCCGTAATGGCGGAGGAGTGTTGCCCCACTCGTCAGCGTCAGTCAGAGAAAAATAAAATGATAATGAAACAATATCATTTTATTTTTCTTTGACTGATTCTGACATGCAATGACAGGCAGATGGTGGCACTTAGAAGTGTGCATGTATGTTTGGCCGGCCGTCCTAGTACATGCGTACTTCTATTTCTCCGACCTAGTTCTGTACACAGCCAGGTTGGAGAAATGCCACAGGCTCACAGGAAGTGTCTGAGCGGCAGAGGAGGCCGCTCAGTCCAATCCTTGCACTGCTCTCCCAAAGCAGTACCAGGATTGGCTGAGCAGCCTCTGCCTTCCCAGAGACTGCTGGGAGAGCTCCGAGGCTGCAGCGGCAATTGGCATCGGAGTCTGCGGGAAAAAGGTATGTTTTTTAAAATTATTATTTTTCCTTCCCTGCCCCACCCCCGCCCCCACCTTCGTGTTGTGTCGGCCGCCACTGTCATCACCACCATTTTGATCCCTCTTTCTTTGCTGATGTGCAGTGAGGTAAGTACCTCTGACTTATTTGCACGGATATTGTTTATATATAGAGGACCTGATTCACAAAGGGCCACCGCACTCATGGTGGAGGCCCGCAGTCATCGGAGAGTCTCCGCACTCCTGGTAGAATTACCGCAATGAGAACTCTCATTGTGGAAACTCCGGCCTGAGTCCAGAGACTTCCCCACGAGTGCCGGGCCTCCGCTACGAGTGCAGAGGCCGCTTGTTTATCAGGTCCAGAATATTTGGGGCTGCAGTGTTGGACTAGACACTCGCCTGAAGCCCCGTCACATAGGCTGACATAGATGGTTACCAGGAGGACAACTTGGAACAGGACCTGGTTGATGTATTGGATTGTAGCGTTCAACATTCTGTCGATAAAGCCCTGCCCAAGCTCTGGGGCTGTTTACCCAACAACTTCGAGATTATGCTCAGCAGCAGGGCTGGGTCCCACAGACCCCTTCAGTGGGACAAAACGCTGCCCCCCACCAAGATGGGTAAAGCTAAGGCAAAAACCCCTAAATGGCCTTATTCAGAGTCTTTTGAAAAGTTGACAGACAATTTGGTGGCGAACATGGCTACAGCGCCCTTTCGCTAGTTGATTCCTTTGTGGACACTGATTCGACCTCGACCCACTCAAGCAATAGCACCCAAGGAGAGAAGCCAGGGCCTAGTAAAAGGAAATGCTCCGCCCACTTCGAGGTTCCTTCTGTGCCCTCTAAGCCCCTGAGGGTATTGGATTTTGAACCCAGGGACATTGTCCATCCATGAGCATCCAATTGGGTCCCCTGCATGAAGTGGCAGATTACATGCAGACGCACATTAGACTGTGTTTTGAAAAGGAAGCCAGTGCTCGGCTTCGTACAAATGCCCTAGACCGGACCTTCAAGGCAAGGTCACTGAGACACTGGAAGTGACCCTACGATGGTCACCTTCATAAAGAAGTACACCAAGGATCCTAAAAAGGTCTGGATAGAGCGTGATGTAACTGTTAAGACAAATTGCTGGATATATCAGGTCCTTTGACTAAAATCCTCAAACTCATGCACCATGCAAAGGGCACAAGCTCTCCTATAGATCCAAACATATTAGTAGGGTGGGCCCAGAGGCCCATCGGCCAGTTGGGGAACGCCAATTGTGCCATTTCGCCTCAGTGCAGATGGTCTATACTAATGCGCATAGATCTGAAGCTGAATGATTAGGCCTCCTCAGAAGCCTGTCCAGTTGCAGAAGGTCTTCTCTTCAGAGAACCGTTTGTGAAAGAAGCATAAAATTTGTTTCCATGTACAGTACTTTTAACAAAGTCTTCACACATACCCTTTTTGGAAGGGCTGAGTAATTCAGGGGGCGCTCGTCAGGCTGTGGCACCTTCCAAGGCCCCCATCATGACTTCTCCCCCCGATGTCGAGAAGGATGTTATGACAACTCCTCTAGCACCACTTTCTTCCCTTCCCGATCCCGAAGAGACAGGAACCGCTTCCGTAGAGGGAATCACAGAGGAAGGCAGGGAGCAATCCAGAACAATGGACAAACAGCTGAGAGTTATTCCCCTTTCAAAGGTGATTTTGGGGGGCAGAATTCATATATTTCTCAACAACTGGGGTCAAATTACTCAAGACCCATGGGTCCTCGAGGCTGTCCAAGGGGACAGGCTAGAATTTTACAAAACCCCACGCCAGTCTCTTCCCCAAAAAGAGTTGTATTTTTACCTAAGCAAGCAGACCTTCATAACCTCAGAGATTCAGGTACTTTTACAAAATAAAAGCAATTTGCTTTTCCGACACGCATCCGAATGGGTTAATCAGTACCATCTTCTTGGTACAGTAAAAAAGGTGGTGGCTCGCGTTTAGTGTTGAACTTAAGGGACTTCAATGAGTGAATTATTTAAAGGCATTTCAAGATGGAAGGAAATCACTTATTACGAGATATTTTCCAAGAGGGCGACTGGATGTCCATTTGGACCTGAAGCACGCATACTTGACAGTCCCTATTTTTCCTCCACACATGAGGTCCCTGCAATTCCTATGGCAAGGCCGCTGTTTTGAATTCAAACCACTGCCCTTCTGTCTCTCATCAGCGCTCTGGTGCTTCACCAAACTGATGAGACAAGTGGTGGAAATCCTAAGGGCAAAGGAAATATGCCTGATAGTTTACCTCGACTATCTCCTTCTGATGGTGCAGGAACATCAAACAGTGCTACTCCACCAGTCATGAACCATACAACTCTTGCAGGACCTGTGTTTTATCGTAAACAAACAAAAAGCTGTCCTGATGCCTTCTCAGCGTCTGGAATTTTTGGGCTTCCAAATAGATTCCATTCTGCTGCAATTGATTCTTCCCCCACAGAAGATTCGGACAATCAAAAGAGAATTGAGGTCTCCTATGTGCAACCAGACTGTGTCCTTGAGCTCTATAGCCAGGATTGTGGGCCTTCTGGCCAATTCAATACAGACTATCTTTCACAGGCCTCTCCTTTACAGAGCCCTGCAGAGGTTAAAGATTCAACATCTGTGGTAAGGCCTGACGTATGCAGAGCAAATCAGCTTGTCAGAGGAAGCCAGGATGGAGATGGCATGGTGGTTAGACCACATGGAGTCCTAGAATAGCAAGGCGATTTTTGGCAACTCCCCAGAGATCATTATAGAGTTGGATGCCAGCAGATGGGGTTAGGGAGCAAGATGCTGTACAGTCTCCACAGGGGGTCGTTGGTCGGAGTCGGAGGTAGGTCTCCACATCAATTGTCTGTGGCTTCTGGCGGGTGCCTTTGCAGCAGCAGCTCCTCCGTTAAGGCGGAGGAGCGTCGCCCCTCTGCTCTCTGAGCAGTGCAAAAAGGAAAAATAAAATGATAATAACACAATGTTATTATCATTTTTTTAAAATAATAGAGCCAGTCTAGGGTGGGGTGAGGCAGGGCTAGGCTGGGCTGTCTGACGGAGCAGGGAGGAGGAGTGGTGGGCACCATAAGTGTGCATGTCGGATTGGCCTGCCGTCTTAGGACGGCCAAACCGACATGCGCACTTAGCATTTCTCCACCCGGCTGTGTTGCACAGCCGGGTGGAGAACAGTCCCAGGCTCCAAGGCACTGTCTGAGCGGCAAACCAGGCTTAAACAAAATCCTCAGCACACGTCTTTTAAGTAATATGCAATTATCCGGGTATAATACACTATCAGCGGTTATGATGCGGAGTCTACACAGGCACTGGCACATTCTAAAAGCAGACAGATCCCTGGGGGTTTCTGTGTCAGAGAGACCCGACATCACATACCGACGAGGGATTTCCTTGAGAAATCTACTCAGCCCTAGTTACCCCAGAGCGCTAACAACAGAAAATTGGTTAACCCAACGAATGAAAGGGTTCTATGGATGTGGACACTGTACTGTTTGTAAATGGGCTTGGAACAACAAGACAGATTTCAGAGGCCCAGGGAACAAGACATACAAGATATTGACTAACATAAACTGTTTGACCAAATTTGTGGTTTATGTCATTGAATGCAAATGCAATAAAAAGTATGTAGGGAGCACAATAAGAACATTACGTGAAAGGATTGCAGAACATATGAGAGCAGTGAAACAGAGTGATGAAAGATATCCCATCTCTGCACACATTATGCATTGCCCCTCACAGAATACCAACAAACAGTTTTCATTTTATGGTATAGAACATACTCAGAGACACCCCAGGGGAGGAAACAGAGAGTTAGCCTTACGGAAGAGGGAAGCACTCTGGATCATGAGATTACGGTGCACTGATATAGGAATTAACATCGATCCAGAGTTACATTACTTTCTGGGTAAATGAACAACTTGATGTACATAATGTTGATTAATTTAGAAACTGATATAGAAACTGAACATTAATCCAGAGTTACATTACTTTCTGTGTAAATGAACAACTTGATGTACTCAATGTTGATTAATGTAGAAACTGTATGACCTTTCATTAACCACGGTTTTTCCTTTCTTTTGCCTTTTAATATTTACTTTATGCAACAATTCTTTTAATAATTGTTCTTTGAGTGAATATGGATTTGTTTATCAATTTAGTATGCACCACTCTACTAATTATAACATACATGGGAATGGAGACCTCCAATATCTCAAACTCACACGAGAATGACTGTGGATACAATTGGATACATCTACATAAAGGATGTAATTGAGTAAGATAGTTCACTATCAAACAGACACAAAATTAACGCAAATGAACTGACTACAGAATATTTTTTACCTAACAGATGTGGGATCTGTTAGATATATCTATTTTGATACACTTGGGTGTTCACTGTACTAATAGGAAAACACGTGTATATGGAATAGCTGGCTTAAAGATGGCGCCCGTTTTGAGAGGCAGGAACGATATACAAGAAGGGAGGAGTACGAAAGGACGCGGACGTTTTTTCTTTCATGCAATTTTAGGAAATATAATTGGCGTTTAGAATATGTTTGATATCCAACTTATGGTCAGTCCAATGTTGATTATAAATAGCAATCCGGCTGTTTTTAGCACATTAGGAGCACGTTACAAGATGGCTCCCAAAGCTGAGAAGGGGATCTGGTCCCTTTTCTCTGTTTATGTCACGTGTGAGTTGGAAGGTTTTAAAAATGGTGGATCATAGAGACCGGCATTCTCGCACTCGAGAACACGGCGCTGATGTGGGGACCTACACGTCCTTCTTACGGTAAGCAGAGGCACTGGATTGTAGTAGCCTAGCGTTCAAATAGTGACATGAGGTAATGGTGGAAGTTTTGATTAGAATGTGTGACACAGCAGATTTAGAAGAATCTGGAGCACCTGGTTAAGTTTACTAAGAGTTTTAAGCTTAAGTGAGGCGTTTGGGGGAATACCCGGCGGGAACATAGATATTTTGGAATAGCGTGGTGATTACTGTAGAGACATGCTATATGTTATTAGTTACAGGTTTACATAGCGTAATATCATAAGCATTGAAATGTAATTTTTTAATAATACCCAGCGCGAACATAGATAGCTTTAAATAGCATGCTGAATATTGCTGATTTATGCTGTGTGCTTGTATATACTGCTGTACACGGCGCCAAGATACAGGAAGTTTGCTTTTACTTAGCCGATACGTGGTTACATATGAGGTTTAAGACATCCCTATCTTTCTTTAGTGCTCTAGGTTTGGCTCATGACGAAGATCCACGGTTAAATGCGACGTGGACATCGGAACATAGATTTTAATTTTCCAGTGGGATGGAATTATCACCACTGATAAAGTAGGTAGCCTTAATACTTTAATGTACTGGATATCTAGGGAACCGGTCTACTCTTAATAGTGCATACTAAAATAGGTTTTGGGTTTTTTCAGGGAACATTTTGGACTCTTGTAAGGTATTGCTTATGGTTTACTTGTGAGGAGTGATTTGGGATTTATTTTAAAGCCACCACACTTATTGCACTGATTTTGCTCGTCTCACCGTCACCTAGTAATTGGCACTAGGTCCTCAAGTGTGTGTGACACAGGAGGTGATCGTGTTTTTTAATCTTGACACGTATTGATCAGTGCACACACACCGGGTGCACGCAGATAGATACTGACAATCAGGACCTTTTTATTGGTTTTCTCCATCACCACTTAATATACGGGGCGAGATTCTGATAGCCTACGTTTAACAATCTATTACTTCTCATGCTTTGGAATGAGCACGGTCTCTTGGGCAAAGATCCCTGTGCTTGCCGCAGAAATTCGTATAGAATACCGCTATGCACACGGTTGAGGTTTGATGGGTGTATTAAATACACCTGTTTTGTGTAATTTTACAAAGGGCTTGTGTTTGTTTTGTATATACAGCCTTGAGAAAGTCGCGGGACAAAATTCCTTTGTGCGACGAAACACGTGTTGGCTGATGCAAGAACAAAGAGAATAAAGAAAAGAAACCAAGCTCGAAAATTTCTCTGTATCATTTATGCTTGACTAAAACAAATTGGATAATTGCATATTACTTAAAAGACGTGTGCTGAGGATTGTGTTTATGTTTATGTTGGTTTCGACCACGTGTTTGGGGAGACTGGTGGTTCTTCTCACCTTTCAGCAAGGTCCATATAAATTTCTCAGAAATCTAAATAGAGTGTAAGTGCTACTCATTCTTGGAGCGCCATTTTACCTATAACCATACCACTGCACCGTCGTGAATTGGCAAACTAGGCTGCTCAGACCACTCACGACGCTGCTGTCATGCTGGTAATACTATTACCTGAAGGTTTATTTTAGGGGAGCAGAATTTATGGCTCTCTGTTCTTCGTTTACAAGGAACGATCAGAAACACAACTGAGACAGGAGTTCTTGGTGCAGAGGCAGTATGAGGACGACAAGCTGAGGGTTCAGCCATTCCTGGGAAAAGGGCTGGAGCCACGCAATCAAGCAGAATAACCCGTATCTGTTCCAGTTGGACGTTGCCATATTGCAGGGGTCTTCAAACTGGGGGCGGCCCCCCTAGGGGGGGGACTCAAGTGATCTGGGGGGGGGGGCAACAGGCTCTGGCCAAAAGAAGCATTGTGCTGATAGTAGTGCTTTGTTTTAAGTGGGAAAAATTAAACTGCAGTAAGAAGCTCTGTAATGGGCCCTCACTAACATCTTTTGTCATGTATATCCTAGCTGATAGTATGTGTCAAAAGGGAAGGGACTTCAAATATTCTTCCAAACTTCTACTCCCACCCACATTTCTAACAATCACATTGTGGATACTTGTACATGTTAGTAAGGCCTGCCTGACCAGAATAATATGTTTGGCAATCATGTATTTGATTGCATTTTTGAAAGGGGTGACAGAACTTAACTGCCATGTTTAAATACGTTTAGCCATATTTAAACATTGCCAATTGAATGAACTAATTGTGAAAAATTCTGAGGCGATGCGGCGAGCGCAAGGTAAGTGGTTTTATTTATTTAATTTTACCTATCCCGTCGTCTGTCGACTTCCCCCCACCCCACCCCGCCCCGCCCCAGACCTTGTCGCTCTTACCTATGCCGGCCGCCACTGACAAGGACTAACATGTACCGCCGATGTCCGGGGATTCTTTTGCACTAGTATCACCTTGACTATCGCATTTCAGTGATCGGGATTGATTATCCACAAATTGATTACAAGAGTACATAAAATTGCTGTTCGGGCTCGTCTTACAATGAATACCAATTAGAATTGTTTTGCAGTTGCACCCCTGTCTGACGATAGGTTGTGGATGTTATTCTTTAAATTTTATACAGATTTTTATGATTTTCTGTCTTTAATGTTTTAAAAATATTTATTGTGGTTTTTAATTGTACTTTCATGGATACTTTTGTACCTGAATAAACAATTAAATGATTGATTGATTGATTGAGGACATAAATATGAAACTCCATTTGTTTTGGAAGATTGTTTCAAATGTCTTCACATTACTACAAAGCATACATTAAAACAGTGTTATGAGAACATCTTGAGTGAAATTGTTTTTGGATAGACAACAACAAAAGCCAATGAGGGCTGAAGATATGTCTTGTGCACCCTGGGATTGTCCCATGCTTAAGGATAGCTACATTTTTACACTTTGCCATCACTCGACTATACTGAATTCTTTAAACATTCAGTCACGAGTAATGGTTCAGAACATGTGCTTTCTCCTTTTTTGAACTTTATTCGGTTTCTTCCAATTTGGGGTCATTTGCTCTATGTTTTTCATCATAAAATCTTTTGTAAATGAGTTGTGCTTCTAGAATATTATTTCTCACTGCCTTCACAGACCAATTCACCTTCTTAGACTCACTCATCCATACAAGTTTGTTTTTGGTATAAGGTTTGCTGCTTCTCATAAGTTGAAATGGACTGTAGCCTGTGACCGTTGGTGCTAATCTATAAGCCCATATAGTTTTCTTTACTTCAACCATCCACTTTTTGTTGTTCATAATGGCTATCTGAATAGTCGCTCTGATTAAAGCGATCAATAGCACCATTACCTGCAGGATGATATACTGACTTAGTTGAATAAGAAATACTATTTCTCGCTAACTAATCTTCTAGTACAAGTGATTTAAATTGTGACCCATTGTCACTAGCGATTTTCCTTGGAAGCTCTTCTCTGACAAAAATATCATCCAAACATTTTACCGCTGTATAAGAATTACATTTTGAAACACCCTCCAGTTCTACCCAATTGGAAAATTGGTCAACCATTACAATAATATATTTTACCTCACCAATCTCTGACATAACATGACCCATTATATCAATTCCTACTATATACCAAGTCATTTTGAGACATTAAATATGGATTCATTTTGGATGAAAAGTATGTAACGTTTTGTAAGACCTACTACATTCCAGACAGATCCTCACAGCACGATAAATTTCCACATCTGTACCAGGCCACCAATAAGATTCTTTAATCCTTTTTCACACTTAACAATTCCTAGATGACCTTCATGACAAACAATTCTCTGCCTTAAATCAACAGAAGTAACTATCCTTCCACTCTCATCAACAAATCACCTACAACACTCAATTCACTTTTTACTTCCCAAAAATTTTTAAGACCTTTTCTTAAACTTGTTCTTGATGGGATCCATCTCTCAAATACTGTTTGACTTCTTGTAAATCAATATCTTTTTGGTATGCTTCTACACATTCACTTCTGTTAATACATTTCATATCTTCTGTTTCAATGACAACGACCTTGCAATGTTCCCAGACTCCAGCAGGATTTTCCTTCAGTGGTAATGGTAGTCTACTTAAACAATCCACCACCTAATGCCAGGTACATAATCGATTCTGTAGTTAAAGTCCTAAAACCTTAGAGACAGTCTGTCAATCCGTATGTCAAGAGCTGGTCTTCTTAGTGACACTTGTGATGGCTTCTTTGCATGAAGCCAGACAGCTGTTTATCTCCAGAGGCAGGAGCAGATGCTGGAATGGAACCAAGAGTCCATACTGCTCCAGGAAATAATGCAGAAAGAAGGAAAAACTGGATTCCAGAAATAACCTTCAGGCTGGTCCAGCAGGAACAGGAAACGGGAGAAGACTACGGGATACTGCAGAGCAAGATAGCGAACTGGTAACTGGAGACAGGGGAGAATCCCCGGAAACCAGGAGTGAGCAATGAAGAACCAATTGTGACGCACCTGGCCCTTGTAATGGACTCTTTTTATAGTAAAGAATAGGAAATGACCTAGGGGGAAAAAAAAAAAGGATTGGCCATCTTAATAAAAGAAAAAATTGAAAAAATATCTACAAATAATTGCAATGTTTATATACTAATGTCCTAAACATATGTTGTTTCCTAATTTATTTTTACCTGCATGTGGCATATACCAGGAACTTGCATTCAGGAGTATCTTAGAATCTCCTGTTCACTCAGGAAACAACAAGGTGGTGGGCGAGGACACGTTGCATCCTTGCCACCAGAACTGAAGGGCAGCAGGGAGCCGCCGGCCACCCTGCGCCCATGGCCCTGGATCTCCTCCCCACCACAGCAGGGAAGCATAGGGGAGATGCCGTAAGCCGTGCACACTCGGGACAGGTAAGTAACCGGTCATTACACTCTGCCTCCTCTTAGGAGCTCTGGGTTTACAAGGATAATTTAAGGAAAATTGTCTGATCAACCGTGGCATATGGACGTGATCTTCTGGCTCCCAAGAACGATCACAAGGATTATAACCCTTCCAGTTAATTAAGTATTGCAACTTTTTATCCCTATATTGAGAGTCACAAATTTCCTAAACTTCATACTTAGGTTGTCCACCAATAAGCATAGGGGGAGGATTTCTTTTAGCAAGGTGACCATTACGTGCAAGGTAGGATTTTAAATGGGATACATGAAAGGAGTGATGAACCTTCCAAGATGAGGGAAGTCTTAACGAACTGTGACAGGATTTATTATTTTGGATACTTCAAAGGACCATAATGTCTAGGAGAAACTTTTGACCAGCAAATAATACGTGGTAGTTTAATAGATGATAACCAAACCTTGTTGTCCATGTTAATATTGATAAATACAATGTCGATGTACACCATGATATATGTATGTATACCAATGTACTCGCATCTCTGTTGTCGAATCCACCCAATATGACCTTCCCATCAACCATTGCATCAGAAATACGTGGTTAGGCAGACCCCCAGGATATTGCGGCATGGATTAGCAAATTTAGCGGCACAAATATGGAAATTTAGCGGCACAAATATGGAAATTTAGCGGCATTTTTGCGGCACTTTATTTTACTTATAATCATTCATTTTCAGCCTTAAATCAATGGAAACTGTTTTAGCAGAGTATTCCACTTTGAATAGGCAACCTGGGATATGGAACAGAGGAAGCAGCCCACAGGTGAAGGCTGTTATCCCTTGGAAATGCAATCCTCCATTTGCTTTAGTATAGGTTCTGAGAAGCCCATCAAAGATGGCCTGGTAGCATCCCATAGGAAATGGCATTCTAGAACCTACCTTAGTGTATGCTCTGGGGTCCAGATTGGAGGGACAGGGAGATACCCAAAGAAATTGAAATTATGCAACCAGTCACAGTATATGACCTGTGGAATCCACTTAGGAGCAGCAGAGGAGAAACTCATAATAAAGGCACTATACAACCGTGTAATACTTCAAGGCAAATCGCGAAATCCTGGAGGGTCTGGTTAGGGCTCCGACCGTTTATGTTTTCACAGGTGAAGGGGGCGGGGGGGCACAATGTTATAACATTTGCAATGTAATAGGACTCGCATTTACGCGCATTCAAGCTATTGTCATTGTAAATGACAATGCCATTTATTTATGTTTTAAAAAGCAAAACATAAATAAAAGGCATTGTCATTTACAATGCCAATAGCTCAAACTCGCGTAAATGCGAGACCGATTGCATTGCAAATGCTTGTTTTTTTTACTATTCTGCTAGGGTGACAGACATTTACACAGGACATGTTTGGATGGATTTTGCTGCTGCTCTGTCCTCTCTCCACCACTTCCTTGCCGCCTGACAGTTTCCAGAGTGTGACTTCTTTTCACCTGATCTGCCCCATTGGGTTCACTGCCTGCCCGCTAAGTGTCCTGTTCTGGTCCCTTGTCTCCATGGTACCCATCATCTTGCTGCCCATTAAGTACCTGCCTGTATCCCATTCTGCCCCCAAGATGGTCCCTTCCTGTTTACCTTTCCTCTACTCCCTGCTTTTATCCAGTTGCCACCTCATCAACTCATATCCTGGTCTTACCTCGTCACTTCACTTGATGCCTGGAAAATGTCCTCCTCTCTCTTGATTTCTACCCGCGCCAGGTTCTGCCCTAAGGTGCTCGCTGCCATCCCACTCCTTCCTGCCTTTGTCCTCATCTCATCTTCTTGTGCTGCCTTTTGCGCCATGTTGCCCGACAGCTTTCGTCCGCCTGGCCCTTACTTGTGCCAACTCTGTTACCAGGAAGCTTGCCGCCTGCCCTTCTCTCGCCTGCCACCTACATTTGTCATGTTGCCATTACCATACCAGTTCCTTCACTGGGTTTAGCTCCCAAGATGTCCTCTTTCTGCCCGAGTTTGCTATGATAAAGGCACCCTCTTAAAATGTAGAAGAAGCGTCTCCCCATGAAACTTAGTCATCAGCAGTTACTGTCTAATTGTGCGCATTGCCGATTTCGCGGGCACTTTTGTAAAAATTGAGGCATTTTTACAAAAGTGCCGATTTCGCTGGCACTTTTGTAAAAATCGCTGCATTTTACAAAAGTACCGATTTTGCGGCAAACCGCGAAATCACGAAATCCTGGAGGGTCTGGTTAGGCAGGCCCTTTGACCTAGGCCTGAAGCAACTGATTGACAAATCACAGGTGGGGTGACACGTAACCCTTAGACAAATCGCGAACAGGAAAAACCCAGATTGATCCCACAGATAGGCAGCAACATCACAATGGTGTTAGGAGATTGGCCCCAATAAAACATGATTGGCCAGAGGGGCGCGCGTTCCAAAAACACCATAAAGTCAGATGCCACACTAAGTTAGGAACACTCAGCCAATCAGAACACAGCATGCAGACTACATGCAGTGGTCACGCGTTCCCCATACTGGACATCTGGACACCTACCTCTGGCCCCACACTGTGTCCATGCAAGATCAAGACCCACCTGCGCTCCTTATCAAATGACCAGATTTATGACATGTGACTACTCCCAGATTTCTGTCTCCAAGGGAATGTACAATTGTTTTATGACGCTTCATGTACTGTATAAAAAGTCGTCCAAAACCAATGTGTATTGAGAGTCTTCAGACCCTGACTCTGTTGCCTCCTCTCCCAGCTGCTGCGTTTAATTGAACCAATTGTTCCTGTTTTGCCAAACGCCTCTTGTCTTTCATTTTTTTTCAAGGTAAATTCATGTTCGAGCAACACCCACCTTGTACATAGGGGCTGGTCATCTTTGTCTGTTAGCTTGAAACCTTTGTTTGTCCTTACACTTTTGCAAATTAAGGATTTGTTTTTCCCTTATTCTTTTTAAACTCTCCAAAGAGCCTGGACTGCCGGGTAAAAATCTTCAGTTTCAAGGAATTAAAACAAAATTGTGGGTTGTACCCAGTTAAAGCAAAAAAAAAAAAGGTGAGAAACCTGTGCAGGAATTATTATACACAAATTCTGCAGCAGGAAAAAAGGATTTCCAATAATCTTGGTTAGCAGAGACATAAAATCTTAAAAACTCTTCAAGAGTTTTGCTTTATCTTTCAGTCTGATCATTTGATTGGAGATGAAAGCATGAGGTTAGGGTTCTTTGAATCCCTAGTTTATGGCATAAGGAACTCCAGAAATTGGAGATATAATGAGAACATCTGTCAGAAATGATCTTTAAAGGTATTGCTTGAAGTCAAGATACATCTGCGTAGAAGACCTTGCCATTTATAAAGCTGTGGGTAATTTAAGGAGGGCAGAAAAATCAGCCATTTTAGTAAATGAATCTATGGTGACCATAACTGTAGTACAACCTTCAGAGCCTGGCAAGTCTACGATAAAATCAGTAGAAATTATTTCCCAAGATTTGGAAAGAAGTTCTGGAGTTAATAATAAACCTACTTTCTTCTGTGTTTCCGATTTAATATGGGTGCATACTTCACAGGTCCTAACATAGGTGCTAACATCTTCATTAAGAGATGGCCACCAGAATTTCCTTTTAATGAGGTCTTCTGTCACACTTCCTCAATGGCCAAATTAATGTGTCATGACACATTTGCAGAATAATTCTTTGGGACTGTTTTGTTGGAATAAAGAATTTCTTTTGTACAAAAATGAATCCGTTGATTTATTTAATTTGATGATGTGAATGTCGTTTTTTGCGTTTTTGTAGATTGCAATGTTTTGTTTCTGAATGGATGTTCAAGGAAGTTAGAGGTCACAATAGTAACAAAGGCTCAAAGGTAAATGATCTTTTCAGTATTTTTACGATGATCAGACTCTGTGTGACATCGTGATAAGGAATCTGCTACTACATTTTCAGATCCAGGAATGTATGTGAGAATGAAGTCAAACTGCTGAAAGTAAAATGTTCAGCAAGCTTGGACTATACCGACACCCAGCTTGTTGAAGGACCTGAAGATTTCCATGGTCAGTGTGGACAACCACCCTGTGCTGGGCTCCAAGCAAAATACGCCTCCATTCCAAAAATGCCCCCTTAATAGATAGAAGTTCCTTCTCAAGAACAGTGTAGTGCCTTTCTGCTAGAGAAAATATATTTTAGAAGAAAGCCACCGGGTGATCTTCTCCTTTAAGACTGGGTTGAATCAGAACAGCTCCTATGCCCTGATCTGAAACACCAATTTTGACGATAAAGGGTGTGAGTAGTATCAAGTTGCTGTAAAATAGAGTCCTTAATGAAATTAGATTTTAGTCGACTAGGAGTGACATACTCTTCCTGTGACCAGCAAAAGGGCTTATTCTTCTTTAATAGATTGGTAATGGGTAGAACAATTTGAGAGAAATTCTTTATAAATTTTCGATAATAGTTTGCTAGACCCCAAAAAAGAGGATGGAACTGGCCAGTTGAGAATTACTTGCCCCTTCTGGATATCCAAATTAATACCATCAGATGATAGGATGTAGCCAAAGTACGCTAAAGAGTTGTTATGGAAGAAGCATTTCTTAGGTTTGGCTAACAAAGTATTCTCTCGTAATCTTTGTAATACTTGCTTCACATGGTTGATGTGTTCATCCACATTTTTGGAATAGACTAGTATGTCATCAAGGTAAACAATGATGGTCTGTAAAATTAAATCTGAGAACACTGCATTCATAAAGCTTTGGAATACTGCTGGAGCATTACATAGACCAAACGCATCTCCGGATATTCAAAATGTCCGAAGAATTTTCTGAAAGCTGTTTTCGACTCATCTCTAAACCATATCCGAATCAACTGAAAGGCACCCCTTAAAGTCTAGTTTAGTAAAGAGAGTGGCTCTTTGGATGGCTTCCAGTAGTTTTTGAAATGGAAGATAAAGGATACCATTTGTTAACTGTTCCTTTATTTAATACTCTATAGTCAATACAGGGATGAAGTTCAGAGGTCCCTTTCTTGGGTACAAAAAGCAAAGAGGATCCAGCTGATAATTTGGAAGGAACAAGGAGTCCATGATTGGCATCCGAATAATCCCTTAAGGCTTGACTTTCGGAGGGAGATGAGCGAAAAATTCTTCCATTGGAAACAATGGCTCCTGGTAAGATTTCAATAGCACAATTGAAAGGACGATGTGGTGGTACCTCTTTAGTTGTGGATTCTTGGAATACATCCAAGAACCAAGAAGATTTGAGCCACAGAGGAGACTGGAATTTCAGAGTGAAGTATGGGTGTTTCTAGGATAGAATGGTTCATACTGCAGTGGCGTAAACAGTACTCTGATCCTAAAAAGAGTGTCTTGGCAGCCCAAAGTAATATAGGGATTGTGTCTTGCCAACCAGTTTATTCCCAAAATGACTGGGTAGCGAGGAGAAGCAATTAAATCAAAGATAATAACCTCGTAATGAGCCATTATCTTCAGAGACAAAGGTTCCAGAAAAATACGTTAGGCTGCTCCACAGGAACAGGATACAGGAGAAGACTACCGGATACTGCAGAGCAGGATACTGAGGGAGAAACTGGAGACAACGGAAAAATCCACAGAAACCAGGCGCAAGCAATGAAGGAACAATTGCGACACAACTGGCCCTCGTGATGGGCTCTTTTTAAAGTAGAGAACAGGAACTTACCTAAGAGAAAAGAGGTTTGGCTATCTTGGATTGGGATGAAAAGAAATAGTAAAAGAAAAAATACCTACAAATAACTGCAATGTGCATATACTAATGTGCTAAACATATGTTGCGTAGAATCTCCTGTGCACTGCAGTGCACAAAAAAACAACATGGCGACAGGGGCAAGGATGCTGTTGCGTCATTGCCGCTGCAACAGAAGCGCAGTAGGAAGCCATGATGTGCCCGGGGCCGGGGAATGCATCCCGCCACAGCGGGGAAGCGTCGGGGAGTCGCCACAGATGGTGCATACATGGCACAGGTAAGTAATGGCTCCTTACACTGTGATGAAGCTTTAAGGAGTCCAGTAGTAGGTCAAACTTTAATCAATGGTTTGTGAAAAGTTCTAATTTCAAATTCTCTACCCCAAACAAATTGTCTTAAATGTTCTAACTCTCACACACATGCTCAATGACAAAATAATGCTCCTCTGTAAGGAAATGCCTCTTTTTGTGTGGGCAGGACTGATGGTGGTTTTTCAACTCTGAGAGTGCACTGAGGCCTGCCAACCAGACTTCATTGCCAGTGACCTTAAATGTGTTTGTTTGATTGGTATATATCCAATTGGCATACACTAACTTACTTGAAATTCCCTAGTATATAGTACACAGGGCCTGTAAGTTGGAGGGTTGCCCCAGGGTCTGCAGTACTGTTTATGCCACCCTAGGTGTGACAAATGTGAAACAAGGCTCCCAGTATGCCACTACAGACTGGAAGAGCAGTTTTTAACTACTATCTCAACTTTGTCACTTAAAGTAATGACAAAGTCCCCAATGCTCCCCTTTTAATATATGTTAGTCACCCCTAAGGTAGGCCTGTTGAGCCCTAAAGCAGGGTGCTGTATATTGGAAAATGGAACATGTGCGTTTACATGTTTCAACAGTAAAAGCCCACGATTGTTGTTTTTACTGTGGAGAAGGCTAGTATCCCCATTGGCAAGTGCAGAGTTACAAGTTGACACCTCAGCCTTGCTAAATTCTGATTTGGACTACTAAAGTTAGCACTGTAAGATATCAAAAACTCATTACATGAAGCCCGACTTGATGCTCAAGTAAAAAATAATGTAACTTGTTGCAGTGTGAAACTTTTAGAAAGTTGCCACGTTGTTACCCAAAGTCTTGTGTGCTTGTTCACAGTTGCACGTGGGGTCTGCCCCTGAGACAACTTTCTGACCTCCTGGGGAGAAGTACAAACAAATCCCAGGAAAGGACACAATAGAAACCTGCATGGGGGGGGGAGGGTGTTACCTCTCCCTGGCAGGAAGGCACATGGGTCTTCGCCCAAAAGGCGAGCTTCAAAGGAGACGTCGCCTTTGAAGGGCAAATGAGAAACACTTGGGAGAGGGGCTACTCTATTGTTTAGTTAGACAGGCCGGCACTCGGGAAAGAGAGGGGGAAACCAGTTGTCAAACCATTTTTTCAGGGTAGCCACAGCTCTGAGTTGAGCTAGAGAGCTTTGCACGCCGAGAGAGGAGTTCTGCCATCTTGAGAGTCAGCATAATAGAGACTTCTGGGATAGCAAGATGCCACACTTCACAGAAAGTTGTCATCAACCTGGTAGCCCATTGGCTAGTGACAGCAACCTCCCAAAGGGCATTTTCTGGGCATAAAAGGGCACCTCTGACACCCAGATCTTGTTGGACAGAAAGAGAGGACCGAAAAAGATCTGTCCTGTCCGGCAAAGAGAGGCTACATCAACATGGACTGCACCTGTTGTACCTGGTGGCTAGCAAAGGAGAAGGGACTGTACACTCTGTGTTCTGCTTGTGAGGAAGTCAACTCCTGAGGCCAACCAAAGTTTGAGAGACTCCAAGGGCCAGTTAGTTGACCTCCTGTTTGCAGCACAGGGTCACAACAACTAAAAACATCTGCTGGGGCAAGTTGGTAGCCCAGATTCCTGAATCGCCGCTCCTCACCGCAGTGCAGCCCAAGGGACCAAGACCTGACGTTCAAAAGTTGCCCAGAGCCTCCTGGACCTTGGAGAGTCAGTGAAGTGTAGCTAGGTCACCCAGAAGGCAGGTTACTGCCAAAAGAAGAAAACTGCTAAAACTGCTGTCCCGAGCGACTGGTAGCCCAAGGGTGACTGGACTTCTACCCAGCTCCAGAGGACTTTGAAGGACATTGACCTCTGTGGCCAAGATTGCTTCACCAAGCCCATGGACCAAGGAGTAGCCCTAGAAAGACCCCTGTTGACCGCAAAGCATCTTCAGCATCCTGGAGAATCTTCAGTATCCTGTATCCCTTGCATCACTCCGTTTAAGAAAATGTCAAGGAGCCACTAACTCTGAAACTGAACTGAAGACTGCTTTTCTGGACAATGGAACTGTTTCTCTGGACCTTGCTGACCCACCTGACTAGCTCCCTGCCAGAGTTGGTTGCCTAAAAGACCTCTAAGTCACCACATTGATACTTACCAAAGTTTTGCTTGCAAAAGTTTCTAAATGTCAAATTTGTTGAATTTGCCAATGCTTGTTCATGGTTAAGTAAAAAGTGCTGTTTTACTATACCTTGTAAATTCTGTATCTCCGGGAACTCTCTGGTGGATCTTTTTCATTATGGTGTCAAAAATGATATAAAAATCTAAACTATTTTTATAAATTGGTGTTGGATTTCTTGAGTGTCTTGTGTATTTATTTATTCTTCAGTTGTTTTGGTGCTGTTTAAATATGTTACACTTGTTCTTTTGTGTAAAACTGCCTGCTCAGAGTCACAGCTACCCAGGGTTGAACTAAGGGTTTAGCAAATGAAACCTGACTGGGTCTAACGAGGATGGTAGTGTATTACACAGTGAGGTCACACAACCACACCATATAATACACCCCATTTCCGCACATGGTGAAAGACTTTTAAATGCAAAGGCAGTAGCGGCTGGCTCGGATCGTGGGTGGCAGGGCGGGCGTGGGTAAAGATAAAAAAAAGAAAACTTACCTCCTCACGTCTCTCCGCGTCGTTCCTCGTCTCTCCGCTCCAGCCGGAAGAGGAAGCAGCCAGGCTCCCCTGACCAATCACAATGCTGTAATGCAGCATTGTGATTGCTAAGCAGCCACGCTCCCCTGACCAGTCTGAACACCGTGGTTCGGTGCTCAGATGGGTAATGGGGGCCTGGGCATGTTCTCCATGCAGGCTGTAATGCAGCCGGCATGAAGAACATGTAAAGTGTGCATGACTGTTTGGCTGGCCCGAGAGTGCCGGTCAAACATTCATGCGCACTTTACAGAGTGCCACTACTCCTTCTCCTGCTCTGACAGCAGAGCCACCCCGCCCAGCAAAGAAGCAGGAACAAATAAAATGATAATAACGCCCAGTTATTATCATTTTATTTTTCCTTCATTTCCACTGCTAAAAGCAGGGGGGCGACGCTCCTCCCCCTCAGCAGAGGAGCCGCCACTGTGCAAAGGCAATAGTTGCTTCTTTACCATCAGATTCTTTTTGTGTCAAAACTGCACATAAACCTTTATTGATAGCATCAGTCATGATAATACTCGGAGTGTTAGGATCACAATCCTGGAGTGCCGGTGCTTTCTCAATATCATTTTTAATCTTAACAAATTCATTTTGACAATAACTTGTCCAGTCCAACTTCGTTTTTCCCCTCGATACGTTTCTCAGCACATGCGTTTTCTCAGAAAATATTTTCATAAACTTAGAATAACATTAAGCTATGCCTAAGAACGAACGCAAGTCGTCTTTACATGAGGGAGATGGTGTGTTCTCAACCGCCTCTATTAATTTTTTCTTCTGCTTGATTCTTAGAGGATCAGTTTCATGATGTAAATATGTTACCTCCTTTGTTGCAAAATTACATTTTGAAAGTTCAGCAGTTAGATATTTTTCATTCAAAATTGTAAGAAATTCACTCAATCTGGAGACATGTTTATTCTTATCTTTCTCCCTAACTAATATGTCATTTTGGAAATGCATTCATAGTCCTGAATAACTCACACGTAAACCTTTGGAACACTGCCGCCGCAGACACAAAATCCAAATGGCATCTTAACAAATTGAAAACAACCTACATTGGTTATAAAGGATACAAGTCTTCTGCTTTCTTTATGTAGTGGTATCGGTTGAGACCAGGTGAAAAGTCAATTGTGGAAAACCATTAATTACCCTTTGTTTTAGATAATAACTAATTAATCATTGGCACAGGAAGTGTATCCACTAAAATATTCTTACTTTAATCCAGCAGCGGCCGGTGCGCGGTGGGGCAGAGCAGGGTGGGAGGGGGGTGGGCTGGGGGGGTGACAGAATAGGAAAAATTAAATAAATTAATAAATACTATTCCATCGTCTGTCGATATCCCCGCGCCCCGCCCCACTGCGCTTACCTGCACCGGCCGCTGCGCTTAAATCTCTCAAATCAATGCATAGTGTTGGCACGACTTGCCACTACCAAAGAAGAAATCCAATTGGAAGGCTTAACAGGTTGTATTATACCCATACTTTCCAGTTTTTTAAGTTCCATTTCTACTTCAACTATTACCACAGTAGAAATATTTCTCACCTTATGGACAACAGGAGAAGAATTCTCCTTCAAAACAATTTTATGTTGGAAACCTTCCAAACGGCCTACTCTTCCAGAAAATACTTGTGGGAATTCCTTTTTCAACTTGCTTGCAACATTTACACTCTCACCAACAACAAGCACTTGTTCAGGACTATTTGGCCGAGTATCTAGATATTGCTGATCTATCCAACCCAGATCAGAGGGTCATACTCCGCAACATACAGTTCACCTTGCAACCTTCTCCCTTTGAATTCAAAGACACCCATCTATAACCTAACACCAGAACAGATTTTCCTGTAAAACTATCTGGGTTAACATCTGTTGGTTCCAACTCATCTCCAATAGAATGAAGAACCATTTTCCTCCATACATCCTTGTTAACAATAGTATATGGAGAGCCAGAATCAGCCACAAAACTAATTCTGATGCCAAAAATAAACATACAACACACAGGTTTTTTTGTGTATTAACATTGAAACACAAATCTCGATCATTCGCCTTCAATACCTATGCATCTTTGGATTATTCAACATTACACATCACAACTAGATGGAAGTCTTTCTTCAGTGTCTATGCCTCCCGTTTTCTTGTCCTTTCACTGCCTCAAGTGTTTCCTTTCTTCCCGGAAGAAGTCGAGAGGAGGAGATGGTGGCCGGAGACCCTCAGGAAAGTTTTGTCCTTTGTGACATTTCCTCTCCCTTTAATTTTTCCGTTTGGGAAAACCTGCAGGGTACCTCAAGAGGAAATCTGCATTGATTTGTTCTCTACCTTTCTGGTGTCTAAATTCAAAGTTATAACGATGTAGGGGTAAAAAACACTTTAAACCCTTGAATTGTTTCCTTTTTTCACACTCATCCAAGAACGAGGTATGTGGCCTGTATACAGGTTTTCGTTCTTCATTCCACACTAGTTCTCTTCCTAGCAAGAATCAATCAATTGTGTTCTCCACAGATATTCACTACAATTTAAAGAACATGACAGCTGACATCTATGCTAAATAAACAAGGTGCTAGTACACTCATCAGCTACCTCATTTCCGAATTCCTCAAGCTAATGCAGTTTGTGTTAAGTATCCAGACTTACAAACTGTTCACAGGAATGGGCGCCTCAAAGGCTAACTTGTCACACTGCCCACTGACAGGATCAAACTGTTGCGCTCTAACATTGACATCCTGTATTTTATCTCCACAAAAATCTTGAGGACGAACTTGAGAAGCAATAGGCACAGACAGTATCGAAAGGGTAAATGTGTTTTACCCAAGAGTCTGTCCGATTGTATTGGCCTAGAAGCCCAAGAAACCTGATTCTGTCTACGTATGGACATGGGCTTCCGAAATTAAGCAATTAATTAATAAAGGACTGTCACCCTGCTAGTGTATGACCTAGTGGTATATTTCTTTGGGACACTTTTTACTCAAAGCTGGAGCTCAATTCTAGCTACTACCAACTCCTCCTCAGCCCCGAGTCAAGGAACATTACAAACTTCTCCATCCACCTAGGACAGTTATGCTACAAAAAGCCCAACTCTGGCATAACTTGTGCATCAGAAGTCTTTGAAAATTGCATTTGTTAAGTAACTTCAGGAATGATAAATGATGACCCATTGGTGCCAGCCATGTCTATCTGTGAGCACAACAACATCTATGAGCAATACTCAAAATACTGCAAGAGAAATTCCCCCCTCCCATACAAGCAGAAATGTGAATTTCTTTGCGTAAATATAGAGTCTTTGGACACCACTTTCTGACAACGGTATAGCACCAGACTCCAAGAAGGTACACAACATGAAAGGAACCACAGCTCTACAGTCTGTTGGGGACCAGAAGCTTTTTTAGACTGCTAAATTACTGTAGGAGATTCATCAAGAAGTTGACGTCCCTCACAGGCTTGCCAAGGGAATTTCTGAAGTCAAGAACAAATTGGGTCTAAGATCAAGGACATAATCAGGCTTTCATCATTACAGAAGAGACCTGAACGGAATCCAGAAACCATGTGATATTTTGATGAGGTGATGGAAACTTAACTGACCATGAATACTCTCTTCACCAGGTTGGGGATAGTACTCCCCCAACAACAGCCCATTGATGAGTGGGCACCCATGACCTATGCCAATCAGGCTTGCATAACCACAGAATAATGCTATTTACACATTGAAAAAGAAACAATAGTGATTCTACAGGGGTGTCCCAAATTCCAAATCCATCTGTTCCACCTGTATGAAAGTCTGTTCTTTGACGTCATGGACCTCAAACAACTAATTTCTATTTCGGGGTTCTTAACAGTAAGCTACCACAAGGATAATGATGTGGATTATACAACCCCAAAGGCATTTCTTTCAGTTGGGGTATAACCCCAGGGCAGGAACCCCAGCAGACTCCTTAGTGAGACACTTCCACCCTGCAAGTGAAAAGGAAGCAAGTCAAGCCCAAGAGACTGAGGAATATGTCATACTCCTAGGGGAAGGCTCTGCTCCATGTCTCTCTTGAAAAAGGGAAAAAGAGCTGGGGATGAGTGCCTACCAGTGGCCATCAAACCCTGGATAACATGTATTCAAGAATTACACTGTTGCAACCCTGGCACTCAGATGACCCCTGAGAAACTAGATCATGTGGAAAAGAAATTGGCGGTTACCACGGAATGTCTACTGCTTAACCGCTTAACCGCGGCGGCAATTCCGCCGCGGTGCGGCGGTTTAGCGGAGTGGGCGGGGCCGCGTCGGCCAACGGACGTTCGCAGCACTACAGAGGTAGTGCTCGCGACGGCCGTTGGCCGACAGACGCACGCAACGGGTTAAGGGGTACGAGAGTGATGCTTCGCATTGCTCTAAATCCCCTGAAAATACAACAAGCTGTTGTTCAACCCAGAGACATTTTTCCAAAGACAAATACGGCGGGCAAGTGCAGATTACTATTGTGCAACATTGTCTTGCGTGCCGAGCTGCATGTGGAAGACAGCCTACTGCTCCTGCCATAAAAGAAGGCATTCTTATTAAAGCATTATGTGCTGCTCCAGTCCGGGTTTTTCCTTTTAAATCTGGGATTTGTAGTCTTATTTATTGCATTATAAAGCAGGACTACAAGTCCCACAATTCAACCAAAAAACCTGAACTAGAGCAGCACATCACACATGGACCTGGGAAACTTGGCAGCTATGTTATTATCTAGGGTTGCCACCTTTCTTGTAAAAAAATATTGCCCATTTGTTTATGTTTTGCTATTCTGGAATAGCCAAAAGCTGTTAAGTAAAAAATAATTTGTGTAATATTGTGATGATTCTTTTGTAACATGGCAATTATCTCTGTTGGCTATAATAATCATTCTGAAACAATTTAGACAGCTCTCAAATCTTTTTGACTGATTTCTTTATATGTTTTCTCTTTTGGTTTGTTTCAGACAATAAAAAAGACTGGATTTCACTGTTTTACCTAATATGTTTACCAGCCATAACATAAAATTACATGCCATGCCAGGTGACAACCCTTTTACTGTTCCATAAATGGGACCCAGTGCAGACTTCGAGGACCTGTCAGCATACATGCCAAAAGATCCGATTTAGAGAGGAGGCTCATGATTTGTGATGTCAAAAATGGCTTTATTTTAGTTGCCCCCCCCAAAAAAAATTGCCTCTGCTGCATTATAAGCCAATGAAGAAAATACATTCCCCAATTTTGTGTTTTTTCAAAATCTCCCATTTCCTATTTTGAAAACATTAGCCTGTATGTATCAGGAGGCTTATTCATGTTGGTAATTATGGATGACTACACTCAGTCTCCAGAAATTGAAGTTATTTCACCATTGCCACACCAGTAAGATGAATCAACAACAATTCCTACCGGAATATTTCCAGAAGAACTAAAAAAGTAATACATATGCCCATTACTGAAGAAACCAAATCTGGACCCGCTGAACCCCAACAACTAGAGACAGATTACAAATGGACCTTTCCTGGGCAAACTGATAGAAAGAGCATAGTTCACCCAGATGTCAATTCATTTAAGATAATGCCATACTTTCAGACTTCTAAACGGGATTCCGTCCAAGAAGAGGCACAGGATTTGCCCTCCGGGATGACCTTAACACAGTTGACCGGAACAGGGTTGCTGCACTACTTCTCTCGGAACTCTCAGCTGCCTTAGACACGGTTGAACATGACACTCTAATACAAGGACTCCACGAAGCCAGCATGGAGGGGACTGCTCTAGACTGTTTCACATCCTACCTTCACAACCGAACTAATGTCATCCATACCCCCCCTTTCTCGTCCAAACCGTACTTCATAAAAGGAGGGGTCCCTCAAGGCTCTATCATCTCACCCATACTTTTCAACATCCACATGAAGTCACTATCGGCATTGATCAATCAATTTCACCTCATGTGCTATAACTATGCAGATGACACACAAATACTCCTTCAACTGCAATGCCCCAAAGACATTAGAAACTCACCAATTTGCAGTTGTCTCAGAGCCGTGGATCAATGGATGACATAGAGCCCTCTCAAATTGAATGCTTCCAAAACGGAAATACTCACGTGTGGCGACTTGAAAAATTATGAACCACTTGCCGCCTGGCCTGATGATCTGGGAACACCACCTAAAATATCAAAAGAAGTAAGAAACCTCGGAATGACCATGAACTCCAAGCTATCAATGAATGCCCAAGTGGGCAAACTAGCAAGATCAAGCTTTGTTACAATAAAAACTCGGCGACGCATCTTCACCCATCTGGGATTTTAACACAAGGTCCAGGCTACCATCTCTCTTTTTCTTTCCAAAGTCAATTACGCCAGTAGCCTCTACCACGGATCACCTTTAACAACTATTACAAGACTACAATGGATTCAGAACTCTGCTGCCAGACTACTCTTACATATAGAGCCACAAGCCCACACCACCCCTGCCTTGAAAGCCCTACATTGGTTACTGGTTGTTAGAAGATCCACATTCAAGCTGCTTTGTATCACCCACAAAGCGATACATGGAAGAGGACAGCTCTTCATCAGGAATAAAATCACAAAATACATTAAACAAAGGAACCTCCTTTCTAGAGTAGCACCTAGCCTCAAAATCTGTCAGGGCTCAGTCCGGGACACTGGCATGTGTCAGGGACCCCAGGCAGCGACTGGTGCCATGGAAGACAAAGTAGGCAGAATACTGGGTACAGAGCTGCCCAAGATCACACAGCGAGTCAAAGGAGAAAGGAAATCCTAAGAGGAAGCTCTGTAGCTCTGTACAAGAGAATAAGAGAGTTAAGGCTCAGAAAGGACAGGCCCTCAGAGGTGATTTAGCATTCAGAAAAACTACACACAGGACGGATATGCAAGACATGTATATAAAACAACATTAACAATAAAGGGAATGTGGGGTAAAGCACTCTGGAGCTCCACAAGGTAAGACTGAAGCTCAGTAAGTTCCTCACCCACAATTGCTGTTACAGATACTGACTGCAAATACCCACATATAGGATATGCATGCAAAAGCAGGGTCTGTGGAGCTGATACCTACAGTGATGTTATAAATGTAACTCAAAGACAATACTCACAGTGAACAAGAAACACACCTAGGTTGTCAGCTGTGTCCACGGATCCTGGTGATCAAACAGGAACACGCAAGGCAGTAACAGCAAGGGGGTAGAACTAAACACAAGCACGACAGACAAGGCGCTAGCAAGGAGGAGTGCTTAATATGAAAGGAAGGAAATCACAGGACACACTTGGCAGAAAGCAAGTAACAAACATACAAGGTAATTAGAAGCAAGACAGCAGGAATAGAAAGACAGCAAACTAGGAACTGTAACCAAGGAAATGGGAAGAAAGGCAGGGACTGGAAAAGGATATACAGAAGGGGAGGCTACAAGGGTATACTAGAATAGTGCAGGTTCAGGAATCAAGAAAACAAAGTAGCATTGAAGGTAGTGCTGGGGCAGGAACAAGAATTGAGCTAAGGCTCAGGGGTCAAGGTAGCACTGCAGGCAGAGCTAGTTCAGGAACAGGGAATTACTAAAGCTCAGTAGTCGAGGTAGCACTGCAGGCAGTGCTGGTTCAGGAACAGAGAATTACTAAAGCTTCAGGAGTCAAGGTAGCAGTGCTAGTTCAAGGAGACAAGAAATAGCTACAGCTCAGGAAACAACTAAACAATAGAGCACTGCAAGCAGTGCAAATCAGGAACAAGAAATAGCTGAAGCCCAGGTAACAGGAACAAAGAATAACTATAGCTCAGGAACTCAAGAAACAAGGTAGCACTGCAGGCAGTGCTAATTCAGGCACAAGGAATAGCTATAGCTCAGGAATCAAGGAACAAGGATTAACTTTTGCTCAGGAATCAAGGAATATCAAAAGCTCAGGAATCAAGGAATATCAAAAGCTCAGGAAACAAGGATCAGTCTCACCAGAACACAGCTACAATGACCAACCCTGGACTGAATGGAGCTGAATGGAGCTGGGGCTTAAAAGAGCTCACAGTAATCACATACATCCGGTGTGAGCAGGCTAGCAGCAGCCAGCCACAGGTGAGCTGACTTCCTCGACCCATCCTTAGCCTGCAGGGGAGGAAATGAAGCAGTGAGCAGGGAATTCTAGGTAATGGAGTGTCAAACATGAGCAGGCTGGCTTCAAGCATGGTTACCTAAGAAGGGTAAACCCAATACTAGTCTCTGGGACCTGGGTAAAGGACAGTACATAAGAACAGTGGTCCCAGAAAGCGACCATACAATTCAAAGGCCACAGTACTAAATCTCTGGTGTTAAAACTGGCTTGATAAAGAAATGTCGACGTACATGCCTTCAGCCGATCAATTAGGCTCTCAACAGTGATTTCCACACTATCAGTGCTGTTTTATCTCTCCCGGTCTTTAGGAGCCACGTAGGCCCTAGCATAACTCCAGCCTCCTAGGGCGGTCTATGATCCCCTCACCCACACTCACACCACAGTCCTGATGAAGAACCCGGCATAAGGATTTGAATAGCCTACGGATATATTGGGGTCGAAACGTCGACATTTCTTTATCAAGCCAGTTTTAACACCAGAGATTTAGTACTGTGTTAATTATTATCATGGCGATACAAGTTGTTTTGTGTATATTTTGATTAATAGGCTCAATCAAGGAGCCACATGTCTTTGGAATATTAAATTGTTTTGTTTTGATTCGAACTATACTTCTGAAGTCACTACCCTTACCTCACTTGAATCACCTTCACTCCACTTTCCCTCCTTCCCCTTTTCCCACCTAGGGATATCATTGTATATAATATGAACTATGTCAATAATAGACTAATGCTCAGTGTGAATTAAACACTAGGAGCAACAAAATACCTTGTGTCTTAGTTTTTATAATCACGTTGTAATTTTGGCCTTTGAATTGTATGGTCGCTTTCTGGGACCACTGTTCTTATGTACTGGCTTCAAGCATGAGCAGGCTGGCTTTCACAAAACCCGGCATGGATTGGGAATGGATGACAATTTGCAAGTAGAATCCAAATGACTGGAAGTCAGTATATGCATGAAGGGGAGGGTCTAGAAGCTTATTAGAACACTGGAGAGCCCCACAATTCAGCCCCCTGGTGGTGGGCACGAAAATGCAGGAAGCGAATCGTGACAAAATCCCACCGTACAAGAAAAAAACCATGGGTGGCACATCATTCTCTGTTCAAGCAGCCAAACTATGGAACTCCTTACACCCAAACATAGATCCACAGATAACCACTTTATCTTCATAAGACTACTCAAGAGTTGGCTCTTGCCCACATAACCACCATACTCAAACATAAATATACAGCATATACCTCTGTATATAAGCATTTATTTGGACTATAGATATGCACCTACATATGTGTATTGCTTTCTATAAATGTGTATAATAATTATGTTTTTAAAATATAGATATTCGTTAGTTCTGCTTAAAAAATTACATATTACTTATAGTTTCATTATTCTACGTTTTAACATGTAAATAAGTGACTGCATAAATAAGTAAATCTTTTATCATAACTATTTATCCTACAATTGCTTTGCTATTGAATTACAAACTATTAAATCAAATAAATTAATTTAAAGTACAGCAGCACTTGAAAGCCGGAGTTTTATTAAATGCAACTTTAATCTACATTTATTAATTCCAAAATACTGTGGCAAAAATTAAAGGGCTGGGGCGTTCCCCGGTCTTTGCTACTCGCAATACTTCAACTCCACTCCGAAACATGGATAAGAATCAAGCTGGGCGAAGGCTCTTATGTCTCTAGGAAGATCGAGACCAAAAGCGGAGTAAAATAAGGCTGCGTGCTGGCTCCACTCCTTTTTAACCTGCTCATATCGGATCTTTCGCCAACTCTTGACAGTGTTAACTGCCATCCCCCCAACTAGACGGAGTACGTATCAGTAACCTGTTATACACCGACAATCTGGTGCTGCTTAGCCATACGAAGGTGGGCCTACAGAGGCTACTTGATGAACTGCTCCCTTATACTACAAGCAACCTCCTAGAGTTGAATCTATCAAAAACAAAAACAATTACCTTTGGGAAGCTAAAGAAAATGCGTGGAGGGTGGCATTTTAATAACGTAAAATTGATTCAACACCTCACTACAAATATTTGGGAATATTTCTTGACACCAGAAGCTCATTTGTCAAGCAGAAAGAAATACTGAGGACCAAAGCCTTGGCATTAGAGGTCGCTGCTACAAAACTGTCTAAAAAGCTACTTGGTCCTAGTTTAATCCCAATGTTGAAAGTGATGAAGGCGAAGATAATCAGCTCATTGACGTACGGCCACGAGATCATGAAGGGTACCACAAATATTCTTTTAAACAAACTAATAATCAAAATTTTTAAACGTGCATTTCATCTGCCAAAGTCAGCATCGCCAGCACAAGTTTGCCTCGAACTTGGTCTACTTGACCATCACGGCGTAGAGGCTGGAGCATTCATAAAGTTTTGCAATAGACTGCGTCATGCCCGGGAGAGTTCTTTGGAGGCCAGACTCTGGCAAGAAATCCAGAAAAGTCATGCCAGTCATAAATATCGGCTCCACCTGGATCATAGTTTACAACTACTTGGTATCAAGGAATTCTGGGGAACAAACCCCTCCCAGCTGGCATTAAAAGCAGTTATTAAGAAGAGCGTCCTTTCATTCGGACAGGGCAATATTGTCAAAAAGGAAACACGCCTGGGCAGTGATCACTAATTTTAAACCAGGAGTTGTACCCCCTTATTTATCAAGCACGTTTGCACTTTATCTGAAATGAAAGTTCCTGGCCCTAAGGATGGGTGAATGGCCTTTTTTAAAGAACCTCCCAGAAAGGCGCCGCCCAGATAATCATACCCAATGTAGGTTGTGCGGCTACCACACTGAAGGAATGGAACATATAGTCTGCTTATGCCCCGCAATGTTTACTGTTAGATGATTTTTACTGCGAGAAGAATGGATTAGGCTCGGAATCCGATCATGCCGCCAAGCCATAATAGCAGCCTTCAACCCAGACAACACGAAGTTGAATATCGGGTTAACAAAATTTGTCATCAAGGCGTTAAAACTGTTGGAAGTCATCGGCGCTGCTAACTACTTCCCACCACATCAGCGCGATATCCCATTTTTGGGTACAGTAACAGTTTGTCAACCACTAATAAACTGTTGACCAGAACTTGGCCCCCGAGTCGAACATTAACTGCCGAGAAGTTCTGCAGAGTTTTAAGTAAAATGTTAATTGTAACTTCTGTAATTTTATTTAATGTTTTTCCCAAGAATATGCAGCAAGTGTTTTTATATTGTAAGGGTTTTAATTAACCAACAATAAAGTTCTTACCCCCCCCCATAATTCCAAGATTGTTTTATTGAGACATTTTTTTATAAACAAAATGAAATCAAACAGAGGCAACATCGAGATGCAGAAGTTGCCAGTTACGTGGGCAATAAACAAGTAAGCAACATACTTTATAACTGGTAATGATATGCGGGTTCCATGTGAGCATAAGATAAGCAGAAGCCTGAGCTCAGCCTCATAACACAAAATAGGAAAGAGGGAAAAGAAATCAAAAAAATTAGAGATAGCAAAAGAGGTGAAAGAAGATAGAGGGACCCTCTAGTCGAACTCCAACAGGGTGTTATTGTGCCAGCCAACTAGCAAAGAAGGTGTATCGAAAAGAGTAACACCTACACAGTACTTTATGACCTTCCTTATGCATATATATACACCTTCCATGTACTTATGTATTTATATATTTATTACTATGCTTCTAATTCAGCATATCCAATGCACTACCCTATATCTCACCCTATATCTCTCGCAATATATCCTCTACCTCCACTCTGACTCATCTCAAACCTCATTCTAAAACTCTCTCCAATGTACAACCCTATTTCTCACCCTATACCACTTTAAATATATCCTCTACCTCAAGTCTCTGACTCATCTCAAACCTCATTCCACTACTCTTTCTAATGCACTGCCCTATTTCTCACCCTCTACCTCTATCAATACATCCTCTACCTCCACTGTCTCATTAATCCCAAAACCCATACCACTACTATGATCCCCAAAATAACCCTTTCTAGACTGGTCCCTCCTCTACCCCTCCTTGCATCATCTCATACCTCTTTTACTATTCAGATCTCCCAAACAAGCCTTTCTAAACCCTTCCATCTGACTCTTCTCACTCCACCTCCCCATTACTCATCCCAAACCCCCTCCTACTGCTATGAACTCCCAAAAAAAAAGAAAAATAAAACTACAAAAATATAATTTTAGACCCTTCCCTCTACTATCCTTCCACTATTCTTTTTCAATCCAAATAACAGACTAACATGTCAACCACTAAAATTAATTTCATATTTCCCTATACTAATTCCCCACTAATCTTGTTTGGGTTCTGGAGTAACGTGCTACTCGCCAAATAGCACTTCAACACCTCATCAAGGTTAGCAGCGCTATATAAATGCAAACCTTTCCTCTTCTATCCCTCCACTATCCTTCTCAATCGAAATAACAGACTAACATATCCATCGCTCAAATTACTTCCATATTTCACTATACTAATTCACCACTAATCTTATATGGGTTCCGGAGTAGCGTGCTACTCGCCGAAAAAGCGCTTTGACGCCTCGCAGGCGTAGTAATCGCTATATAAATGCAATTACAATACAATACAATTGCTGCATAAATTGTAATACTAAAGTTTGAGAAAGTCATTGCCTATCACAGCCTGCAACAGTTAGGAACTGACAAAAGGCTTCTATACATATGTTGAATTACATTGTAATTATGTTTTTATTGATGTTAAGCATTTTAGTGACATTTATTGAACAGCATACAACTAGATCAACAATGCATTCATTATTTGTTATCATTTGGTGAGTGTTTGAACACGTTGCTTTCTGTATTCATTGTACGATTTGCTTTTTACCCATTAACATGTTACTACATTCTTGAATTCTTACTTCATCCGTTCGAGGCGGTTCCAGGTTCGGGTGGGTACATTATCGCTTTAGACAGTACTTCCCATAACATGTAATAAAGGTAACATTGCCCTAAACCCTTGAAAATTATGTTTTCAATTCATTTATATTGTTCAAATTTTTTTATAAACTGTACAATTAAATGGGGAAGGGTTTCCCTAATTCCTTTGTAATTAATTTGTAGTAGTGATTTTGTCTTTCTTTTTAAAAACAGAATGTGTTATGTAAATAATTCTACAAACAGTACGGATTACCAAATAATCCAACAATTAAGCTATTTCAACATGGCTGACATGCTTACCTATTGTAATAGGAGAACGCCAGGGTTGGAAGGACTGAATTTCAATAAGAATGATTGGTTTCGAGCCTTTCCTGTTGCAAACTGTCCGCCATTTTTACCTGCAACACTTCCCCATCTCCTGCCTAAAGACTTTACAAACATAGGGCTGCGCGTTACAGAATGCTGGCGCTGACCTTTGAATTACAGTTGCATCTACACATAACATCAGAAATATTTTCTTTAGTTCATCTGATTTGGTGCCATACCCTTCATTTGAGAGGCATGTGACGAGTTTGCCTGACACTAAAATGCCCGCCACTTGTAGACAAAACTAAATTTAAGAAAAAACTAAAGTCATATCGCTCCATCTTCCTGGTAAACGGCCTGACCTTAAGGTGTCTGCTGGTTTGGTGGCAGCTAATGCTGACAGCGTGCGCACGCGCATTACCCAATGTGTCATGGCCACCCCTCCCTCGCGCGTACTCGTGCCCTGGGCCGCGCGCGCCGCCGCAGGCTGAGGTAGAGAACGGCTGGAGTCAGGACTGGCGGCAGTGCTGTCTGGTCGGGGTATCTGCAGCACTCGAGCGCCCCCTGCCGATGAGGCGGAAGCGGGTAAGTGATGCAATTATGTGTTAAGGGGGCGGGGTCTGGGTGAGAGATACCAAACATTAACCAATCTGCTAGAAGTAACCCCAAACACAGTCCTACGGAAGCAATCACCCATCTGCGGGAGCTAAACTTTCTGCAGGAATTAGGCACTCTCTTATGTGAGCAACACCATTAATCTCCTGTATTGGAACCATACATCATCCTCCAAAAACTACCCCCTTGCTTGGGACAAGGCGCCTTGTGAAAAGATTACTACTCAACTTCTTCAGGGACCACACCCTCTCATAGGAAGCAGGCACTTTACTACGGGAAACAGGCACCTTCCTCTGACAGCAGTGCAAGTAATCTGCAGGTACCAGAAAACTCAGAAAATAGCATCACTGATCTTTTGCAGGATGATGGAACATGATACCTTCAGAGAACAACACCACATACTTCTAGACACCAGGCGCCTTCTTGCAGGAGCCAGATCTACTTTTTTGCAGTTTTGTATAGCGTGAGCTCGACCCGAAGATACTGAAGAGCTTTACATGAGCACCAGTTACATTACACAAGGAGAAGAAGCACAGGCAACCTCTCGCATGAACCAGACGTAAGCCTGCAACAATCTCCGAGAAGAGCAGCACTGACCTGCAGGACTCTGGCACCATCCAAGTGAGGCACTTTATATTTATACCTCCTGCAGGAACCACACCCTCCCGCAGGCACAAGATACCCTCTTATTAGTGATGCGCCGCCGACGTTCTGAAGCGACCAGGCACTCCTGAGTTGGAATCGGGCACCTCCTTCAGTAATCGGACAGCCTGATATTAGAGGAGCACTACGGGTACCTTCCGGCGTGAAGCTGACTCCCATCTTAAAGGAAGCATTCCTTTACGGGACTGTGACACTTTAATGGGAAAAGCTCCATGCTGCTAAACTCCCTCTTTTGCAAGAACGAAGTACTTCCCTGAGAAGTACAGGAAACAGATTCACTCCTGCTGGAACAGCTGCATAAATCATGTGCTCTGTCCCGGATGCAGCATTCGTACTCCTGCAGGAACAACGTTTATTAAGGGTTTAGTTAATATCAGAGGGCGAGCATCACCTTCCTGCAGAAGGGCAGGACTAGATACACTTGTCTGCAGGAGCAGAAGTCCCCCCCCCCCCCTGCATGTACCGAGCTCCCTTTGCAGGTTACATAACAAGATGAGCAAATAGGCCCAGGCGCTATCCTGTACGCTGCAAGGACCTCGTTCACTCCTTCAGCAGCAGAAGACAACCAGATCGTGCCTCGCAGGAGCAGCACCTGCTGTTTGCGTGGGTCACATCACATCCCTTCAGTCTGTGCAGTAGTCCTATGTCCTCAGGCACAGAAAGGCTCTTTGAGGAATAGACGCCGCCCTGTTGTAGCCAGTGCTTTAAATGGGCAGTCACTGCCCGGTACTGAATCCCTGCGCTTCTTAGCACTGCTGCTGTATATTTAATGGGAGAATATCGGCAACCCTCGTTTACTAGTAGAACTCACCCGTTTAGGTGGAGCACAGTGTCTTACCGGAAGAACCCTCTGGCAGGCATCTGACACACTCTTGCAGGACGCACTACACCTCATTTGAAGAGTTGATATAAACGTATAATACATAAATGAGGTTATGCGTCTGTAATGCTAGTGAAAATAAATGTTGCCCAATAAAATATGGTATTTGGAGCAAGTATAGTAATATGCCCAACCATTTATTATTAAAGTGCAAAAGTCAAATCCTATATTTTGGCTTTTGTAAAACTGCATCTCCTGAGTCTTGGAGTGAGGGGGCATGATAATCCTCTAGAACTGAACGCTGCTGCTTCAATTGTGCTCTGAGTTTGCTTAAATAACTATCTTTATATCTAGAGCACATGAAAGAACAGCATGGTAAAATCATATATGTGTAATGGTGGCAAGCTAGGCCCACCTAGGACTATGACAGACCCTTACTTACTTGGTGCCCCCAATAAACGACGCAGCACACACATTTGGCGTTTATGTGCTCTGGCCACAAGCGGCCGCAGCACCTTTATTTAATTCCTCGAGCCGAGCCCGGCTCTCCGAGTGCATTGTGTTGTAATGCCTGGATGGTTCACTGCATCTCTTCTAACCTTTAAAAGAAAAAAACCACAAAATTATACTGTAAGTTGTGAGAGACGTGCATTATGCAATAACTCCACAAAACAAAGTCTTTCAGCTTCTGACTGGGTCGAGGGTTGGCTATCAGGGGATACGGATGACCTTGTTGGAGGATTCATTGGCACTGAGTGCAGGATGGTCTTACGCTGTTGTCTAAAGTTCACCTTCAGCAGCTTCATTTCTGTCGCCCCTACTGGACTTTCCTTCCCGAGTTTCCCCAACTGCCTCATCGCCTGCTTCATAAGTCAGATCCTCCTTCATTGCAGGGGGTGTCATCTGAGGGACTCTCTTGAACCATGAGCAATCCGCGATACTTCCACACCTCCTCTTTTAACTGTGATCATGGCCCCATAAACTCTCACTACATGCGATACATATTTCTCAAATGGAGTACGAAATTCCACCCTGGGTGGTGGTCTTTGATAACAAAGTCACCCTCCTTGATGTTGGGCTCCACTGTGCCCCGTCTCCGGCTGTCTCCTTCATTATTGGCCATTCTTTTTGCCTGGGCTGCGTGGACATCTAGTGCAGCAGGATCCCACTGCGGGCTGGTCGGCACAAGATCTCGAATGGGCCTCCTCATTATGAATTCGCTGGGGTACATCCAGTCGTGGTGTTTGGCACTATGCTCTCAGAAATTGATGCAAGCAGCACTCAAGATCTTCCCCCTGCTCCACTCCGATCCGCAGTGCCTTGTTGAGCGTCCTCATAAATCTTTCTTCCTCCCTGTTAGCTTGGGGCCATTGGGAAGTTATTCGATGATGGGGAACGTTGAGGTGACTTAGATATTCCCTGAACTTCTGACCCTGAAATGGGGGCCCATTGTCCATCTTTATTTTATCAGGCAACCTAAACAAGGCAAAGATTTTCCCCAGAGCTGATGTCACGCATTCAAACGCCGTGGATTTCTCCAGCTCTACAGCTGGAAACTTAGTGTAGCTGTCCATAATCACCAGCGGTACTCTGTTATCCGTAAAGCTTCCAAAGTCCATGCTAACTGCGGCCCACAGTCTTGTGCTTGGACTTTCCGTGAGGACTGGGACGGCAGTAGGTTCGCTGCTAATGATGATGCATGAGTGGCAGTTCTTTACTTTCTCCTCTACCAGCCTGTCCATTCCCAGGAACCACACATGGCGTCAGAGGCGGGCTTTCGTTTTAGCCACTCCTTCATGGTCCTGGTGTGCTAACTCCACCGTGTGGGTCCATAACCTCCGAGGCATGACGATCAGGTGACCCCACAGCAAGAGCCCTTCTTCACTTTCACTCGGCTCATTGCTACACCTCCACAACTGTTGTCTTGCCATCTGTTCCTCTTCGGTGAAACCTCGGAGGCCATCTAGGAAATTCCACCAGTGATGTTCTCGGAGCGCCTCCTTGGCCCTCGTGAGGCATGTGTCTTCTTTTGTGGCCTCAACGATTTCCTCCAAGGACAGTGCCCGAGGGCAGGTCCATCCCTGATCATTCAGGTGAAACCCTCAGCACCTAGGTCATCTTCCTGCTGTGTCCGAGGATCCATGCCCAGGGGATGGCGTGATAGGTAATCAGCCGGATTGTTGATCCCGGGTCGGTACACTACTTCAGAGGAGTATTGATGCAACTGGACTGCCCATCTTTCAATCCTCGGAGGACCAATCCTTGCTGATCCTCCAAACAACAGTACTAAGGGCTTATGGTCTGTAATGACTTGAAATTGGTGGCCACAAAGATACAGGTGGAAGTGTTTGCAGGCCCACCTGATCGCCAATGTCTCTCTTTCTATTTGAACATATCTGGTTTCGACAGCTGTGAGGGCGCAGCAAGCATATGCAATAGGTACCCACTCCTCATTGTCGTTCAGTTGCATGAGTACTGCCCCTTTCCCTACCGGGCTGACATCTACAATTAGTTCAGTCTTCCTTGTAGGAGTGAAGTATGCCATCGTGGCATTATGAAGAGTGCTTTCTTGACATTTCAAATTGCTTGCGCTGCTTTGTCGTTCCAGTTCCAACGGATATCTTTTTTCGCCGGGGTCTGAAAGGGTAGCCAAATTAGGGATGAACCTCCTGCAGTAATAGGCCATCCCTAGAAAACTGCGTATCTCTGATGGATTCTGAAGAACCACTGCAGTGCTGATGGCTTCGATCTTCTGCGGATCCACCTGCAAGCCATCCTTGGAAAATTGGTACCCGAAAAATTCCACCTCATTGGAGTAGAAGGAGCACTTCTGGCGGTGAAAAGTCAGCCCCCGTTCCACCAGCCACCGCAGGGTGGCCCTCAATATGCTGTGGTGTTCCTCTAGAGTGCCGGAAAAAATCAATATGTTATCGCTCACATTGATTACTCCCAACAGGCCAGAGAGCGCCTCACAAATAACATCCTGGAAGACTTTCCCCCGCAGACGACACTCGAAAACGTAGGCGCTTGAACCTTCGCAACCACACATGGGTGGAAAATGTTGTGATGCACCGGCTGGACTCTTCCAGCATCAATTTGTGATATCCGGAGTTGAGGTCGATCTTAGAAAACCATTTGGCTCTTTTCAGGTGAGCTATATCTTGCCGATTGTTGAGCTGATGTGCCTGTCTCTACGAATAGCCTTGTAAGGCAGGCTCATATCCACGCATAACCCTATGGCGCCAGGTTGTTTGGGTTTCGGCACAATGACAAGCGTTGATACCCATGGCATGGAGATGGTTCCCATTTCTATGACTCCAGCCTGCTCCAGACGCTCCAGCTCTTTTTACACCAGTGGGCGGTGATGAAAAGGCACCTTTTCGGTGTCACAGCGCCACAGACCTGACAAAGGTGTTGATTTGCAGTTTGACTTGGACACCTTTCAGGCATCCCAACCCCCTCAAACAGTTTGGGAAACTCCGCAAGAATGTCTTCAACATGAGATTTATGTATGTGTTTGGCGAAAAACACCAGGCCCAAATCCTCAGCCGTATGACAACCCAGCAGTGTTTCTGTGCCGTTTTTGGTCACATGAAACTTGGCCCGTATCTTGGTAGGCCCATGAGCCACTTCCACCTCTATGACTCCTTGTAGAAGTATGGGATCTGTTCCCCCATATTTATAGATTTTAGCCTTGGTTGGGGTGATGTCAGGCTTTGGGTTTAGTTTGAGGAACTGCTCATAGTCAATGACATTCACTGATGCTCCTGTGTCGATGCGCGCATGATGGTAGTTCCACCAATGTCCACTTGCTACATGGGTGGGGGTCTTCTCCTTTGATTGTTGCATCCTGCAAACGATATCGTAAATGCATCCCCCTCCTCAAAAGTACTCCTCTGAGCGCCGATTGCAGGTGTTTGGGAGTTTCCTCCCTCTTCTAAGGATAGCCATCAAATGTAGAAAGTCGTTCGGCCTCTCACGTTACCGATCTGCCTTCCACTGGAACTGCGACACACTTTCGCAAAATGATTTGGGCATCCGCATTTCAAACAGGGCTTGCCTTGAGCTGGGCAGCCCCTCGGCGGGTGGTTGGAAAGGCCGCAATTTCCACAGCTCTTCTCAGTCACTCTTGTTTGTGCCAATGGTATCACAGGGTCACCCTGGCCATCGTTGGATTGCTTCCACATGCTCCTCTTTGACTTTTACTGCTCTGAACACGGGTTTGGCTGAAGTGCTGCGGTTTAGGGCAGACTCAATCTCGCTGGCCCTCGAGTCTGTGAGCTTGTGTGACCAAGCCAGTATCAAGATGTTGTCCAATGTGATGTCTGGTTGTCTCAGAATCAGCTTTCTAAGAGTAGACAAACCACACCCATGTATCAGCTGTGCTCGGATCTCATCCAGCTTATCAATCCCCATACAGCTGCTTGCCAGTTTACTTAGTCTTGCAAAGAAGGCATCGACAAACTCGCCTTCCTCTTGGCGGGCTTGGCGTAACTTGAAACGTTCATATTTAGGGTTTAATTGTGTCAAAATGTCTATTCAAAGCATTAACAGCTGCATCTAAGTCATCGTCTGCCCCCTGTATTGGGTAAGTTCTCAAATAGTTAATACAGTTTATCATCATGGGCCTGTTTACTGCTCCATCTGTCTCGCACATCGCACGAAATAATGCTGCAGACGTCCTATCCATTGGCGCCATCGTGGCGCGGCTGTTGCAGGATCTGCCAACTGGCTTGAACCATGAGCATTCCGCGATACTTCCACACCTCCTCTTTTAATTGTGATCATGGTCCCTCAAACTCGCACTACGTGCCATACATCTTTCTCGAATGTAGTACGAAATTTCCACCATTGATGGCGGTCTTTGATGATAACAAAGTTACCCTCCTTGATGTTGGGCTCCGCCGTTCCCCGTCTCCGGCTGTCTCCTTCATTATTGGCCATTCTTTTTGCCTGGGCTGCTTGGATATCTAGTGCAGCAGGCTCCCACTGCGGGCTGGTCGGCACAAGATCTCAAATGAGCCTCCTCATCATGAATTCGCTGGGGCACATCCAGTTGTGGTGTTTGGCATTATGCTCTCAGAAATTGATGCAAGCAGCACTCAAGATCCTCCCCCTGCTCCACTCTGATTCACAGTGCCTTGTTGAGCGTCCTCATAAATCTTTCTACCTCCCTGTTAGCTTGGGGCCATTGGGCGCTTATTCGGTGATGCGGAACGTTGGGCCCTCCGCCCAGTGCACCTTGGATTTACACACCCCCCCACAAGAGGTCGGGCACGGACTGGTGACTGCCCACCACTTGCTTGATGCTGAAGGCCACACACACCACGTGCTTCATGCTGACAGCCACACAGGGCCGCGCACCCACCTCAGTCCTTGCACTTACCCTAACCTGAGAGGACACTGCTGACAGTGTGTACAAAGCGTTGTGCAGGGCCTCGCCCGCCTTGGAATCAGGCCCTGCAGTCACCGCACACCTGCTATGGAGGACTGGAGCCAGGAGAATGCAGGATGGGGCCGTACCAGACCTCCTGCACTGGCACCGACTGTGGCAGCACTCTGACAGCGGGCTTCTCACCGGCAAGGCACGCGTCTCCTGATCCTTGGGGCATGCAGTTGCAGGGTTGCCGCCTCGTTGCCCATTGACGGACATGTACTTGGGGCCCACAATAAGCTACGCAGCACACACGTATAAGGCGGTTACGTGCTCTAGCCACGAGCGGCCGCAACACCTTTATTTAATCCCTCGGGTCGATCCCGACCCTCCGAGTGCAAAAGGGGTACATTGTATTGTAATGCCCGTGTTTATTTTTTGCAGATTTATATAGCGCGAACTCGACCCTAGGGTATTGGAGCGCTTTACATGAGCACCAGTTAATAGCCGTAAGGCCACATCCTCTCCATGATGCATGATCCATGATGCATCTGCAATGCATGATGTAGTGATGGTTCACTACGTTAGGCAGACGCTTAGAGTACAATATGCTGTTACCGTTCTTGATGGAGGGTAGGGGCATCATGATCCGTGTTAAGCTTTGCCTCTCATGAGTCACGGCCCTTCACACACTCAGCAATGGTAATAAACAGTATATGTATACATAACATTTATTGGTTTAAAAGTACATAACCTATTTCATCAGTTTACGATCGTGTAAGTTGTTGATTTTCGGTTTTGATGTCAGTATTTCTTCCTGTCTGGTTATGAACACTTCTTTATGTGTAATGTCGTGACCGTTGACACCACAGCAGGTATACTTGTTTCTAGTTTATGGTTCCCGGAACTTCCTTCATAGGTTAGAATGTTTTCTCTTAGCTTGTTGCATAAGAAAGTCTGTATTTACTTCCCATATTTGAGAAAGTTGGTGTTAGCAGAACACTCCTGCCTTTGAATTTTCACAGTATCGCTGTAGGCTTATTCTGCCTTTTGCCTGCTCTGTGCTAATAGTTCCGCATTAGAGATTGTTGGAAAGTCAGCAATTGGTGCGTTCTAGTTTTTTATTGCACTGTATATAACTTTCTTCTGTGTTGTATCTCTGGATTTCCAGTTTGTTCTTTGGCTGCCTTTCCTACTTTTTAGTTTATTTTTGTCGTCTTTTCTCAGTTTCCAGTTCTGTTTCGGCCTTTATGTTTTTGGTCTATTGTTTGGTTTGTTCTAATAACTTTTCTTTTTGTTTCAGTTTTGCGCATCATCATTTTTTATTTCTAAATCGTCCAGTTTTTGTTGGACTGTTCTCTGTTGCCCGGTTTATTTTTCAAGCAGACTGCTGTAGTTAGTTGAACGTTTGTCTGTGGTTTGCATTTCTGACTATAGTCAAATATATCGTAAGTCTAGCATTTCTAGCAAGAAGGAAGAAGGTTTTCAATTTCTTCTATGAAATTAACAGTTAATTAATTTGGAAGTCACATACCAGCACATAACACACTACAAAGTATCCATGACATCTTTGGACATATCCTAGCATAACACCATGCACTGTAACCTATTATTAAATTGAACATTAATTTCTTTATCTAAACAAACACATTGCCTAAAGGCCCCCTTGATTCGTCAGCAAGCACCCCAGAATTGTATGGAGTGCCCAGACTCGAAAGAAATGTGCCACAGGATCATACACGTGGTAGCAGTATGCTTTACAAATGCAGGTAGCATGTGTAACATATCCCCTAAGTGATATGATAAATGTTGTATTTTACGTTTCTGTGCTTTCCCTTCTAAGACCCTCATTATGAGTGGCAGAATCCCACCTAGAGTTTCTCCACATAAGCTGGAAAAACCACACAAAACAGCCAGGCGTTTCCAGGGCCATTCAAGGGAGAAAGCTTAACAGCCAATTTTTGGTGCCTGGAATCTGGCCGGAATTGTGAATCCTGGACCTCGGGTATCGCTGCACCAAAATCCGCTGCGCTCATAATGAGAGCTCAAGTGTGAACTCCCAATGTGAACATAAGAGGGTGTGCAGCTGTCTAATAAGTGCTAGGTCATTTTATTGCACTCTGTTAACTCTTTGAAAGTAGTTGTACGTTTGATCCTTTAATATTTAATAGTTGATGGCGTTTTGGTCACTTTTGTGAATGTGTCATTGGAATTTGACTGTGTCTTGATATAGTGGGCAGCAAAGACTATCTCTCAAGATTGGTATTGCAACTGTTTTTGGCCACCTAAGGTAAATTCACATTATCTGTTTGTACATCTCGAAGGCCATGACTTCCGTGTACTGATCATCTTATTTATAAATGTAGTTCATCTGTCCAACCTTTATGGCTATAAAACAGCATTGCTATACCTTAGAGCACAGATATAAATGGAAATAATACTTTAGGAAACACAAATAGAATGAGTCTTTGGATGTGCGATGAAATACTAAAGACTGCATTCAGGGTTGCATATGAATGGGTATTTCAAATCCTTGAAGCTGCTTATGATAGGTCCGTCCAGTTAAAGTTGAATGCTGCATCTTCAAGACAGGGAAAAGGGTAGCCCCTCAGCATGCCAAGGTAAGCGTCTTTCCTTTTGCAAGCCAAAGTTAAGAGTTCTCCAACTTTGGTCCACAAAGGCTGAACTCTGACATAGTTTCAGGATATCCACAATAATCACATTTAACTGGGGGCAATGAAACAGTTAACAGATTGATGATGGATAATGCCAGATACAGATATTGCTGGACTGGGCCCATGGCCAAAGTGCTGCTGCTCTACTCACAGTTCTCGCCATCTCCCTTTCCCCTTATTTCTCATGCATTTGGTTATCCTCTGCATCATCCAAAAGTGTATTGCATGAGGTTGAGCTGGATTTCACCACTGTATGTAGTAATTAACCTAGTGTAGCCTAAATGTACCTTAATGGCGTTGGGTCTCCTTCTCCTGAGTGGACTCTATAAAGCGGTTAACTGGTGGTGTTAATGTGCCCACACAGGTCCAGTTTCTCACGCTCCTGGTTGACTCCATAAAGTTGTTTACTCGTGGTGCACCAGCGCCTTCAGAGTATGGCTAATTTTGTGCCAGGACCGACTCCGACCCAGTCCCATGGTGGATCAACTCCAGCTTCACTTGTCCTGCCATGCAAACCTATTAACTCGCCCCCATTAGGAATAATGATTGTATAAACCTTCCGTATTCAGATGACCCAAAAAGACCCAGTTTCAAAAACTGCAATGACCTCAGATGATACTAGTTTATAGACGCTGCCTGTGAAGCTGTCTCTCACACTTCCTTTTGCGTACTGCTTTATCTACAGAGTGCTGCCACACTGAACCTGAAAGTTTGAAGGGCGTTCTCTGGCTATTTACGCTCAACATGACAACTCTGTACTTTATATTAGACAGCAACCAACACCCTCCCCATCCATGCATTGGAAGATCTTGTGCTACCTAATCGCCCACTTAGTGAGTGATTTGCGGCCTTGACAGGTGGTACTGAAAGCTCTATAGTGATGCTATAATAATGGCTGGAACAATGATCCTACACGGGAATCAATGCTTCACTGAAAATCTCACAGATATCCATCTCTCAAGGTCAAATGTTGGACAGTTCTGGTGTAGCTACACGCAGTGTTTTATAAGCCATTACAGAACCCAGGGTGTATTTGCGTGTCAGAGTACTCAGTTTAAATATAATTTATTAAGTGGGTTTCCCCATTGTTTCAAGGTCCCCCCGCGGTTTCCAAATGGAACTTTAGATCCATCTATGCCAGTTTGTATATGTTGCTTATTCTGTTTATAGGTCTTGCGTTTTTTTTATTTTGCTAAAATTATATGGATAAAATATAGTTGCTTATAGGGGGCTTTCAGCCGTCCCTCTTCATCCGTTTGCCTGTTCTTGTGTCATTCACGTTTTTCTGCTGTTTTCTACAGCATGCATACATACAGCGAGTCAGCCCACTTCAGCCACTGGCTAACTTTGCTGTGAGTAACAGCATTCTGCTCTTTCACAAGAGCATAGCCGCATACCAAGTAGTTCCCTCCAGTGCCAGGGACTACTAAGGCAACCAGTGCTTTGTAAGACCTAGCAATATTTTTGCTTTTAGGCATTTTTTTATATTTGGCGTGGCCCTGGCAGTTCGCATAACAACAAAAGTTTACCACACCCATGACAAAACAAAACAGACATTGATAAAGCCAAAAGGCTAGCAGCCACCACTAGACCTGTTGGCTTTACCAATACTTGTTTCTTATTTAGTTGTTGGGCTGTGTTATAGAATGTACATTCCTTTTACCCATTAGAACTCGTTACGTCCTTGTGTTAGCTAGGTTATTCTGTGTTACATGTATAACACTCATCCGACATTTGTGTCTACAAGGCATTCCTACTGGATGAATCTGCAGTGGTATTGTGGTTGCATGGTTAAATAAGTGATTGTGTCATGAGATCCCCCCCCTTTTTTCTTTTTAAAGGAAGGTGGTAAGGAAAAGGCTATTCATCGAGTTCAAGAGTAGATTTTGTTTCCCCCATCCTTGATCTAGTTGCTTTCTAGCAGTTGATCTTGAACGTTCTGCAGTAAGTTTGTTTTTCTTCTCAGAATTCTAACCTACAGTAGTATTGCACATCGATTCTAGTCTCTTGGTTGTGGTTTTTCATCCGCTACTGAAACAACAAAACACTGTTGGATTGAAGCAGTTGTGCCAACTCTTATTTCATCACTTGTAATTCCTGTGGGTGGAAACCTTCCTGAAAGCTTCTTAGTTCATCTGTGCTACTACAGAGCAGGACCAACTTAGGCCAGATCAGCCTCTCCCCCAAAGCAGGAGTTCACCCAAATTTCAGAGTTCATGCGTCCTGTGTATGGGAGATTCAGCAGCCAGATGTGTAGTGCGCTTAAATGGTTTAATGACAAAGCTGTGAACAGCAGGGGTTAACATGCCAGAGTTTTTGACTGGATATTTGCTACCCTGTAATTGCATTTGTACAGCACTTACTATCAATGATGAGGTGGTGAAGCGCGTTATGGCGAATAGCATGCTACTCAGGAATCAATCAGGGAATTATGAAGCGCGCTACTCACCCGTGAAGGTCTCAAGGCGCGGGGGAGCAGCTCCGGTCAGTCGAAGAGCCAGGTCTTGAGGGTCTTCCTGAAGATGTGTAGATCGGGGGCGCGTCTGAAGTTGATCGGGAGCTCGTTCCAGGTCTTAGCTGCGATGTAGGAGAAGGATCTTCCACCGGTTCTCGCTCCTCGGATGCGCGGTGCTTCGGTGAGGGCGAGGTCAGCGGATCAGAGGTTTCTCCTGGGTACGCGGAATGAGATTCTTTCGTTGAGATATTGGGGTCCTGTGTTGTGGAGGCATTTGTAGGCGTGGGTGAGTATCTTGAAGGTTACTCTCTTCTCGACGGGGAGCTAGTGGAGGTCTCGCAGGTGTTGGGTGATGTGTTTGTGTCGAGAACGAGTCTGGCTGCGGTGTTCTGTATGGTCTGGAGCTTGCGGAGCAGAGACTTGTTGATTCCGGAGTAGAGGGCGTTTCCGTAGTCCAGTCTGCTGGTTATGAGTGCGTGGGTGACGGACTTCTCTGATTCGGTGGGGATCCATTTGAAGGTTTTCCAAAGGATGCGGAGGGTGTTGAAACAGGTGGAGGCAACGGCGTTGATCTGTCGGGTCATGGAGAGGGAGGAGTCGAGTACGATGCCGAGGTTCCGGGCGTGGTCCGTGGGGGGGCTGCCGAGGGCGGTGGGCCACCAGGTGTTGTCCCATGCAGAGGGGGAGGGTCTGAAGACTAGGACCTCATTCTTCTCCGAGTTGAGCTTCAGGCAGCTGCTGCTCATCCAGGATGCAACGTCTTTCATTCCTTCCTGGAAGCTGAGTCTAGTGGTGATGGGGTCCTTGGTGAGGGAGAGGATGAGCTAGGTGTCGTCGGCATAGGATACTATGCTGAGGCCGTGCTGTCTGACGATGGCGGCGAGTGGGGCCATGTAGATGTTGAAGAGCTTAGGACTGAGTGATGATCATTGGGGTACTCCGCAGTTGATCTCAATGGGTTCGGAGAGGAAGGGCGGCAGTCTGATTCTTTAGGTTCTACCGGTGAGGAAGGAGCGGAGCCATTCGAGGGCGCTTCCCAGTATGCCGGCGTCGAGGAGTGTGGAGGTGAGCGTGCGGTGGGAGACGGTGTCGAAGGCTGCGGAGAGGTCGAATAGGATCAGTGCTGCGGTATGGCCCTGGTCGAGGAGGGTGCGAATGTCGTCTGTAGCGGCGAGTAGAGCGGTCTCGGTGCTGTGGTTGCTGCGCAATCCGGATTGGGAGGGGTAGAGGATGGCGTTCTATTCGATGAATTTCGTTAGTTGGATGTTGACGTCTTCTCTGTGACTTTGGCTGTGAAGGGGAGGAGGGAGATGGGTCGGTAGTTTTTGAGGTCCACAGGATCTGCCGAGGGCTTCTTGAGTAGGGGCTTGACTTCTGCACGTTTCCAGTCGTCGGGGAAAGTGCCGGTTTCGAAGGTGGTGTTGATGGTGCGTCGTAGTTCAGGTGCGATGGCGAACCCAAGGTTAGTGGTTAATTTAGTGTTTTTTTGGTTAGGGAGTTTAGTCTTATGGAGACGATTGGTGGGGTGATTAGCTATTCTACAGGAAGCTCCCACTACGGAGAAAGATGTCCATGCTAGCAGAGGATTAGATGTGTTAGTTTGTGTGAATGATTGGTGACGTGAATAGATAAGGTTGAGGACATTTAGAATATTTATAGATTACAGGCAAGTGATTACCAGATTGTGAGAAGGGAATGGTTATGGGCGATGGCTGGAGTCGGTTGACAGTGGCTCTTCAATTTGCTGAGCGAAAATTCCATTATTTAGCAGCCTGTTTGTTTTTGATATACAATACCGAAGGCGGATCTGGGATATACATTAGAAATAAGTAGAGAACTTGGAGACACGAGATACATTGAAGTGAGGGTAGGCTTATTCACACAGTATAGATCACTACGTGAGCTTCCCAGCCTGTAGAAACTGGCATGCTGCTAGATTGAAAGTAGCGCATATGGTGTTCGGTCTGCTCTGTTTATTCACCGTACTTGATTAAAGTTTTTTTTCTTCTTGACTAATCCAAACAAAATGCATGAAGTCAATTGAGCACTTCCTCAGTCGTATTGCATACAGTCTGATCCAGCTCTCCCATTATAGACTGAGATATCCTACTAGGGGTCTTTAACATTAACCCTATGCCAAGCATTTTTGAAGATGGTCACATGTATTTAACACTCCAGACACCGAAACATTTATGATGGTCTCTTTAAAAAACCATCATTTGAGGACTGAATCTTAAAACCAAAAAACAACTTCCCACGGATCAGTCCCCAATGAAAGTGGATTGTCATACAATCGTCATATTTTGTTCTAGACTCAAGCATATATATATGTGCTCCCGGTGATGTATTTCCTCCCGAAGGTACGCAAAGGTCTGTCACCAGGCCCAGGCCGTCCCATTATCTCAGCCCGCCAAAGCATGTGTGAAAACATATCCAAATATGTGGACTTTTTTCTACAGGAACTGGTGACCAATTTGCCAACATACCTGAAAGACACTAGTGATTTCCTGCTTAAAGTCAAAGACATTCCATGGTCTGATGAATATATCCTGATGTCCTTAGATATCACCTCGTTATATACCAGTATTCGTCACTGTGATGGTCTATCTGCCTGGCAACATTTCCTCAAGAAAAGACCTATCCACTGTTATAAGCACAATGATTGATGCTGTTCTTGATTGAATGGTGTTTGCGCAACAATTTCTTCATGTTTGGCAAACTTACCAACAGCTCAGGGGTGTTGCCATGGGAGCCTGTTTTTCCCCCAGCTACGCATGTCTTCATGTGGGTTGGTGGGAGGAGCAGGTTCTCATGGCAAGACACTCTGATGCATGGAACCGTTGTGACATGGCTAAGATACATTGATGATCTTTTTGTAATCTGGAGAGGTAACATTGAAAGCGCTGAATCATTCATATCTGAGATTAATGCTAACGATCTGAACCTTGAGTTCAATGCAAACATGAGTACTGTCTCTGTAGAGTTCCTCGATGTCATGCTATATGTTTCCAATGGCACACTACACTCCAAACTACATAGAAAACCCACTGCATGCAACTCCACTCTGCATGCATCAAGCTTTCACCTTAGACATTTGATAGCCAGCATTCCTTATGGAGAAATGCTCCGTTTACGTAGAATTTGCAGCTCCACCAGCGACTTTGTAATATGTCAGAGTGAGGCACACCAGAGATTCAGGGCACGTGGTTATTCTGAAAAAAACATAATCGTGGCTACGAACAGGGCCAACTCCATACCTAGAGAGGAACTTTTGATTGGGAAGCCTAACACCAGTCCCAACAATACTGACACTCCTGTTGAGATAGTCAGCCCAAGCACAGTTAACACCCGTCTTATTATCACATACAATACAGAGGAGCGTGCCATCAGATCTATCATAAACAAACACTGGAGGATTATTAAATTTGACCCAACCCTGGGGCCTCTTGTAGCTCAACGCCTGGACATCACTTACAGGCGTGCATTCTCCATGCATGATGCTTTGGTCAGAAGCAGCCCTGAAATCATCACTAAATCTAACTGGTTGTCTGACATTAAGGGTTTTTTCAAATGCAGTAGCTGCAGAGCATGCAAATTTGGGATTAATGCCACTTTTCGGAAAGAACCACTGACTATCAAAAGCAGACTCACTTGTAGAATGGAGTACGCAGTACACGTACTTGAGTGTAAATGTGGCTTAAGGTACATTGGTAGTACCAAACTAGAGGTCCATCTTCACATCCTCCAACACCTAAGGGTGATTGTTAACAGTGATCCTACTTACCCGGTAGCTAGACATTTCAAGGATGTGCACAACAACAATCTAGACCATTTCAAATATTTTGTTGTGGACTGTGTACCCCCACTTAGACGTGGTGGTAACCGGGAGAAACAACTCAGACGGCTAGAAACTCGATACATCCTTGAACTTAACACCAAAGCACCTGCGGGCCTCAACATTAGCGAGGACCTACACAACTTCCTATAGAACTCCCAGATGGGTACTATGTCGAGTACTCAACCATAGCAATAAACACTATCCAGAGGATGTCTGTCCCTGTTTTCTCTAGTGGCAACATTCAGTTTGCTTGTTTTATTGTACTCATACTATTGTGTTTGCCTCGGGTTATCCCTGTGTTTCGTGCACTGTGGTTTATTCTTGTTGTCCCTGCCACACTGCCATGTTGCTCTGTACACCCGGACACTTGTTGGGTTAGTACTTACCAGGACACGCATTATTACCGATATGGTCCGTTTACTCGCCCATTTCTGCTCTGTTTGGTTTCATTTTGAACTACGGTATCCTCTATTGTGATCCATACCTGTGTCTTATGCGTTCCGGCTGGAACCTAGATACAGGTATTTCCTTGTTACAATACCAGTTTGCTTTGGTTATCCCGCCAAGGCCGTTTGGTAGTTCTTGTTTTTTTTATACCACCAATACATATTCGCACATTTGAGCACTAAATAGGAGTTTCACTCCACACCCCCTTTTTTCTCTCTTAAACGCACTAATTCAGCACTCCAGTACTTTCCTGTTCCTATTGTCTTCGACTTTTATCCCTCGCATGTTGGTACTGATGTGTTTTACATATCCAATACTATTCTTTCCAGGCGGTTCCCACTTAGGCTATATTCTGGCTTTCGTGCTGACACGCAAATCACGCATTTGTCCATTTAGGTTTTCGACACTCACTTTGCGACGCATTTCGACTCAATTTGCTTCACAGTCCTCTGTGCGCCACTAGGAGTCCATCACTTTGACCCTGGAAATAGGACGTCATCACGGTGGCTACATCGACATTAGCAATGTAAGACACACGTCTCCGTGAAACAGGAGTTGTGACTTAAGTCTGTCTACTCTTGTGGTCGTTGAGCTTCCCAGACATTTCTCCATAAATTTTCGCACATAGATGGTTTGTTTAAATAATTTCATTGTTTTGAACATGGATGTCTTGAAGTTTGTTGTTTTTTTTATTGCACAGAGTTACAATTATGTATTTATTTTATGTGAAGCTCTTGAGTCTGTTATTTATGTCATCTGTTTTCTGCAACGTGTCAGGAACTCAGTCATTTGCATATGACTTACCGCGAGCTGGTTTTAACTTACGATGTCAACGTCGGAAAGAAGGCGTAACACATGTACCTAATGTGTACTATGTGTAAACATAGTAAAAACACTATTGTGCCTATATATTTTGTTACTCACCTGCAGCGCGCCATGTGATCAAGGCCGCAGTCCGGCGGCCGAAACGCATCATTTGGACCTGATGTTGCAATAAAGAATCTTCTGTTTCATCATCACACTGGAGTCTGTGCCCGTGTGTTGTCCCGGCGTGGCCAAACCTTGGGATGTTGCTCTGATATATATATCAGTGGTACATGATGAATGTGTGAGCCTTACTGGTTGTGTACCCCATGGAAATCTGTTTATTATCTGTGTTTCAGTTTATTATAAAACTCTTTAATTGAATGTTGTCTTTGTTGTACGCCTATTTTTTGCTTTTCTGTTTTCTTGTTCTGTTTACGTCTTATTTTCTAGATAATTCTAAAGATTTGTTCCATATGGCTATTTATTTAAGGTATGTAAATAACATAAGTAAATAATTGTACGGCATACTCTGTAAATGATCCCCTTGTTGGCCATTTACTTCACTTTATAGAGAGCAGAGGTGGCAGTAAGTGGCATGTGCAGAGAATGCAAGCAGAGTATATATGCTGGATTAAGTGTAATAGTTCACTGCAATGCTGCAGCAGACTGCCAGTGGGCATGGTGTTAGCTATACTGGAAGCTCCATATTTTATTCATACCTGAAGCCCCATGTAGGGGAGGTATTCATTCTGAGTGGCTAACTGGGTGTCTTCAGGAGGTGCAGTCATTTCTTGCAGGAAGGGGTCCTGCGTGCATGAGCGGTGCTACAGTTTGCAGGGAAAAGCGTTATGGTTTCCTACAGACGATTCAGCTCTTTATTTTGCTTGGTTTTTTTTATGCTGATTTGTTTCTGCATGTTCATCTTGCTGAAAATGTACTTCTGATCAGCATAGTACCAAGGGCCCTGCGTTCCACGTCTCTGTTTGATTTCCAGTGCTCAAATGGGTGCCCGCAACGCTGGTTGGCTTTTGGCTTGGTGTCAGGCTTGCACACATTTTTTTTGCTTGACATTTTGTGCCCGCCAATAACCCTGCACTTTCTTTGGTATTCATTTGACACTACTGTTTTTATTCAGTCTATCCTCCCTCTCTGTTTTAATTGCACACATTATTAATATTCATTTAACATGCCAATGAAAAGTACATTTCTTTGTTTAGAATGTTATAAGAATTGAGCAGTGTTCTAGTACAGTCAGTGCAAAGGTCCTCACCCATCAGTTATAATGTGTTCTTTGGTTTGAACATGTGATTTTTCAAGATAAGGACAGTATCTGCATGAAACTGATGAAAAGATGATCAAAGAGGCGCGTTTAGAGGTTTTGAAAGTTGGAAGAGTAGGTACGGACTAGAATGATTAATTTGTATATTACATACTGTAATGTACCCCACAATCTTATATGGTAATGACTGTAAAAATAGCCACCTTGAATTTCATTAACCTTGTAACTTGTGTTCAATCAATTGCGGTATTTTGAAATCATGACGTTTTTCCGGAGATCTCAACATTTTTAAGAATAGTTGGGGAAACTTTATTCTGTGCATTACATTTTGGTGACGTTCCAAAGAGCTTGCCACTCTTCTATACGGCTACAGGCGCACATGTTCTCTATCTTTGGCGAAGTTTAAGGAAGGGCACCGAACAAAAGTGTATCAATAGGGCCTGAAGTGCTGCATGGAAGTGAAAAGGCTTACGATCAAGAGGTGTGTGGTTGACTCTCTCACCCCTGCACCGTAGGGTTGGTCTTGTAGTGGCCAAAATTATAGCGGTCAAACAGGATGTAGATTCAAAAATGAAGTTTTGAGAGGTTCTTTGATTTAATAACCAAGCCATGAGTATCTTGGTAGATTGACATCCCCAATTAGGCATTATGTTTTCATTTCCTTGTTTATTTGTCATTCACGATATGAGTTCACCAGATTTTTTAGAGTACTGAACGCATTACCCCTTCAAAAGGGGATGGCATTTGATCTTGCCTCTCCAAACTCTGGTTATGTCCAAGGGTCTCGTTTGCTGTTTCCATTTTATCAAGGCATTTGGATCAGCTTTTATTCCAGCCTTCCAGATTTCCGTGCTCATGTAGTTCTTTTTTTTACATCATAATCTTTTGTACTCCATCATAGTCTCTCTGTGTGGTGTCCTTGGTCTTCACCTATGTATGACCTTGACAGTACACATGACCTTTTCTGACATTCACTGAAGGCTTCTTTTGATTTCTCCAACAGCTCTTAAATCTTTTAGGGCCCAATGTATTATTGCCTCTACATGCTGTGTGTTTCCTTTGGCTATTAAGAATAATTCTTTCTTTGAGAGCAAGACATCAGCAGTCTTACTTAATGCATTTCTCCAAAACCTGTGGTGAAGAAAAATTGGATTTTAAATCCAACCACAGACTGATGGTGCATGTTCTCTCTAACAAGAGGATGTCCAAGTATCCAAGATATTTTATAGAATTACTGGATGGTCATTACTGTAATAAGAGTACCTCCATTTAAGAACTCTATTCCCACAGGCTTATCTAAAGAAAGCATACAGGAGAATTTAAAAGGGTATTTACTCATAACTGATGAACTGGCATTAGAACTCCAAGTGGGTTCAGTTGTACTCACCCTGAAAGTGTCCGAGTGTCACCTGAGATTTTCTCTATTGACTGCAATGATAAAGTTTGACAGGTCTGCAAAGTATTGATTTTATTATCACTGTAAATTCTATAACTCCGGTTATACGAACTGTACATACTTCATTCTGGTGTCTAAAAGTATATGAAAATAAGCTCTATTTTTATAAATTGGTGTCGGATTACCTTCTAGTCGTGTCAATTACTTATCATCACTGTTGGCACTCTAAAATGCTTAACATATGTTCCTCTAAGTAAGCCTGTCTGCTCTTTGCCACTCTTTCAGGACTGAGAGAAGGATTACTGGCATGAATCCGAGGTCCACCTCTATGTTTCCTGTTAATATTACATGGTAGGGCCTCACAGCCATACACATATTAATACCTTGCTACACTCTCCTATGAACCTTGAGTACTTTAAATAATCCCCACTCTTCCTTTTCCCTCCGTGCAAGTCTGGGTTGGACATCTACACTGTTCTCCCTGAATATCACTGCTCTACTGCTGATGTACAGCTTCTATCATGGCAGTTTTTATACCATAATACTGACGGGTGCCAAATAACATAAGGTGACACAAATAGAGCTGAGCGCTAGATCTGTGCAGATTTCAGCTCCATTCCAGAATATTGAGCTTACATAGTCACACTTAACAAAGCTTTATGTTTTACAAAGTGTAAGAGGAGGGCAGTAGGAATCTCATCATTTTGGTACAATATTGTACATTAAACATAGCGTTTAATTAAAAGAATCACAGTTTACTAAGTCGGAACTACATTTCCCATTAACAAGACACAACTTAGGAGTCTTTACCCATCGTGATGACAAGTCACGCTGCTCACTGTGATGTCACACGCAGATTGAGAATATGCACCATGGGTACAAAATGAAACCACTTGGCATGGTGTAGTGGACTGACGAGGGGCCTGTAGGTTGACCGCAGCTCCTAAACCTTGATGAGGTAAGATGCACCTAAAGGGCATCGCGTTTGAATGCATAACCTATACAGCTTCATAAATGCTGCACTTGAGCTAATGAGTTTCACAGTAACTTGATTAGTGGCACTAAGCATGGTCTTTTAAATTCCGCTCTAGCAGCAACTTAGAAAATTTGCCACTATGAATTAAATAACAAAGTGTATAACGCAGTTATTTGCACATCAATCCATTTGAGGTTTACGGGCACGAATCTCAGCAAGGAGAGATTCTCACAAGGCATGTATAGTTAACAGAAATACCCAAAAACTACAATCTGGACTACTCAAATTAAGCCCTCAAGTATAATCGACCTAATGATGACTAATTGGTTTATATGACATATATGTTGTTTTTCTCATTCAATCTAGTGTGTTTTCTCAGTCACTTATAGGACAATGAGTTCTCTAGGGAACCAAATCAATTGACTATATTGATACATATATCTTTCTTCTCAGCTTAGCAATAAAGTGTGTGACTACAGGGCAGAGCCCTCAGTCATGTCCTTGATACAAAAGTAACACTTAACACAAGGGTAAGTGAAACTAATGAATGAGCATAAACACATATGCATGAATTCAAGTTTGCTGTGCTGTAGCGTTACAGTTTTCAATATGCACTTGGATCATGTGTCCTTAAGTGTAATTTGCAGTGACCACTGATTTCTTGTTGCTGTTTTGCTTTTAATAAAAGCGATCTTCTGAACATTTTCTGTTTTGTGCTTCTGCAGGTTCCAGAATACAGCCAGGCAGGTTAATACACGTTTTTTAGGTCTCGCCTAGGCAGCGCGCATGCGCTGCTCTAGGAGGGCCTTTAGCCATCGGTCTTCACTTTTCAAGCACTGCACTTGTGCTTGTGGCGGCATCCACCTTGCGGGAACGAGCAGCGGCTCGCCACAAGCACGAGTGCAGTGCTTTAAAAGTGAAGACTGCGCACGCACCACTCCCGAAAACAGCTGCTGCTTGTTAATTAGTGCAGCGCGCGCGGCGCGCACCACTCGCGTGTTTTTTTTTTTTTTTTTAGTGTGCCGGGTGCGGCATGTGATCAGCGCTTGTTAAACCTCTTTTTCACCAGCATGTTTTATTCTATTTCATTCTATTTTTATTTTTCAGAAAAGTACCATAACATCCAAAATACACGGTACTTGTAACCCATTTCCCGACCGCTGTATTTCTCAACTTTTTTCCCACAGTCGACTAACACTCTACAAAGATCGGCATCACGCAGAGTCCTTCTTTCTTTTCACTCGTTCCCTAACGTTCGGGCACGCACAATGAAGCACGTTTAAATACATAACTTTTGTAGCACGGAACACTTCAAGCTCCGCAACGAAGGAAACTTTTTAGCAAAGACTTGGGTAAGCAAAACCCTTGGGGCATGTGGAAATAACACGTATCATCAGCTCTTTTTGATCATTAATGCCATTTCTTTTTAGATTTCGAAATTTAGCGCTTTGCAACGACGGACACACTATATACTTAATTTTGCCAAAACTGCAGGGATTCAGTATTTCAGAGGTCAGAGTCTGCATTTTTGCATATCATTATCTGGCAGTAGGTCACAATCGTGGTAGATAACTCGCATGCACTTTCTATTCACCGATATCGGTTGTGCACTTTCTCTTTTCGGTATTGGTTTGGCAACCAATCCGGGTTTCATCTGTCTTTCATGTGCTTTTCAGTTGCATGTTGGGAGATGGAGTTCCTCTACATAGTCAGTCAAATGTCAGCTTCTCAGCTGCAACCGAAAATCCGCCACTCAATACTTTACAACCAAATTCTCTTTAATCTGCTGGGCAACGGCGTCAAATGAGGTGCTCATGCCCCAAGCAGTTCCGACTTCGACAGCAGCAAATGTGATTTAGGACAGAGGGGACACACAAGCAGCCAGCTCATTGTTTTAGGTCTTGCTGTTTTACCACTGTTTAACGAAAACAGCTTTGCTCTTTATGAGACTTCTAGATACGTGATGTGCCGCCTACATTCCATGCATTGGAACTAGGAAACTTGACTTTCAATCCCGGCTTCCCCAACTGTCAGCACCGTGTGATGTTGGGCAGAGCAGATTCTCTCCGGTTGCTTTTGCTCCCTGGGCTGCCAGAATATGCACTCGTGGAAACAATCCTCCTACCCCTGTTTTAGTTCTAGGTAAATCATCAATTATTCTGTTGAGCACAGAAGCGCCCAGAGGTGGTTATGTTTGCTTTTGAGCGTTATAAATCTTTTCTCTCCTCCCCCCCCCCGCTCTTTTCCGCCAGTGCATGTCTCTTCCCATGCATTCTATATTTTTATTCCCTTTCCTGCACAGACCGCAAACCTATTTTAACAAAACACCTTCTTGGCACTGTCGGGGGCAGAAAGACAGATCGTTGAATGGGGTCACCGTCTCTGCTCTCATGACCCCTGCCAAGGTGGGGTTGCGCCTTTCTGGCAAGTAGTTGTGGAAGCTGGCACAGACGGCGAGGGCTTGGCTTTAATGCCCCCAGCTGGCACTGAACACACACCCTCCCTGCCAGCATAGTTTTATTGTGTAAGGGCTTCAGTTCTCCCCCCCTGTCGTGTGTGGCAGCCCGGGCTGAGACAGCTTCCCGGGCACACACACAGCCGCACCCGAGTACTTCACAGGTCTTTAAAAGACCAATCGCTTGTAAATGAGGCTTTGTTGGTTTTTTCACCCCTTCTAGAGCCCCTGCATCTCCACTCTACTGGAAGAGTTAGCCCCACCGAAATTTTTTCTTAGCCCCCCCCCGATATTTGCCTCTAGTTGCGCCCCTGGATCAAACATAGTGAAGGGGCAACCGAGCAGTGGGTAAACTGAAAGAAAGGCAAGGGTATTTAAAGGCACCCAAGGCCTGCAAGGGGGCAGGTGTCACAAGAGCAGAATTTGAGATCTTATTTTTTTAATTTGATTCAAGGCAGTTTGGATGGTATGTTTTTTTGAAATTCTTGTTGAGAATTAAAGAGTACATTTTCTGAACATTACCCAAAGCGCCTAGAGGCTATTCTGTTTGTTTCGCGAGGCTTGCAAGACCAATTCATCAGTGTAACCACAATTATAACGTAAGTCTGAGACAAGGGCCCTACATGTCATTTTGGGAGTGTTCCATCACATATCATTTTTTATCAAAGATTGTTGCCTTTACTTTTATTTTCACTGTTTATATCTGTACGTATATAGTAGGACCTATGGACTAGATCTGAAGTACATATGTATGACTTCGGTGTATATAAGCGATGTGACCGCTCTGTGGTGCTATACACGTGCACTATGTACCAGAAACATGCAGTAGGTCTTCCAGAGATTGGACCTCAAAATGTAATTCTTTTTCACATGCATGCATTGTATGTATTGTTATAGCGCTTAGAGTCAGAAAGACAGACTTTGTGGTGGTCAGGGTGGCAGGGGCGTGCCTGTGTTGTGGCGGTTATGAAGTTGCTGCATTGTATTCTGGCGGTTAGTCTTGTGGCACCGCAGTCGAGAGGGGTGTTTCTCCGTTTCCTACTTGGCCCCAATTGTAGTGTTCGATGATGGGCTGACCTGCCCTAATTCTTGCATGCGTTTGAAACATATGTGACGCATGGACTTTAGACGAAGGGATGGAGGAAATGTCATTAATTCTAAACATTTTGATGGAATGTTCTAGGAAGACTTGTACCTGGATCGACTGGTGAAACTAACTTGTTGCACGAGTGGATTACACAATTGATTTCTCCACTTCTTTTGTGCCTTGAAGAAGTCCATTTGTGTATGGACGAAACGCGTTGGCTAAACACTTATAAGGTCCCAAAGGCGAGACCTATTGGCTATGCCAATGCTTGTTAATTCCTTAGTGTGATGCATGGTATGAGTGGGGTAAAAGCAGGGATATTAAACTATTTGAAGCCCTGATGAAGGCCAATGACCCGAATAGGCATGGTGGAAGGCCAAAACATGTTGACAAGGTATAAGTGGATGGATGGTTAATTATAATCTCATCTAACATCCATGTGGTACATTTCTAATCGTATCTAGGGTACGCAACTAATAAAGAGGAATATCCCAAGTGGTATACTCCAAGATACTTTTTCAAAGATTCTGGATCCCTGCAAACAGCCAGTTGATTTTATTTGGACTCCTGCACAGCAGTTGAGTCTGCCAAGGTGGTGTTCCCTTAGCTTGGTGTGGATAGGTCACCCATGATAATATAGCATGCCACAATATAGAGTTGATGAGGTGGCCTATCCAAATATTTTGGATATCTGTAGCTTACTCAGGAGTGAACTAATTGTCCACTTATTTGACCCAAGCACTAGTTACATGAAAAACTTAACACTACTGTGCCTGCGAGTAGGAGATTCTTGTTGTATCGATAATTAGCAGTCAAGGTGTCCAAAAGTAAGGGTAACTCTCTTTTCCTATGACCAAACTTATTGATTTACTGGCTGCTTTTCTCTTGAGGGGAGGTCTTCCATGTGGGAGTCACTCAACCTGGACTGTGAATTGTGGAAGGACTCACTCAACCTGGACTTGTGAATTGAGGAAGTATTCACTCAACCTGTACTGTGAATTGAGGAAGTATTCACTCAACCTGGACTGTGAATTGAGGAAGTATTCACTCAACCTGGACTGTGAACTAGGGAAATGTCAGAGGGAAATGTATCCAAATAAAATAATACTTAGTTGAGCAAATGAATAGTTTCTGAATAAATATGTAGTTCTTTCTGATAAACAAAGGACTGATCAGGAGATGTGGTTCAAGAGTGGGAATCTAGCCAAGGTACAATGGCTCCTCGTCTATCATACACAAGCCTTTGTGGTGATAAAAACATATGAGGATCCCGTTGGAATAGGACTTGGTTTGGGAACATGGGGTCATTTGGAAGTGTTAATGAACTGAGTGATGCCAGTGGCGAAAAGTAGACTTGGGGTTCTCCCGAATGGTGCAAATAAAGGCGGGTAAAGAGTCTGTACAAGAATCTACCGGGGTCAGTTATTATTTCGGAAGTAGAAGGCAGTAGTGATAATCCAAGCCTTGTTGTGGGAATGACCGTAATGATTCTAGCTTGAGGAAGAGTTCGAAGTTAAGATATCAACAGACAGTTTTCAGGCCATGTAACAAAACTTAAATTGGTCTTTAGTTTTTAGTGAAAGAGTGTATGTTTAATGAGTTGATACATTTGACGCACACATGTTTGTGCGTTTTTGACTGCGTTGCAACAGGACAGGTTTACAAGGTGAGCTGTGACTGAGTGTGTGCCTCTTGACTCTCCAGCCTGCAACGCATTGACTTTGAATACCACAGGGCTGCATTATAACTGCTAATTCAATGACAGGAAATGCAGTAAAATAAAAAGTAGCTTAGAGTAAATCAACTTATGTATTTACTTCATATTTTGCCAGCCAAATAGCGCAGTCTCCCATAGTAACACTGGGTGTGCTTAGAAACAACAGATAAGGTATATGAAGTGCTATATAAAAATCAAGTTATTATTGCATAATATTAACATTTTGATACCAGAGCCCCGCCATAGTGGTGTGTCGTATCGTGGTGTGTCTGTCTGAGTGGTGTTACAGCTAGTTAGAACGCTGGGGAGTGTGGGGTGTATGAGGTTTTGTGTGACTTGGTGGTTGGTGGCATTTGGATGCTGTGAGTGGAATGATTGTCCAGATGGGCATGGACCTATCTCATCTTCTCTTTTTGTCTGTAATCTGAACAAAAATGCTACTTTTGACCTACAACCTAGACTTTCACTAGTTACAAGGACTTCCCTAATTCTCACCAGACACATTTCAATGGGGGGACCTTTGTGCCTGCTAACGTTGGGTCTTGTGCTAATTACTTTGTTGGTCTGCCAGCTATAAAAGATTTTAAAGGCCAATCTCCAGTGCACTTTTGAGTCACAAGAGTCCTCCTAGCCACAGTGGCATTGGTTTTTACTGCAGGTCTTAGAGGTCCAGGAGAGTCCCTGGGCAGCTTGACTTGTGCAGACAATATCTGTTCTTTGGATGGTTGAGTCTCCCGTTGGTGGGAAGAGCTAGAAGAAGCCTGCTGTAGGCGACAAGAACCCTGCTGGTGACAAGTAGAAGACGCCGGTGGTGAGAAGAAGCATGCGGTGGTCGAAGAGTGAGGTGCATTGTGAGGTGAACAGGACAGCTTTGCAACCTTTTAAAAAAGTATTGTTCTGGGCATCTGGTGGCTATATTTGTACAGTGAGAGGACATGGATGCGCCCATTCAATGATCCACTGGACCAATAGAGCTATTTGTTGAACCAAATGGCAACAAGGCAGTTGTCACTAGCTTACCGACGTTGCTGTTGTTAACAATTTTGTGCAGCGTTGGTTTCTTTAGTTTATGTTAAGCGCAGAATAACTGCTGTGTTAAAAGAGATTCTTCTGTTGAAATTATCACTAAGGGGTAACTGTTCCTAAAGAAAAGAAAAGAAGAGCTGGCCTATTTTGGTTGCTGGGAGAGACTGCGAGTGAGACTCACTCACAGGGTAGGTTGGAGACAGAATAGTGTGGAGGTGGGGGAATTCCTCCTTTTGGAAAAAGTGCCCTCACACACCCATGCAGGTGTCATGCTTCATCATCGGGCGTTTCTCCTCGTGGGGGTGGTGCTGCAGTCCCCCACGGGCCCCGCGAGAGGGCTCTTTGTTGGAGTTCCTTTAGGAGTAACGCCGCAGTGGTGAGTGCGGGTGTGTGGGGGGAAAAAGAAAGGTGAGTGAATTTTAAAAATTACCACACTGGGTCCCTAAAAAACCTTTATTCAGGAGTCCGTGTGGTAAGGTTCAAACTGATGACAAAGAAGGCCTCTAGAAAAATTATATCAGAGGGGTGAGTATTTTCCTTCCGTTCTGTTGTCAACAAGTGAAAGTGATAGTGGTGAGTGAGTATTACCTGCCCTCCGCTGCTCGAAGGACCGGCATTCGAGCAGCGGAGGGCAGGTAATATGCTGCATTCCGGGAGAGGCATCATAGTCCTTTCCATTCCGCGCTACAAACGCCGATGAGGCCAGCCTTTACTACTGGTGGGGTTGGATCTAGGAACTTCTAGAGGTCATTCCTTAAGGTGCATTGACACCGACTAAAAACCTGTATATAGGTACTATAGGAATACTGGGTGTCGCCGTCTCAGATTCCTATTTTTAACTTTTCTGCACTTCTAGCACGGTCCTGAAGAAACGCCACGGGATCCACTAGGGACCCATAAAAGGCGTGAAACATGTCGACCTAAAATACTCACTCACCACTATCACTTTCACTTGTTGACAACAGAACAGAAGGAAAATACTCACCCCTCTGATATAATTTTTCTAGAGGCCTTCTTTGTCATCAGTTTTAACCTTACCACACGGACTCCTGAATAAAGGTTTTTTAGGGTACCAGTGTGGTAATTTTTAAAATTCACTCACCTTTCTTCCCTCCCTTTCCCCCACACACCCGCACTCACCAGTGCGGCGTTACTCCTAAAAGAACTCCGACAAAGAGCCCTCTCGCGAGGCCCGTGGGGGACTGCAGCACCACACCCACGAGGAGCAACGCCCGATGATGAAGCATGACACCCGCATGGGTGTGTGAGGGCACTTTTTCCAAAAGGAGGAATTCCCCCACCTCCACACTATTCCGTCTCCAACCTACCCTGTGAGTGAGTCTCCCTCGCAGTCTCTCCCAGCGACCAAAATAGGCCAGCTCTTCTTTTCTTTTCTTTAGGAACAGTTACCCCTTAGTGATAACTACGTTAGCCTTGGGAGCGCGGGAACTGGACCTGTTTCTCTTTTAGCTCCCCGTCCCCCCTCTTTGTGTGTTTTGTGGTTCTTCTGTTGAAGCCTGCATTTATTAGAGTATGTCCAGTTTACTGACATACTGAGATGCTGCATATATTAGGGTCACTACGGTCATAAATTGGCAGATCTAGTGCCTTAACAAACAAGGTTCCCTCGCCTCAACAAACACAAGGTTCCCCCACCTTATTTAGTACAGCTGAGTTTCTGGTGGCAAAGCCTCAGCTGGCTCTGCCATTGGAATCCCTTGACCTGGGGACCTCTGTGCCACATGTTGCAATCTTAGAATGACAGTAGGCCCACCTTATTTAGGGTGGGGCTAATGCCAATGGTTTTCCTTGTGTGGTTCCACGATGGCAGAGACAACACACATTAGCTTCCATTTGCAGTGAGAAAACTCGCTGCGCAGCAGGGTTACTGGTTTTGTTTTTCAGAAACACACTCTCGCTTTGGGATTTTGTAGCAGAAAAACAAAAATGAATGAAAATGTGGTGCCCACTCAGCTGAGATCTCTAAATATGGTGGCAGTCCTCTGCCAGGGAATCACAGGCCTGGGCTTCTTTTGACCTGGCGAGCTGGCGGTCTGCCCGTCAAACATGAGATGTGGCCTTAGTTGATTATTGCAAGCATTTAAGGTATCATTATAACCTAGTCAGATTAAAGACTCTACTTTTATACTACGCCCTGGAGATCAGGTATGAGTCACTGACGTAGTCTCTGGACCCTTGGTTTTTTGGCCCCTCACACCTCCCTATTGACCTCTCAGGTGTAGCCTGTGTACAGCATCCATTTTAGGACAACCTCATTCCCCACTCCTTATCCCTGCTTCTCGTCCCTACTTTTCATCCATCATTCCTACTTCTCATCCCTATTTCTTATCCATCATTCCTAGTTCTTTTCCCTACTTTTCATTCATAATCTATACTGCTCATCCATCATCCCTGCTTCTCATCCATCATCCCTGCTTCTCATCCATCATCCCTACTTCTCATCCATCATCCCTACTTCTCATCCATCATCCCTACTTCTCATCCATCATCCCTACTTCTCATCCTTACTTCTCTTCCATTATCCTTACTTCTCCTCCATCATTCCTACTTCTCCTCCATCATTCCTACTTCTCATGTATCATCTCTACTTCTCATGTATCATCTCTACTTCTCATGTATCATCTCTACTTCTCATGTATCATCTCTACTTCTCATCTATCATCTCTACTTCTCATCTATCATCTCTACTTCTCATCTATCATCTCTACTTCTCATCTATCATCTCTACTTCTCATCTATCATCTCTACTTCTCATCTATCATCTCTACTTCTCATCCATCATCCTTACTTCTCCTCCATTATCCCTACTTCTCATCCATCATTCCTACGTCTCATCCCTACTTCTCATTCCTCATCCATCAGCAATACCAGCATACGTTCAGTGTTGTGAAACACCCCTTCACATTAATTAGTTAGCAACAGCCAATCAGAGTTAATAGAGAGAGGGCTGCATCTATTGGTTTAGCGACTGATAAAGCAGCCTTCTAATTGCACACTACTCAGTCTGCTTCCAGTGAACCCAAGGCTGACCAGCATTTAATTTTATTTAATTACCTGCTTTTCTGTGTACACAGGCCTCTTTGAAAATCTCTGATGGTTTGGTTAAGACAGGGATACTCAAAGTACGGCCCGGGGGCCGCATTCGGCCCTCCTGGCCTTTAATTGCGGCCCCCTGGTGAACAGGAGCACTGGGCCGCTGTTCATTTGACAGAGCAGGAACATACAGAAAATTATTTACCCGTTAATTAAAGTAACAGAAAAGAAGGTGTCCTGGACAACTTATCTTTAGGAACACCTTTTGTTTTAAAGACATCTTGCACTAAACATGTAAAAACATGATAAACTCTCTGCAAACTTAAAAAAAGTGCATTTTATTAACATGCATGAGCATTGCTTTGACTTTAATTTTTAGTGCATGCCAGTAGAGCGTTGGTGGCAGACAGACGCCACGTGAAGGCTCGGTTTGTTGTCCACACCATGCATCTGTTTCGAGTCCTCCCTATGTCCATCTTTCATCACCCCGGCCCTTGCCCTGCTGGCATCGGTGCGCCCCCCCCCCCGGGCATGCCACAGACAGTACTTTGCGGCCCCAGGGAAATGTTTGAGAGTACCCATGGGTTAAGACAAGGGGCCTCTGGCCTGGGCCAAAAATCAACACTTAAAGCGAGTGCTTTACAGTTCATTGGAAACCTTTTCTGATTTCAGTTTTATATGTAATAACTATGTCCAGACCTTGCTCTTCCTGGTTTCCTCCACAATTGAAGTCGAAATCTGCAAACTGCAAGGAAAGGGAAACAAAGCAGCTCTCAGTGCTAAAGGCAGCATCAGATTTTTTTTTCTTCATTACATATTAAACTGCAACCAAAGGTTTTTGATGACCTTTATACCCCTATCTCCAAGTGCTGATTTATGGCCCATGCTTGGAGGTCTCCTGTCTTTCCCAAACCATCAGCTTTCTACAGAAGCCTGTGAAACTAGAAAAGCACTTAAATAAAATGAAATGCTGTATAGCTGTGGATTCACTGGAAGCAAACTCCACAGTGTGTAATGAGAATACTGTTTTTTCAGTGGCTAGATCAATAGAATGCAGCCTTCTCGCTTAACTCTGATTGGCTGTTACCAGTCAATCAGTGTGAAGTTGTGTTTCACAACATTAAACATCTGTTGGTATTACTAAGGGACGAGGAATGAGAAGTAGGGATGTTGGATGAGGCATGAGAAATAGGGATGATAATTAGGGATGATGAAAGATTCATGAGAAGTAGGATTGAGAAGTAGGGGTGATGCATGAGAAGTAAGGAAGATGAATGAGAAGTAGAGAAAAGGGATGAGGAGTAGGGATGATGTATAATGGATGAGAAAGAGGAATGATGGATGGGAAGTAGGGATTATGAATGAGAAGTAGGGGTGATGGATGAGAATTATGGATGATGAATGAGAAGTAGGGTTAATGGATGAGAAATAGTGAAGAGAAGCTGAGGGGATGGATGAGAAGTAGAGATGATGGATGAGAAATAGGGATCAGAAGTAGGGTAGAAGAAGTACTAAAATTGATACTGTACGTGTGAAAGTTCTCAGCAATTTTGCATCACGTTAAAACAGTAGAAATTGTGAACCTGAATTATGCACTGGTTAATTGTGATTCCTTGTTTCCCACTTACTTTTTCTTTTGTGCATCTATTTGATATTTGATACAGGAAGGCTAGTTATATTTCCTTTTCATCAATCCCTCTCCCTACACCTTTCCACACTTCTTGCCTGTTTTAAAGTATAGTGGCAGTTGAGGTCGTTAATATAAATATCATATAAAGCAGGTACATAAAACAACACTTTAATGCTTGACCCACAAGACACCGTGATTAAGCAAGTCCATCGGAAGACCCTCTATGAATATATGAAGCAAATGTGATTAAGGCAAAAAAACACTTCAAGAATAAATTGAAACCTGGTCTTACATTTTCATGCTTACTTTGACATTTTAGTTGGTAGTAGGGGATTTTTCCATCCTTGGCAAGCATATTCAGTTAAGATCTATGCCATATTTCCTGGATAATGACTGACTGGGTAAATGGTTTCCATTTGAATGTACTCTCTGCAACTTTATCTTACATGTTTATCTTGAAATGCTGGCATGCATCAGGTGCTCCTGGACCTACTTTGGTCACCTCTGAGATAACAGCATTTCCATATCTTCAGAATGTATTTTTGCCACAACTAAAACTACTGACATCCACATTTTATGGTCAATGCTAAAGTCACTGTACTGTTCTAAAGAAGTTAAGTAGGGCAATTATTTGTGTTATTTTCACCATGGAGCTGACAACCGATTCTGTGCAATCAGCAAACATTGGCAAAACAAAAAACCCAAAAAAATCTGCATTGGATGTCATCCTTTTGGCTTGGTCAATGCTTGTTTCGTTTCATCATGTTTTTGTAAAACCATTGATGGTGGAGTTGCCATACCCTATCCAATAAAAAAAAAAAATCATTGGTTAAAAGCAAATATATTGTTTGGTGTCGGAAAGCACACATTTTAATGATAGTCCCTCGCACTGAAGGTAACTACTAAATGTATGGATGTGCTCTTGTGAAAGAGCAGAATGCTGTCATTCACAGTGAAGTTAGCCAATGGCTGATGTGGCTGACCCACTGCCCCTTGCTGTGTGCTGCTTTTGGCTGAATTAACATGTGAATGATGCAATATTAGGCTAGTAGATGAGGTGGGGGTGGCTGAAAGCCCCTATAAGTAAATATATTATTATTAGTAAATTTAAACCATCACAAGTCTAAGATCACATAAATTCACTTATTCATTCCGTAATTCACTACTGTTATTGTATGGACAGAAATTGATATCCGGTAATCAGACATTCACGTAGGTCTACCCAATGGTATGTCATTTTCTATTAAGTTCCATAATGACCTGGGGCTAGTTCTTAAATCTTTGTTACCCACGCTCACGAAAGTTACATTCTGGTCTTGGACTCTTACAATTTTTATTAGGCAGAATTTGTTTGAGGAAATTACCAAAACTGACGACAAAGTCGTGTAGAGGCATTCTTTTTTCGGTTTTGGCTCATAGGATTTTTGTAACAAAAAAAATAAAAATGAAAAAAATATAAAAAACGTTGTTGTATTCTTAGTAGTTGTTTGGCTCATGGTGTAGTATTGCCTTTTATTTTAAGTTTCACTGTTTTAAGATGGTTGGGACATATTTTTCTTACAGAAGGCGTACATTTTTTGTAAGCCGCGTGTAAATGGCATGTCGAGGAGCCTCATCTGACTGGGAGCTAAGGGGGTAACTGAGGCAATTGGTAGAGTGCACAGTTCCTTGAGAGCAGACCCTTCTAGAGATGGGGGACTGTATATATCGAGGTACCGCCCACTTTTCAAAGGCCAGGGGGAAATGGCAGTTAAGAGAACCAAGCATCAGTGGCCTTTTGCAACAGTCACTTGTTTCATTGGGTGGGGCCCCTCCTGCGGAGTCTCTTGGGTGCACAGAGCGCACAATCGGCTGCATTGCAATAGAGTGTAGCATAGAGCACAAGCTTGGTAGAAGTCACCATCGGCAGTCATTGGAGCTCTGTGCTAGACAGTCTTAAAGTGTGTTGATCTAGTGTGCAGAGGAGATGTGTAGCACTGCAATGCCATTGAACTATGAGAGAGCTTCTTTTGATAATAGTATACATATCTGTATGTATAATTCTGTAGTTAATTTATGACTTGGGGGTGAAAGGTGCTTTGCATTTTGGCTAATGTATTTGAATTTACTTTTGATAGTAATTTGGTTTACTACGTGAAAGCTATTATTTTTCTAGATGCGCCGTGCTGCTACATTTTCAGTTTTGTGTTGAAGGTACATGAGAACAAATTGTTGTTCCACTCCTGTGTGACCAGGTCATCCGTGCTTTCAAATATGAATTCACACACAAACACGCACACTTAGATTAAACCACAAGGAAAAAATACTCATTTTGAGAATGTACTGATATGTGTTTTAGCCGAACCCGCTCAAGCTCGTGAATTCTTAGACTTTTTCACGAGACTCTAATTTCACCACGATGAGACTGAATTGGGGCACACCAGGCCTTGGGGTGCATAACGCAGGGGCTCCTGGGATCTGTTACCTTTGTTAACGGAGGCCTGCAAGCCCGCTGCAGCCTAGTAGGAGACTATTATAGTTAATTGTTTTGCGGCTGTCGGATCTTGTCGTGTTTGTTCTGAATTTCTCGACATTTCTTTGACTTTCCGCTTCTGCTGTAGCGGTGGACGGGGGCCCGAATGGGACAGACTTATCAAGGTGCATCGCTGCCTCATCTGCAGGGCTATTTGAGAGAGGCCCAGCGGTCTGTGCACTCCTCTGTTACACTCTGCTGGCGCAGGCTTGCTGATTACAGCAACTTACGCCTGACATCTACAGGACACCGTTTGGTGCAGTGTTAGCTGCTCTGACTGTGTGATTTTTGGAGCAGGTTCCAGATTCTCTATGGCAGTTCCATCACTCTGTGTCGTTTGCTCCTGGTTCCCTGTAACCGTCAGGGTATTTTCTGTTGTGTGATCTTTGGAGCAGGTTACAGATTTTCTGTAGCGTTTCTATTACTCTGTAAGTTTGCACCAGGTCCCCTGCGACAGTCAGAGTATGTTCTGTTTTGATCTTTGCAGAAGGATACAGATTTTCTGCAGCATTTCTGTTACTCAGTGTAGTTATCTCTGGTTGCCCACTAACCTTCAGAATATTTACCTTTGTGTGATCTTTGCAGCATATTACATATTCTCCGTAGCAGGCCTATTTATCTATGCAGTTTTCACCTGTTGCCCTGTAACCTGCTCAGTATTTTCTGTTGCTAAGCCCTCCGATTTATGGCCTTTATTCCATTTCGCCAGACCCTAAATTGCACCTGCCTCTGATGCATATTCCTTGATATTGTTTCTGACAGTTTATCACCGGTACCGTAGTCCGTGTCATTTTCCAAGGCAATGTTACTAAATGCACCATTATGGGCACTGTAATCAGTTTATTATTCTTGAACATTTTAACTGTTGACATATCTGCGGAGGTGAAGGGGCTTTAACTGATGGCACAGTCATGTTAACTGTATCTGATGGCATATTCCTGGACACTGTAACTGATGGCATAGCTGGAGCAACGTGGCTGATGTTATATTCCTGTACAAGTGGCAGGAGTTGTACCCTGGGTACTGTAACTAATGGCATATTCCTGAGCACGGAGCTAGTGACACATTCATAGGCCTGATGGCTCATTCTTGGACCCTGTAACTTATGGAGGGAGGACTAGTTACCTTTGTGATGATGAATGTTCCTTACCAAAGTAACTGAAGCTATATCTCTATGATCTCTCTCTCTAGCAGGAACATTAATCACAGGAGTTATCTTGACATTTTTAATGCTGCCTGAAAACTGTACACACAAGGAACTCTGCTGCAGGTGCTTTTAAATCATAAGTTATTGCTAAATACAGCGGTCACCCTGAGGTCAGCGCCCCCCCCCAGGTCAGCACCCAGTGCGTCCGCACCAGTCGCACTTCCCTAAAGCCGGCCCTGCAAGTGCTATATAAATGCAAACCTTTTGTCCCCTCTTCTATCCCTCCATTATCCTTCTCAATCCAAATAACTGGCTAACATATCCACCACTCAAATTACTTTCATATTTCACTATACTAACTCACCACTAATCCTTTATGGGTTCTGGAGTAACGTGCTGCTCACCGAAAAAAGCGCTTCGACACCTCGTCAGGGGTAGTAAGCGCTATATAAATGCAATTACAATACAATGCAATAACGTATGGCATATTCCTGGGCACTACCAAAGGGGATGATGGACGGAGCGCTTGAGCAAATCAAACAGTCACCCCCAGTCAACTGATCTGGGTTTAATCCATCATCATTCTTTAGCTCACTCCACCACCCCAGTTCAGACATGGCCATATGCAAATCAGTCTGACCCTGTGCCTCATGGGAACAGTCCAGCCCGAACTGCCTGGCTGGGCACTGTACACAAATGCATATTTCTGAACATTCTTAATTGACGACATATTCGTATGCACTGTACCCGGTGGCACTTTAATGGGCTCTGTAACTCACGTCATATTTGTAGGCACTTTGACTGATGCATAGTCTTAGGCACTGTCACTGGCGCCACTCGATTCATGGGTACTGCAGTGGCTGTTTTGATCCTGTGCATTGTACCTGGCGGTATATTTCTGGAAACTGTATCGATTACAGTTTCCGGTGTTCTCTAACTGGTGGTATAGTCCTAGGTGGTATAATTGGTGGTATTTTCTTGGGCACTGTTGATGACAGCATGTTCTTGGTCACTGTGAGTGGTGAGTAAATGGCACAATGGCTCAGTGAGTTGAACACTCGCTGCTGGAACATATATAGAAAGACAGCTAACGAGAAAGAATCACAGGAAGGCCAACTCAAACTTCAAGCTGTCCTGTGTTGTAAATTGAATGCGATTAAAATGGGTGCTAGTAATATCTGTTGTTTACAGTGCGTAGAGACTTCAGAAGTGCATTATGAATCGCTATGTAAGAATACATTATTATTGCTATATGCACTCTAGCTGTTAATGTAAAAGAAGCTGTAACATTTGTTGGTCAACCATGGAGTCTATTATTCCTGCAGCTATTTTCTTTGATTCTGTAGCTCAAAAGATAGACTGACAAACAGTCTAACTTTATGTAAAAGAAAATAATACTTTTTACGTCTGGCCTAGGCAGCGATTGCCTGTTTCTCTGCTGTATTTAAAGTATGGGCTTCCAGCATGCCCATCCGTTCTCATTAAGTTAATTCATGTGCCTTTCGAAATTCCTTTGTTTTCGTTGGTGAATTATTACATTTGCTGTTTTGGTCACGCCCTGGAGACTGGCCCTGTTACCAGGGCCGTTTCTAGGTGTTTTGCCGCCCTAGGCGAGAATTGAAAAATGCCGCCCCCTCCCTTTTACTACCATCACTCTCTCCCCCAGTCATCCAGGGTTCAAGAATTAATGCATTAGATATAAAAGCACTTGCATTCAACATTAAACAAAAAACACATCAATTAAGTCATATGGAGACTAAGCGATTTGCTCAGAATCACAGGCTGCTGAGCCGACGCTGAGACTCGGCCTGTTTCCCAGTTCTAAAGTCAGCAGCTCTGGCGGTTTCCCACAATCTCTTAGAAATGAAAGTCAGTGATTATCACGTGAGAGCATGTTTGTTTTACTTCTGGGACCTTTAGTTTAGGTTGTGTGTCTTACGGATTCACATTGGGAAACAATATATTTTTGGCATATCTAACAATTGTGGAGTTTCCTTTGACAAACGTTTTGATTGAGTTTGTCACTCGCGCAAACACCACGTGTACTGGTGGAGCCAACAGTAAGTAGAGCGGCAACACCAGCAGCATGTGCGTAGCCCTGACATCCCTTAATGCTGCCTGTAGAGTCAGCTCACGCATAGGCCTGGGGCCCCCAACTGCCAAAAGTAAGTGACTGGTTTTTAATCCTAGTTGCTTATGCTGCTATATAATGTTTTATAAAGGTTTACTTTTAGCGCTGCGGCAGGCAGGGTGATAAATGTGCTCAACAGTTATCAGCGCAGTTAGTGGCTGGCTTCAATAGCTCATTTTGGTCGGCTCAGCATTAACTAATGTTTTTTCGTCGAGTGAGGCTGAGCTCACATTTGCACCAGTTTTAAAGTCTTCGACAGACCCCCTCCTTTTTGGATGGAACCTGGAACCTCCCCCCCCCCCCCCCACCCCTAGCGCCTTGAGACCCTTACGGGTGAGTAGTCGCGCTTTAACAAACCCCTGATTGATTGATTCTTAGTTTATCATTGCTCAAATGGGTGTAATTACTGATATGTATATGTTTCCCCTGCTTCATTGCTTGAGTTTTGCTCGCAAAAAGTGTCACTCATAGTCGTTGAAATGTCACTCATAATTACACTTTAATTATGAAAATGTCACACATAGCAATTTGAAACCTTGGCAGCTATGTAGCCGGTGCATTCTATTCAAGGAACGCTTATTGTGACTGGCAATGGCATTGGTACAGCGCGTACCTGACCAGGCCTTAAATAATTAGCCCCCTATATTTTTTTTTACATGATTTGAACTACCCTGCCTGCCGCTGCCAGCCGACCCGGTTCCCATCCCGGCCTCCCCCCGGACCCCGGTACCTGATAGGCCTGCAGGCGGGCCGCAGCGCCGCGGTAACTCTCTCTCTGCTCTGCCTCTGCCTGCCTCTTTTTGCCGGCCGCGCGCGCATAGGCACAGCCCCCGCGGCCGCCTTGGCGCGCCGCGGCCGAACGTGACCTCGCGTCACGTCACCCTCGTCATCATGATGATGTCGACGACGGTCTAATTTGAAGGCGAGCCGGCGCCGCGCCCGCGCTACACCTACACTACCTGGTAGTGATAGATTCATTCAATAATAATAATAGAATGAAGTTAGGACAGAGAAGAGAGTAAAGAAGAACTCTCATGTTTTTAACTTTTACCACGGCACGCCGCACGGCCGCCGGCCGCCCTCCACCTTTTGCCGCCCTAGGCAGCGCCTAGTCCGGCCTAGTGGTAGAAACGGCCCTGACTTTTGCCACGGCACGCCGCACGGCCGCCGGCCGCCCTCCACCTTTTGCCGCCCTAGGCAGCCGCCTAGTCCGGCCTAGTGGTAGAAACGGCCCTGCCTGTTACATGGATAACTTCACTATTGGCCATATGTTAGTTTCGACGCACTACTTTTTATTTTGCCTTGACTTGTTTGGCATTCTGAACGCGCTCAGCCGAGGGCTGCAAATCATGTCCTTTTCTTCTTTTCCACTGTCTTTGGTTTCAAAAGCGCTTTTTCAGCCAGAGGCTATATTGTTTTTCACCCTATAACATTTTTAGTTCCATTAGCTCAAATGTCCAAACCATTAATAATATACCTAATGGAAGTGTAGGTTAAGAAGACGGGCGACGGAAGGGTCAACCTATTTACATTTTGCTTTTGACCGTGATTATTTTGATACGATTAAAAAGGTAAACATGCTGCTATTGCTGCGTTTTATGATAATGAAAGCAAATTCAAGTTGCTTGCCTTCAGCTTTTGATGCCTTTAGGTTTCAATAGTTGGTGAAATAAAACCAATATCAAGGGATGCCTTCTTGTGCTCTCCAAACGTGGCATGTTATGTGACGTTACTTAACAATATATCCTGCAAGTAGACAGTACAACACCACCGCAGCATCAGCGCAGGACCACTTCAGCACCAGTCAGCGTCACTCACCACTGCAGAACCACCTGAGCGTCACTAAGAAGCAACTGAGCACAACCACAACACCAGCACTGTACCACCTCTGCATCACTCAACCCCAGCGCTGCATCACTCGGGCCCAGCGCAGCACCACCCAACCCCAGCGCAGCACCACCCAACCCCAGCGCAGCACCACCTCAGCCCAACGCAGCACCACCTCAGCTCACCGCAGCACCTCAGCACAGCATCACCTTTGCACCAGTGCAGCACTACCTCACTACCAGCGCAGCACTACCTCAGCATCAGTGCAGCACCAGCACAGCCTCAATCAGCGCCACCGGAGCACCAGTGCAGCATCTCCTCAGCATCACCCAACACCACCACAGCACCACCTCAGCATCAGCACAGTGCCACCTCCGCATCAGTGCACCACCAGTGCAGCACCAACTCGGCACCAGCGCAGCACCACCTCAGCAGCAACTCCGCACCAACGCAGCACCACTTCAGCATTAGCTCAGCATCACCCCAGCACCAGTGCAGCATCACCTCAGCACCAATGCAGCATCACTCAGCAGCACCTGAGCACCAGCACAGCATCACCTGACCATCACTCAGCAGCACCTTAGTATCACTCAGCACCACCTCAGCACCACCTCGTCACAAGCACACCACCACCTCAGTATCACTCAGCACCACCTCAGCATCAGCACAGCAGCACCTGAGCACCAGCACAGCATCAGTGCAGCACCAGCACAGCATCAGCGCAGCACAACTTCAGCAGCTTCACAGCACCACCTCCGCATCAGTGCACCACCAGCGCAGTACCAACTCGGCACTAGCGCAGCCCCACAACAGCATCAGCGCAGCACCAGCACAGCGCCACCTCTGCACCAACGCAGCACCACTTCAGCATTAGTGCAGCACCACCTGAGCACCAGTGCAGCATCACTTCAGCACCAGTGCAGCATCACCTCAGCACCACCACTGCACCAACTCAGCACCACATGAGTATCAGCACAGCAGCACCTGAGCACGAGCACAGCATCAGTGCAGCACCAGCACAGCATCAGTGCAACACCAGCCAGCATCAGTGCAACACCAGCCAGCATCAGTGCAACACCAGCACAGCATCAGCGCAGCACCACCTCCGCATCAGCGCAGCTCAACTTCAGTAGCAGCACAGCACCACCTCCGCATTAGTGCACCACCACCACCAGCGCAGTACCAACTCTGCACTAGCACAGCCCCACCACAGCATCAACGCAGCACCACCTCAGCACCAGCACAGCGCCACCTCTGCACCAACGCAGCACCACTTCAGCATTAGTGCAGCACCACCTGAGCACCAGTGCAGAATCACTTCAGCACCAGTGCAGCATCACCTCAGCACCAGCACTGCACCAACTCAGCATCACTCAGCACCACATGAGCACCAGCACAGCACCACCTGAACACCACCAAAGCATCACACAGCATCACCTCAGTATCATTCAGCACCACCTCTGCACAGTCAAACTATCACCTCAGCACCACCTCAGTATCACTCAGCACCAGTGCAGCACCACCACAGCACCAGTACAGCATCAGCGCAGCACCACCCCAGCATCAGCAGACCACCACCTCAGCACCACTTCAGCATCAGAACAGCACCCCCACGCAGCACCTCAGCATCTTCACTGCACCATCTCTGCATCAGCACCGCACCACCTCCTCATCAGTGCACCACCACCAGCGCAGCACCACCTTATCACCAGCGCAGCACCACGTTAACATCAGCACAGCACCATCTCAGCATCAGCACAGTACCACCTCCGCATCAGTGCACCACCCCCAGCGCAGCCCTACCTCAGCAGCAACTCAGCACCAATGCTGAACAGCATCAGCGCAGCACCAACTCAGCATCACTCAGTACCACCTGAGCACCAGCGCAGCACCACCACCTCAGCATGGCTCAGCAACACCACAGCATCACTCAGCACCACCAGAGCATCACTCAGCACCACCTCAGCATCAGCACAACAACACCTGAGCACCACAACAGCACCACCTCAGCATCAGCAGAGCACCATCTCAGCATCAGCACAGCACCATCTCCTCATCAGTGCACCACCACCAGTGGTTTAGTTTGAACGTAGGAAGTATGAACTGAGCGATGTCCTGTAACTTGTCCGATACTAGACCTGTCAGAATCCGGACATTTTAAAGGGATTGTGTACTACTGTATTTTAACATTTGAACATAGCCCTTCACACCACACAGTTAAAGTCCTTTCAACTGTCTCTTGGAAGATAGTACGAGGCTATCAAGTAAGTTTTGCATGACGAGAAAGTGTCTGACTTATGTTGCAAACTTTCGTTGTTGCGGGTGAGAGCTGGCATCGTGAACACTGCACTTAGCTTGTAAGCAATTCAAAGGCATCTGATTCACGTTGGGTGTCACCATGCATACCATCATCCTCAGTCCTCCAACACTGTATTGTTGAACTTCAGTTTGAGCGAGTCAGTGCTGAGGAGTGGGCCAGTTGTGTGTAGGGTCTGGTGTTTGGGAGCACCCAGGTCTTTTCAGAATTAGATGGTTGTGCAGCTTTCTCATTCATGTAGGCAGAGATTTCCTAAATGTGGCTGACTGTACTGTGAAAGAAGTTTCACCAATGCAAGTCTTTTTGAGGTTGGCAGGGGTCAGGTGTGGGGGCAACCTAGATCCAAGGGTCCTCGTTGGGTGGCATGTACACATTTTCTGTTGTAGCAAAATTGATCTGGGGTCATGGAAGGCTCAATCGATAATTCATAGACCCCTGTAGGAAATACATCTTGTAAATGGAAGCATAGTTAAGAACATCAATGGTATAGGTGCTAAGCTATAGAAACTGTTTGCCCACTACCTTCTGGTTAGACTGGAGTGTGCAGAGAATATAACAGCAAGCCCGTAACTCCTGACCAGTATCCTAAGTGAGGTAGGAAAAGGCCGAGGCAGTTGTGGCTTGCCTCTTATGAGGAAACCAAAGAAGAAGGATCAAGTGTCCACAAGTCAAGAAGGAGAATTTGGTTATCTGAATTACCTGAATTAGGAGGGTACATTCATAATCCATGATTATCCGCAGGTTCCAGATTTTTTTTGGCATAAGTAGGTCGATGGTCCTTATATATTTGGAACCAAGCAAAACGAGTGTAGTGAGTGGTCCTGTTCCCACACGCAAGGATTTCTGTTTTGGTGAGTCGAGCTTGAGTGGTTTCAAGCCATCCACTCTATGAACAGAGGGACTTAGGGCCAAACAGAGCACGTCCAGGGATTTCCCAGTTTCAAACCGATGTGAATGTGGTTGTCATAGTTGTAGTAGGTGAGGTTGAAGGATTCAATAATGTGTTGAATGGCATCTGATATTGATGTTAAATAGAAGTGCTATGATGGTGAATCCTTGCGGAATGCCTAAGTTGGAGGTGAACGGAGAGAATGCAAATGGAGGGAAGATGACATTGTGGGATATGTTAGCCCGGTAAGCTAAAATCCACACCAAGGTTGTTACTTGGAATTCCAGGTCACCCATGCTCTGTACTAAGTCGACGAGGTTTGACGTGTCACACGCTGAGGAAAGGTCCATTAGTAAAAGGGATGGAACTCAGTTCTGGTACATGGAGAACTTGTGGTCTTAACCCCTTCGGTGCTCAGGACGGCCCCCGGCCGTCCGACGTCACGGTGGGCGTGTGCGGAGGACGGCCGGGGGCCGTCCGAAACACGCCCACTCATTAATTCTCCCGCACAGCGCCGAAGGGGTTAAGGAGGCCTCCAACCAGGCCAGAATGCTGTTTAAACAGTCTATAAAAGTATGATGTTTTCTTCTAGGAAAGTGGAGACCTAGGTGAAGGATGATCTTTAAATAAGTTTGCTCATGGGGGAAGTCTTTTTGAGATGGTCGAGAGTAGGGAGGTCAGTTGGATTAAGGCTTTGTTTCTTGATGACTGATTTGATCCCTTGAGGTCACATGGGATGATGCCATATAGAAGTTGATGATTGTTCTGGCCATCGTTGTGGTCATGAGAAGACTGTCATTTAAAACTTAGCCTTCAATGATCCGGTGTGAGCTTAGATGAGTTCTTTCAGATTGCTTGTGGCAAATAGATTGAGAAAGAGGAACTTGGCAGGCTGATTGAAGTGCTGAATCTTGGGTTATGGGAGCTGTGGTTATTCCTCTTGAATGGATTTGGTATGGAAGTAGCTGTTCAAGGCTTCAGCTTAGGTTGGCAATTTTGTGGGGTGACCAGCCATTGCAGATGGTTTGAGTGTGGATGATGCTACTGGTGGTGCATTCTGGAATATGGTAATGCTTTTATAGCACTGCTTAGAAGGGGAGGTTGCTTCAGCGGTGCATGTTGTGTAGAGTAAAATATCTGAGATCTCGATGGTGGTTTTAAAGATTTTGCAGTAGTGTTGACATTGCAGCTTGTTGTTACTTTTGTGAGCCTCTGTTTTCAGCTTTTATTACCTTTACGTCCTTAGAGAACCAGAGGATCTTGCAGTGGTTTTCTCAGAGGCTGGTAGTCTTGAGAAGAGTATCAACGTTATCAGTCATCCAGTGGTAGAACTACTGTACTGTCGCTCTTGGGTTGTCTAGAAGTGACGCGAGAACATCTAGTTTGAGTTTCTTCCCTGGTCTGATGAGAATGTTGTTTTTTTTTGGCTGTGAGTGTGATCGCCACATGTTGGACTTGGTCCTCTGTGCAGGATCACTCCCAGACTTTTTGCCTTCACCCCTTTCTGTTTTCTGAACCAGTTTCTGTTGGCTTTTATGACTCCGTACACTTTACCATTGGTAGCCAGTGCTAACGTACTTGTGCTCTCCCCCTAAAATATGGTACAATTGGCTTACATCTGATTGGTACATTTAATTTACTTGTAAGACTCTTATATGTGGTACCACGGGTACCCAAGGCCTGTAAATTAAATGCTACTAGTGGGCAACAGCACTCATTGTGCCACCCACTAAAAGTAACCTTTTAAAACCCGTCTCAAGCCTGCCATTGCAGCCTGAAGTTGAGTTTTAAACTGGAAAATCTACCTGGCAAGACGAGGCCTAAACCTTCCTTCTTTTTAATATATATGCCACCCCTAAAGTAACCCCTGAACAGCCCATAGTTCATGGTGCATTGTATTTAAAAAGCAGGACATGTGTTTTTACGTTTTACATGCCTGGTAGTGAAATCCTCCTAAATTCGTTTTTCACTACTGGAAGGCCTATCTTTCACATATGATAACATTGGGTTACCCTATTACATTTAATTAAGTGCTAACATTTGATTGGGAACAGGTGGAAATGTCAAGTTTAGACTCAAATGAAGTATAATTTAAAATCCATTTTAGAAATGCCACTTTTAGAAATTGGCATTGTCCTGCCCTAAACATTCTGTGGCCTTCTAGGAGTTTCCAGCTGCCTGGGCTTTTTAATTGCTCTCCCATCAGGAATTCATATTGGGCCCAGACAGTGAACAATAGGACCGGGGTGGAGCTAGTTGGGAGAGGTCCATTCTGCCAGGCAGAGCGATTTCCTGCCCAGTAACATTTCAAAGGGCTGCCTCCAGCACACTCACAAAGGAACTTGACACCAGTCTTTTTCACCCTAGACTACATGGAGCCCGGGCAGGGGAAGAAAGGGAAGGAACTTTCCAGAACCAGTTGTGGGGGGAGGGGGTCTAGAAGTTTCCACCACTTCAAAGGATGGCACCAGGTAAAAATATTGGACCTCCAGATCTGCTAGTCAGTACAATCCTGGACCTGTGGACATTTCAGAAGAAGGGCTGCCTTGTTCCCCTGGGGGCTTCCCTACTGCTTGAGGCCTGCCTAGTTCCCCAGAACACTGCCCTGCTGCTTGAGGCCTGTCTTGTTTTTCAAAGGACTGCCCTGCTCTCTGAGAAGGAAGACTGGACCTGCTTTCTTCATGCAAGGCTAACCTGAGTGACTCTATGGGTCAGTTGGCAGACTTTCTGCTCTGAGCTACAGGGACAGAACAAGCTCCAGGGGCCTCCCTGCAACTGCCCAGCTGGCCTGCTACAACTGGACCTGCTGGCATCTGCAGGAGTGAGTTTCTGATTCCCAAGAGGGGCCTCCTCAGGTCCTGGACCCTTGGCTGGCATAATTTGAGCTCCTCCTGTGAGATCCTGAAGTTTTTAACTGCACGCCGGACTTTGAGAAGGTAACTTTTTCAGCGGGACTAAGCTGGCCCCTGTATCCCTGCACTCTATTGCAGTCAGCCTGAACTTTTGACTTTGTCCTGGTCTAGCACTACCAGATGCGGTCTCATTTTATTTTACTCTATTTGCCTAAATTGGTGTGGGATATCTCTTGTAGTATGTTTTCACTTTATTACCGTTTGTTTTCTGCATAGCACAGTGCCTTTCAGTTAAGCCTGACTGCGTTTGTGTCAAGCTACCAGAGGGTTAGGCGCAGGTTTATTTAATGACATTTGTGGTTCACCCTGACAAGGTGGTTGTTGCTTGAGAAAGTTTTTCTCCCCCTCAATCAGTGCAGAACTGAGGTTCAGATAAAGACAAATGGTCTGGTGATCAATCATCGTCAAAGATTGGTTCCTTTTATCCAGATGCAAAACACACAAGATGATGGACGGAATGCTGCACATTGGCAAACATTCACTCCCAGTCACAGATCTGGGTTTAATCCATCGTTATTTTTGCTTCACCACGCCACCCCAGTTCAGACATAGCCATATGCAAATCAGTCTTGACCCTGTGCCTCATGGGAACAGTCCAGACCGAACTGCCAAGCCATGTCTTCCTGGACCGGAATCAAGCATCCTAGGACCGGTTTCAGGCTATCAGCCTTCATCAGCCAGGATAGCTTCGACTCCAGTGGCGTAGTGAGCACGGGATCCACGTCTGGGCATACCCTTCCCACTTAGGGCGAAATGCAAAACACACAAGATGTTGGACGGAATGCTGCACATTGGCAAACATTCACCCCAGTCACAGATCTGGGTTTAATCCATCGTTATTTTGCTTCACCACGCCACCCCAGTTCAGACATAGCCATATGCAAATCAGTCTTGACCCTGTGCCTCATGGGAACAGTCCAGACCGAACTGCCAAGCCATGTCTTCCCTGGACCGGAATCAAGCATCCTAGGACCGGTTTCAGGCTATCAGCCTTCATCAGCCAGGATAGCTTGACTCCAGTGGCGTAGTGAGCACGGGACCCACGTCTGGGCATACCCTTCCCACTTAGGGCGAAATGCAAAACACACAAGATGATGGACGGAATGCTGCACATTGGCAAACATTCACCCCCAGTCACAGATCTGGGTTTAATCCATCGTTATACATATACATTACTCGTATCATATGCAACTGTACAAGCATGAGGTCTGACTGGGGGTGAATGTTTGCCAATGTGCAACATTCCGTCCATCATCTTGTGTGTTTTGCATTTCGCCCTAAGTGGGAAGGGTATGCCCAGACGTGGGTCCCGTGCTCACTACGCCACTGGAGTCAAGCTATCCTGGCTGATGAGGCTGAAAGCCCGAAACCGGTCCTAGGATGCTTGATTCCAGTCCAGGGAAGACATGGCTTGGCAGTTCGGTCTGGACTGTTCCCATGAGGCACAGGGTCAAGACTGATTTGCATATGGCTATGTCTGAACTGGGGTGGCATGGTGAAGCAAAATAACGATGGATTAAACCCAGATCTGTGACTGAGAGTGAATGTTTGCCAATGTGCAACATTCCGTCCATCATCTTGTGTGTTTTGCATTTCGCCCTAAGTGGGAAGGGTATGCCCAGACGTGGGTCCCGTGCTCACTACGCCACTGGAGTCAAGCTATCCTGGCTGATGAGGGCTGAAAGCCCGAAACCGGTCCTAGGATGCTTGATTCCAGTCCAGGAAGACATGGCTTGGCAGTTCGGTCTGGACTGTTCCCATGAGGCACAGGGTCAAGACTGATTTGCATATGGCTATGTCTGAACTGGGTGAGTGCAGTGAAGCAAAATAACGATGGATTAAACCCAGATCTGTGACTGGGGGTGAATGTTTGCCAATGTGCAACATTCCGTCCATCATCTTGTGTGTTTTGCATTTCGCCCTAAGTGGGAAGGGTATGCCCAGACGTGGGTCCCGTGCTCACTACGCCACTGGAGTCAAGCTATCCTGGCTGATGAGGGCTGAAAGCCCGAAACCGGTCCTAGGATGCTTGATTCCAGTCCAGGGAAGACATGGCTTGGCAGTTCGGTCTGGACTGTTCCCATGAGGCACAGGGTCAAGACTGATTTGCATATGGCTATGTCTGAACTGGGGTGGCGTGGTGAAGCAAAATAACGATGGATTAAACCCAGATCTGTGACTGGGGGTGAATGTTTGCCAATGTGCAACATTCCGTCCATCATCTTGTGTGTTTTGCATTTCGCCTAAGTGGGAAGGGTATGCCCAGACGTGGGTCCCGTGCTCACTACGCCACTGGAGTCAAGCTATCCTGGCTGATGAGGGCTGAAAGCCCGAAACCGGTCCTAGGATGCTTGATTCCAGTCCAGGGAAGACATGGCTCGGCAGTTCGGTCTGGACTGTTCCCATGAGGCACAGGGTCAAGACTGATTTGCATATGGCTATGTCTGAACTGGGGTGGCGTGGTGAAGCAAAATAACGATGGATTAAACCCAGATCTGTGACTGGGGGTGAATGTTTGCCAATGTGCAACATTCCGTCCATCATCTTGTGTGTTTTCCTTTTATCCAGATGTCTGCTGGCGGGGCTAAGATCGCATTGAGTGTGTCCACGAGAATGGTTGTGGTTGGAGACCAAGTGGTGTAAATTCAGTGTTTCCAGATTAGATAGGCGGTATCTAGTTTGGTGTAATTCTGTTTTAATGTACAATATATTGAGGGTGACATAAGTAATGAATTCATTGAATGCTTCGGAGAAGGTTGTGCTGTGCTTAGAATTGATGTAGATCATCTAAAATGACAGAATAGCAGAATATAGGAATGGATGAGTTCTGACGTGTATGGATTTACATTCTTCCAAATACGTTTTTGAAGCTGGTGGTGTGCAAGTAGGCCTTGAAAACACTGTTGTTAATCTTTGATTTTCTATGCTTGGTTAGTATGTGGTACCTGGAAAATGGGCTATTTAAGTCAGCCCTTCAAGCCAGCTTTAGCTGTCTCACCAGAGTTCTGTTTTCACAATAAATTAATACATAGCATACATACATAGATGGGCATTTGGTCAGCAGGCTTCAACCCTGGGTCTGTTAAATTGCCATTCACATTTTACTTATTCCCACCACAGCTTATGGCAGTGGTTGTGGCCACTTTATCCACAGGCTCCCTTTACTGGGAGTGACTGCACAAAGCCTGTGCAAATTGTTTATATCTGCCTAAAATATGCTCGTTCTCTTTTGTGACAGATCTGGTTCAAAGAGTGTTTTCTTTTATTATGGTTCTAGCAACTTTAAATGCTACCTATTTGTTTTGCATGCATATCAGGTGCCTAGTTAGATTGTGACTTATTTTCTATCTCCTTTGTAAAGTTACTGTTAAAACCTTTTTAAATGACATTGTAACAACGTAGCTGTTTGCACGTTGAGTGCTGGTTAGATGGTATTTTATTGTTTCATCCTTCACAAGTAATAATAACAAAATGCTCAACTGAAAGGCCTATTATTTTAAAAGCATCACTAGGAAAATGGCTACATGAGTGAATGTTTATTTCATTTTTACTGCAAGTATATGGCACTCAGGTTTACATGACTGCGTGTTTTCTTTTTCTTTCTTTTTATTGTGGCATGTGATCACTAAGGCCAGACCTGTTTGCTTTCTCAATGAGTTTTTTGATGTGATGAGAATGTGCGGTTGCAGTCTTTCATTATGCTATGGACTTCAAGTGGATCTTATTCATCGATCTGGCCTTGATGATGACAGAAGGCTGCTGGAGGTGGGAGAACCAAGCACTTGACAATACGAAGGGAAGGTAGAATGAGAGTGGCAAGGGGTGGCGAGTCTTGCGCCTTAGGAGTTTTGATTTGACAGTGTGGAGGAAGCGGGAGAAGGGGTGGACCTTGTGACGGAGTAGTGAGGGATTGGAGATGAGAAGGGCTAGAAGGGGAGAGTGGAATGATGTGGAACATTGCAATAAATGCATTATTTTGTAGTGTATTCATATTTGTATAATAAGTTGCTTCCCCTGGTATGGCACCGTACTGCTGTGATTTCCTTATCCAGTGTGGTATAGGCTAAAGCTTGTGTGCCTGGTTGTGTCAGTGCGCGCATCTTGCCGTTACCCATGTTCTACTGTTTTTGTGTGGCATTGGGGTGTTCTGCAACTGCTCTGGGTCGCAGGGTTCACCCCTTGGACAGATGTAGCGGGCGGTGTCTGCTCCACAGATTTTAGGAACCATCCTACACAGTCTATGCATGCCATGCTCCAGCTTTCAGCTCTCCTCAGGGCCTTGAGGGGCGGAGGGGCTCTCCAGGGCGCGTGGCAGTGCGCATGGTTCCCTGCATCTTGTGTGTGGCTCTTCTAGGTGAACTACCTACTATCGCACCCTGCATAGTTTCCTGAATCCTTTCTTGGAGCCTGACCAGGCACAGGCAGTTAGACTGCTAATAGGAGGAAATGTATCCAAAATGAGTACTATTTTTCCTGTTTTTGTACTCCTGTCTCCAGGTCATTACCTCTCCTTACACTATTTAGGTCACTGTCTTCGAGACATGCTGTATTCAGTGTATGGGCTTTGGGCACACACCTCGCTTTTAATTGGTTCCTTGTAGTACCCCTCGTAAAATCTTGCTTTTCTATGTTCCTTTTGTTGTCTTTGTCCCGCCTTTTGGTTCTTTGTTTCCACCCTAGAGACTGACCCTGCTACATGAATCAGTTCACTTTTGACCAATTCGGTAGGTTTGGCGCACTACTTTTTTTGTTTTGACTCAGCTTGCGGTACCGTCCCCCACCACCTCCCGCCCGTCGCTGCGTTTCCTGCTCATGTTGGCACCCGTTGCTGCTCGTAATTCGCTTAATCCCTCAAAGAGCAGGCAGCGTGTGTGGCATGTTTGAATTGCACAAACTTTGTTTGTTTGTATGATTTGGGAGGCCGCGCAACTTTTATTTTAACAGCACGGTGCCCGTTTCAGGGACGCTGCGCTTCAGTTCGTCATCTTCTTTCCTCACCGGCATGGCTATGTGCATGCCTTTATCTTGTTTGGGATTTGGGGGTGTTTAGGACTCTGCTAGCTTTCAGCGGGTTTTAGGCTTTTCTTCAAAGGGGTGCATGTTTGTGATACTCTTATTTTTTTTTTTTTTTTTTTATTAAGATTTTTTTTTTTTAATTAACACAATATTGTCATAACAGCCATACGTAGCATGTCAAGTATAATACAGTACATATGAACACTCTGCATACTGCTTAAATAAAACCAATATATCTTTTGTACAATGTAGTAGCACAATAATGTCCTCATATTTGTATACATTAACAATTTGTTTTGAATAGATCAGGATTTTCTCGTAAGTAGACGGTGAGAGGTTCCCAGAAGTCGAATGGCTTGGCAGTAGTGGGCAATTCCTCAGCATATATTAAAAAATTATCCCTACAGTAAAGAGTGTCCGTAATCCATAGTTTTATTGTAGGTGCATGTTTACTATCCCAGTGCCATTAAAAGCATTATTGCAAGTAGTTTTTTCTTTTGGGATTTCATAGGTAGTCGATGATTTAATAAACATAGTTGCGGTGTGCAGCCGATTGTACACGACATTATTTTTCCCAGTAAACAAATCACTTGTTCCCAGTATTGTCTAATTCTGTCACAAGTCCACGCTAGGTGAATGAAGTCAGCCTGATCCTGCCCGCACCGTTTGCAGTGCGCCCTGTCTCGTAGTCCATATTTATATAGCTTAAGTGGGGTATGGTACGCTTGGTGTAGGTATTTATAATGAATAATCCTAAGATTTCCGTTTGGGGTTAATAGTGTAGTTAGAGAGCAGCAAGCCTTCCAGTCATCATCAGTCAGTGGTGTTTCCAATAGGGTATTCCATTTGTCTCGTGCCTTATGTGTGTTTGCATTTATCTCTACTTGTATTTGGTTGTAAAGTTGTGTCACCATGTGAGCCCGATTTGTTGCGGTGATCAGCTGTTGTAGCGAGTTTAATGTGGGTGGCTCATCTGGGAATGTGGGATAAAGGACCCTGATCGCTGCTCGCAGTCTGTGATACGCAAACTTGAACAGCATGGACTGATTTGTGATGTATGCAAGATCATCTGGCGTGATAAATGTGCCATTGGGGTAAAGGTCTCCCATTTTTGTTATTCCAGCTTGCGCTAGAAGTGTCATGCTGCTGCTTTCTTGCGTAACTGACAGGTTCGGGTGTTGTGCAAGTGGCATGTTTGGTGCATAAATAGGGGTTTTCTTAGTAAGTATACCAATTCGTTGCCAGGCATCAGAAGTAGTCCGGACTGTATTTATCTCATTTTTAGATAGATGTGGTCGATGGTGTACTAATATACTGGCTAAGGCGATAGGGTTAGCATCGCCATCTTCTACTGCTAGATGTGGCAGGAGCTGAGCCGGGTGATACCAGTGGTATGCGTATTGTGCTTGGGCACATAAATAATATAAATATAAATCGGGCAGTGCGAACCCGCCTGCGGCATAGGGGAGTACTAGCGTATCAATACTAATCCGTGCTTGCTTACCCGCCCATATTAATTTGATAAGCATTGTGCGCATCCTTTTAAATATTGGAGTTGGAGGGGTATCGGAATATTTGTAAATAATAGAGCATCTTAGGTAAGATCACCATTTTCACTAGGGATATTCTGTCCGCCACGGATAGGGGTAGCGTTATCCACCTTGTGATTTGTGTGTCCACTTTATCAATTGCGGTACCATAATTATATCTAATGACCAGTTCTGGATCTCGGTGAATCCATATGCCTAGGTATTTTATTGGGTCTGTTTGCCAAACCAAAGGGAATTCAGTCTGTGGTGCTTGGGTGTTTTCTGTTAGTGGCATTATCGCCGATTTGCTCCAGTTTATTTGAAGTCCGGATTGTCGTCCAAATTGTATATATTCTCGCAGTAGCGGATCTAAGTGCGTGTTAGGGTCCCTGAGGTATAGCACCATGTCATCTGCATATAGGGATATGCCAATGGGTCGTAGCGGAAAATTTAGTGCCGTGTGTCTGTACCTCTGACGCAGTTTACAAGCTAGGGGTTCCAGTGCAATCGAGAACAATAACGGGGATAGTGGGCAGCCTTGTCGGGTACCTCTTTGTATTGATATGGGCTCAGATATGTGTCTGTTTACTTTAATGCGGGCAGTGGGTTTATTGTACAGCAACTTAATCCAATTAATAAACACGTGTGGAAGCCCTATTCTCTGTAATATTGTGAACATATATGTCCATTCAACAGAGTCGAACGCTTTGGCTGCGTCGAGAAGCACAGCCACTGCTTGCAAGTCTGGGCTGAGCTGATGCAATAGCGCAAAGATGGTGCGTAGATTATGTGCAGTCGAACGGGCAGGAATAAAACCGGACTGATCTGGTAAAACTATAGTCGACATTAAGGGTTGGAGTCGTGTGGCGATGATTTTTGCTAATATTTTAATATCTGTATTTATCAGAGATAAGGGTCTATATGACTCAGTTTTGTCGGGGTTTTTATCTGGTTTTAGTAGGGCGACTATAAGGGCCTCTCGGAGAGTAGGTGGGAGGGTTTCATTTTCATAGGCTTCATCATACATTTCTAGCAGATAGGGGCTCAGTAATTCAGAATATGCTTTATAAAATTCCCCCGTGTATCCATCAGGGCCGGGCGATTTACCATTAGGTAAGGCTTTAATAGCTAATTGTATTTCTTCTACTGTTATGGGTTGTGCCAAATAATCACGTTGGGCATCTGAAAGCCATACCAGTGCTATGTCCTCCAGGTAGCGCAAAATTTCAGGAGTAGGTGCGGTGTTCTGTGTGGTATATAAAGCGCCATAAGTGTCCATGAAGGCCTGCAATATTCCCTCCGTGTCGTAGTGCATTTTCCCATTATCGTCTTCTATTTGTATAACAGTGTACTGCTTGTGCTCTGTACGGATCTGTTGTGTTAGACGTCGGCCTGGTCTGCCACCCTCACCAATTCTACGTGCCGTATGGCGCTCGTAATGTATTTTATTTCTTCATCTGCCAAAGTGTTATAATTACTTATTTCCGTCCGAATCTCACTGAGGGTCTGTGCATTGTGAGTGGTGTCATAGTCAGCCTCTAGGTGTGCAATCTTTGTTTCACTTCGCTGTAATTGTGTGCGGATATCCTTCAATATACCAGCATCTGTGCTAATACATATGCCTCTTACTGTCGTTTTAAACGCTTCCCATAACGTTCCGCGCTTTTCACTGAGCCTTTATTCAGGTCGAAGAAGTCTGTTATGGCATTATAGATTGTGTCTTTGTATAGTGGTTCCAATAAGGCCATGGCGTTAAAGCGCCATACAAATGGGGGGGATGTAGGTGGGCACCTGCAGTGATAACAGGACGGGTTTGTGATCTGAAAGAGTCTTGGGTAAGTGGTGAATAGCCTGGACCCAGGTGCAAGCCCGTTCAGTAAGGAGCCAGTAGTCAAGTCTTGCCCAGCTGTTATGTACTGTAGACGAATGAGTGCTTTCCAGCACAGTGGGGTTACGCACTCTCCAGATATCATATATTCGGAAGTCTGTCATGCAGTTCAGCATCGCTGCCACAGCTCGGGGGTGATGCTCCACCGTGTGTTGGGACCTATCTTGTGCTTCGTCTAATGCCATATTTAAGTCCCCGCCCCATATTAATTCTACAGCGGGCAGATCTCGAAGTTTGGATCGTAGGTTCTCTATAAAATCAGGATCGTCCACGTTTGGCGCATATACATTTATGAGGCCTACTTTCGTTCCTCTTAGTATCCCTGTAATAATAACATATCTCCCTAGAGGGTCTGTGTATGTGTTATCTAGTATAAACTGAGTACCTTTTTTATGAGGATCATCACCCCACGGGCGTATGATGAGTAGGATGATGATGCCACCAGCTCAGCCCATCTTGTTCCAAACCTGTCCGCTCTCTGGTGGAGTAGGTGTGTCTCTTGAAGAAACGCTATATCTGTGTGGTGTCTATCTAGGTATGCAAATACCTGTCTAATTTTCCTGGGATTGTTCAATCCTCTCACATTCCATGTCAGTAATTTCAAAGTTGTAGTTCTAGCCATGAGTTACGAGTATGTAACTATGAGTGAATAGGTATACAACAGACTATCGTCATTTCTTTCAGCAGGGAGAACAACCGTCTGTGCTACAATCCAGAGTGCATTACATCTACCTACATATGTATAGAAATTAGGTTCGCATAAAACTGTTAACATTACATTATCCCGTGCAACCCCTCCCCCACCCACTTCGCCATCCCAATCATGGTGAAGACAGCCCCAAATAGCTACCAATAAAAAAGAAGAAAAATTTAAAAAAAAGAAAACAAAATTCTAACAATTCCCCTCTAACCTAAGGTGTGTCGTGGTAGGGGAGTTAACCGTGTGGTATACACAAGGGTGGCGGAAACTGCCCACCATAGACCCCAATGACAGGCACTGGGGGATCGAGTCAACCATCCCATAGTTCCCTAGCAGACCATTGCGTCAACGATAACTATTTCATCAACAGATCACGCGTTTAAGGTGATGAACAGTACATAGTTTGCCTTCCAGAATTGTGTCTGACACACCACTATGTAACAATACCTTCCAGGATATCTAGCATTCTACAGTTTCATCGGTAGTGGAAAGACTTATCTGTGTTCTCATGCAAGATTTACAATAGTCGGTAGTCCAGTGTCACGCTTTAGAAACAAAAAGAATAGTCAAAGGATACCCATATCTCATTCCACATCTGAAGTGTTGTCCTGTTCAGCTTGAGTCCCTCTCGGAGATTTCCGTCGGGTAGATTGTGGGTGTGCTAGCTGTAGGTATTTAAGCACTTCCTTGGGCTCACTAAAGATCTTACTTTTCCCATTGTCTGTGATTCTCAAGCGGGCTGGATATATCATAGCATATGGAATATTCTGTTCGCGGAGTCTCTTTTTCGCGTCTAGAAATTTCTTCCTTGCTTCTTGGACTTGCGAGGTGAAGTCTGGATATATTGATATTGTCATTCCTTCGTGGCTCAGCGTCCCTAGCTCCCTGGCCTTTCGAAGTGCCGCATCTCTGTCTCTATAGTTGAGTATTTTTGCAATTATAGGGCGCGGTCTTTCCCCTGGCGGTGGCTGTGGTGCCAGCGATCTGTGTGCCCTTTCCACAATAAATACTTCTGAAAAGGTGTCTCTTCCAAGCATAGCTGTTAATAGTGTCTCAACATAGCGCTCCATATTACCTGTACGTGTTGATTCTGCCACCCCCATCAAGCGCAAGTTGTTTCGGCGCGATCGCGCTTCCAAATCCTCCGTCTTTGCGAGCAGAGCAGTCATTGTCTTGTCTACTTTTGCTTGTTTTAATTCTAATTGGTTTTGAGCATCTTCTGTGTCCGATATACGGCGCTCCGCCATATCAATGCGCTCGGTATGTTTGTCCAGTCGCTCCGACATACGATCAACACGATACGTCAGGGTGTCTATTTTACTATCAATATTTGAGAGTGTGGACTGGATTGCAGCGAACATTGCTTGAAAATCCACAGGCGTATCTGTGCCAGATGCAATAGCTTGAGCTGGGCTGCCCATGAGACCATCAGTATTGTTTTCCGCCGGTTTCTTAGCAGCGTCAAATTGTAATTTAGGTTGATTTTTATCGGGTTTTCCCATGATTGTGCAGATCCTGGAGTGGCTTCGAGGGTTTTGGCGCTTTATCTAGTAGCCCTGCAGGGCGTGCCTTATCACTTTTTGTTGCCTCAGATTTACTCTGTGAGTCGGTGATACTGGACTACCTGGCATCGGGAAGGAGCGCTGTGGCCCCTGCCTCGTTCCGTGATAACCCGAATAAGCAGGGCAGTGGTTATCCTACCCCAGCCCGCACCCACAGGCCCGTCTTCGTTCGCGCCCTTCTGCGTTTTATGTGTGGCTGTATTGTTTCTGCGACAGGGGCGCAGTCGGCCTTAACAGGTTATAGTGCTTTCAGATGTTGCAGTGTAGTTTTCTGTTATGCATGGCGCTCCATCACGCGCTAGTGGGATATCTGCTTCTGTTTCTATTTTCTCCGGAGGCAGCCGTATCATTGCATTGGAACAGTCAGCATGCCACGTTCTCTCACAGCCGCCGCAGCTCCCCTTGTCCCCCACCGTGCCGTATGTTGTATATGCAGCGTGCAATGCGATGTCTGTTATGCTCCACTGCTGTCGGTGGTTTAATAACAATTAATGGGGAAAATATCAAACAGGATTACGCGTCGCACACAGCGTCTCATATGCCATCTTCCGTGGGTTGCCTTATGCTGTATGTTTCTAGGCCCTCATATCTGGACTTTACCATCTGGTGCCTGATCTGGTTACAGTCCCGCCATGTGCACCTGTATTAGACTGGGGGCGGCAGATAGGCCTCGCGCGGGCCGAGCCGGGCACCGAGGATGTTTAGGCCCCACACAGCGATCCCCGCCGCAAGTCAGATCGGCAGGGGCACCACCCGGCAACGCCTCCGGTCATGTGTGTCGCCCTTACCGGGTGGTCGCTCACCTCTCGTTGGGTACAGATAGCGGTGTCCAGATCAGGTGAAGCGCCGGCGTGTCCTGCTATATTCTTTCCGCTCGTCGCGCTGAGGCCTCTATCTCCGTCACTGCGCACGGAGCTTGCGTACAGGTCGCGTCCTTCTACGCGCCTCCGCAGCCGCAGGACCGCCTCTCGGTTGGGATTGGTATGGAGGTATTCGCCGTGTTTCGGGTGATATTCGGCTATGGAAGCATCATCGGAGCAGGTACGCAGCAGCCAGCTGTTCTTGCGATCTGTAATTTTAGTGATTTGGTCGGTTATAAATGCAGGATCATTTCAGGATAGTGACTCGATCAGAGGAGCACGCTCACAACGCGGCCATCTCCTGGCGTGGCTAACTCCGCCCCCCATGTTTGTGATACTCTTAGAATGCTAAACGTATTATTGTTTACCTTTCCAACCCGGTAATCCAAATGGCCAATTACAGCCTAGACTGCAGAATTGTTTATGCTTTGCTCATAACTTTTAATTTCTATACCCTAGATTGCTACTGAGCCGAGTTTGCTGTCCCCCCCCCCGGGGGCCTTTAAAGAGAACATTTACGAAACCTGGGTCTGAACCCATTCATCTTTAAAGGACGTGGTGTGCGTTCTGCTGAATTTACAGTGTTTTTATACATCTAGCATGGCCGTTCATTGAGGTGTGCGAATCATCTTGGACGGCTGCGTGACCGCACACTTTTACCGGTGACACCTTAGTGATGCTGGAAAACAAGGGCTCAGGTAGGAAGTGGACTATTGAAGGCAGAGGTTGCTGACATTTTTTTTCGATCTTCTTTATGATCACCATGAGGATGTCTCCTCATCTTATGCCTCCGTCCTCCTCATAGTTGTTTTTTAATTGTTTATATTTGCAGTTTTTTATATATTGTGAACTAGACCCATGGGTGCTAAATCGCTTTACAAGAGCACCAAATTACAATCAGACTCTTTTTGGCAGGATGTAGGGGCATTCAAGTGCTGGCACAGCCTTGGACATTCCCAGGTGTTGCACCCACTCCAAACGCACGGTAGTGTTTAGGCCTCTTGTTTGTCACAACCTTACAAAGCTGCCATCTATACCAATGCAGTTCTGTGTCACAAAACAATGAGGATCTTTTTGAAGTGCAGAATCTATCCTTATCTGTCTTACGATGCTTTCCTCTTTTGGCTCGCCCCTTCTACTCCCACTCAATTCTCACACCTCCTCACAGTCCCCGATTCTTCTTTCTTTTGCCATTTACTCTTTCCTCCCATTCTCCGCCATTCCATTTGTCTCCTTTTCACTTCACTGTCTGACGCACCCATTGTCACTCCGTCCCGCACCTTCACTTTCTCCCTCTCTTCCTCTCCCTACTTTATTATGTCTCGCGCCACTCCATCCCCGGCCTCACTCTCTTCCATTCACCATTTGTCCTCCGTCCTTTCCCCTCCTCCTTTCACTCAGTCATTCCATTCTTACCCCACCTTCGTTCACCACTGCCTCTCACCTTTCTCTGTTATTTTCTTTCCAGCTCTCGCTTCTCTGTTCTCTTCTTCTCCAGACCTTTCCCTCTTTGCTATCTCACCCCTCACTACTCTCCTGCCCTCTCCCCCATTCTCTTCATCCGTTCTTTCTCCAATGTCCCCTTTCAGTGCCAGGTGGTGGTATTTGCAGCTGTGTCGTTTAAGTCCCATGCCTGGCCGCTCCTTCCCACGTCTCAGATAATATAGGGTTTTTTATTCTATGTCTTTATTTCCAGAGCATCCGTTACTGCACGCGACCCCACGTCAGTTGCCTGCATATGTACCTTGGTGCTGTCTGAGCAAGATGTGCACTGCACAGCCTCTTACAAAATTAGTTTTCTTTTCCTCCTGACATGCAGTTAGGGTTTCAGTACCATCTGTCCGAAGGTGAAATGTATCAAACAATTTAAGAACAGTAGAAGTTGTAGCACCCAGGATAACGTGCTTCATGGCTAAATACTTATAAGGTCCCAAAGGCGAGAACTATTGGCTCTGCCAATGCATGTTTAAGGAAGCGGGTTGCTGCTTCTTGTGTGTCTCCACTCTCCACTTTGCTGTTCCTTTAACTTGCTGCTCTCTCTGGAAGCATTCGCCTTGAGCTGCTCTGTTTTCTTTTGCTCAAGTACCTGCTGTTTTCATACCTGCCAACTTGAAGAACAATCTCACTGTGTGAGGAGGGGGCGGGGCCTTGTGACAAGAAGTACCTATGAGGCACTTTTGAACCCCGCTCCACTGAGGCCGTGCTGATGTCCTGGGGTGTTTTCACACTCCTTAATGGACTTTGACAGTTCAAAGCCTTGGAAAACCTGCTGGAAAACCACTGTTTACAGTGGTTTTCATCTAGTTTTCTCTGCCACCTTGTCACATGGTGGCAACCGTGTGAGTTCGCAGGTATGCGTTTTTGTCAGTCTTGGCCTTTTGAATCCTTCAGAGATTTTTCTGGACTCTTATCTTCCCACCCGGAGTTAGGGGAGTTAAAAAGATGCAGCAGGTTCTTTTACGTGAACAGAAGCCAATACCTTGGCATCCACAAAAATCAGTCCGTGACAGGTTGCCTGGCGCGAGGTGCATGGCAGAGCTCACATGCAAGGTTGTCTTGACCACGATGACCCTCATTATGAGTGCCCTGATAATTGCGATGGGGCTGATAACAGAAGTTAGCGCCCCTATCAGAGTTACGAGATCCACTGGAACACTGCAGATCAATTTTGTTTCACCGGTGTCGAGCAGGCGATATCTGACCCAGAATTACAGATTCATCTGGTAATTCTTACTTTACCAGTGGATTTCACCTTTAATCCTGGTAATTCCACCCGGCTGATTTACTGGCACCTCCAGCATTGTTACTCTGGGAATGTTGAATTAGCACCACCAGATCCAGGGCACTTGTAATGGGACCCTTTGTTGGAAGCCAGGACTCGTGCGCGTAGTTGGTGGCGATGAAAAAGTTGCAGTGTGTTCTTGTTCGAGTAATCTAATTTAGTCTAATTCAATCAGGGGTGCAACTAGACCTAAACTTCGGGGGTGGGGGGGGGGGGGGAGGAGCTAAGACTCCCAGCCAGGACCAGATCGAGTGCTGGTGGCAGCCATTACAATAGTCTTTTTTGGCGCTGTCCTCCCCCATAACCTCCTTCTCTATGATTTCCCTCACTACCACTCTTCAACAGTACATCTCATCTCTCCATAGCGTCTCTCTGACGTACGTTTAATTTTTTTATAGTACTACTCATAGTTCACTCACACTCAGTTCTGTGATCTGCATGGTCCACGTTCTTTTCAGCAGGCTCATTAACCCCCTGTGCTACTTTACGATGAGCCAAAACTGCCACTAGTCAAAATTCCGAACTTTCACCAGTAGGAACATTGATCATCATTGTTATCTTGATGTTTTTATTGCTTTCTGAAAACTGCCTGCTGCAGAACGAAGCCATGTGCTTTTAAACAAAATATTATTTTTAAACACAGCGCCTCCCACCAAAGTCAATGCCAGGTGCGGCTGCACTGGTCGCATCGTCCTAAAGCCAGTCCTGCTCCCAGCAATGGGGCAGGACGAACATTTCCAGAAATGGGGTCAGAGCTAACCTCATAGCCATTTTAGGAGGAAAAAGATCTATGTAAGTGGTGGGGTGTGATACTTTCCCACAAATTCTAGCAAGCAAAGCAAGTCAACAGATTTCTTGTAGATGATTTAAGGGAGAGTAGATTTCTCCCCTGAGAATTTTTGGAAACTTTTGGGATCAAATTTGCTAAAACTCCGCAGACCCTTATAGGGCATTCATGAGATATTCTTGTACTTTCATGGTACATCAGGGAAGCCTGGTCTTTCCCAGGAGTAGATCTTGTTTTTTTTTTTTCAAATGTCTTGAGTCAGAATTTACTTCCTCTATACAAGGTCATCATTTGTTCATGGGCGAGCCCCTTATGCCAAGGAGTACATTCAATATGCCAGCGCCAGAAATTTACTATGGATACTTAAGCCACAGTCATGGGTACCTCTAAAAATTCCCTCCAGTATACAAGGGTCAGCATTTTGCTATTGACACCCCCTATAAAAGGAGTACAGGAAATCTTATGACAAGAGTTACCTCAAATATCAGTTCCAACATTTTGCTATAGATACACCCCATATGCTAAGTATTAAGTGCATCATGTCAGGGCCTTCAGCCAGGTGAGTTGGCGCGTGCTCTGTGTCGCTGCCACTGATATGACTGGGCTAGCGGCTTTCTCGGTTGAACCGTTTGAGTCCCCACAGCCAATGATGGTGTCTTAATAGAAGCATGTCAGAGCCTGCAGTTTGCCATAGGTAACACCTCCCATCCATATGCTGTTAGGGCCCTTGTCCATAAGGCAAGACTAACCTTCAGTATTCCAGACCAGCAGCACACTTGCACACATAACACACACACACACATTCAAACACACATTCTCACTATATCTCTAGCACTCCTTTGTACCTTTGTGCTCTGTCACACTCACAGACACATTGCCACTCTCACTTCCTTTAGTAAATTTGCTTTTATTGTGTTAGAAAAGCTTGCCCTGCTGCTTCTGCTATACCTGCCTTGCCTTCTAGTGGAGCTTAATACAAACATATTCTCTATATGCTATTCAAAAATATTAATATATTGCCTTGTCAATTTTTGTTACAAATATGATGTGAATGAAAAGTAAACTTCTTTAAAATAGCTGTACGGAGCTTATATTTGGTTTCACGTGTGAATCAAGCAGTTACAGTATTGGAAATTAACTAATCCATGTTCTAACATGAAATCACAGCATCCAACTGATCTTATTAAATGATTGACTTCTTCTGCAACCATGGATTTTATCCAGTAACACTTTGCATTTTCGGTCTTTTGAGCCACAATGTAAAAAAAAACCAAAAAACTACATGTCTCGGAATGAAGCATTGTGGTGAATGGAAAGCCAGGAATGGCTGAAAGTGTCACACGATCCTCAATCCAGCACCATACCCCAAAGTCTCAGCCCTAGAAACCCTCTTTGTGCCATCTCACATTCTTAGTCCACTCTTCCCTCTTGCACCAGCCCTATTGTTGCAGTTGGAATTAAGTAGGCATCTAGTACTACGGAAAGAGCAAGTATATTGTGTGGTCCCTTTGTAGGAATATGTGTATATTCATGAGAGTTGTGTAATTTTTATATTTGCAGAGTAAGATGTGTGCTCATGTAAGTGCTGGGTGAATAGTGTGAATGAGTGCAGCATGAGTAGTGCGAGTGTAGGGTGAAAAATGTACCGTTGTGATTGTCGGGTGAAATGCATGAATGCAGTGTGAGAGGGCCCGTATGAGTTTCATGGGAAAGGAGTGCGTGTAGAGTGAGAGGAGTGAGTGTAGAGTGAGAGGAGTGAGTGCTGGTGGTGTGAGCTGTATAAATGCAGGGTGAGGGGTGTGCCTGTGGGTAAACAGCGTTTACATCACATGCTTTACATCGCATGCCATTACAACGGGGTCGTTACAATGACTGCTTTGTTACATCGCGAACCATTACATCGCAAGTCGTTACAACGACTTGCTGTAGGGGCAGAAGGTGTTGGATTCACAATCCAACACCTTCCCTGCTGTTGCACAAACTGGAGTAGGAATACTAATTTATACTATTCCTAAGTCCAGCGCGCCCCCTACAGCAAGTCGTTTTAACGACTTGCGATGTATTGGTTTGCGATGTAACAAAGCGGTTGTTGTAACGACCACGTTGTAATGGCATGCGATGTAAAGCATGCGTAGTAAAGACATATATTCGTGCCTGTGTGTGGTGCAGGGTGAGCGATGAGAGTGAAGGGTGATTTGTGAGAGTGACTGGGGAGTGCATGGTGGGAGAAACTAGTGCAGAGTGAGTGGTGTGTCCCTATGAGTTCCGGCAGACTATTGTCTCTGTGTGCAGGCAGGATGAACACAGTCCATGTATGAATGCAGGCTGAAAGGTTTGTCCGTGTGAGTGAAGGGTGAGAGGAGGAAATGCAGGGCGAGGAGTGCGACTCCAGGGTGAGTGCCGTGCTTGTCTGTGTGGTGTGAGTGCAGAGTGAGTGCTGTGCCCATGTGACTGAAGGGTGAGCTGCGTGAGTGACAGGAGTGCCGATGTGAGTGCACAGTGAACATCGTGACACTGTGAGAGTAAGGTGAGAAGAGTGACTGCAGGGTGAGTTATGTGACATATGAGTGTGGGTGCAGGTGAAAGCGCAGAGTGGGAGGAATGAATGCATGGTGAGTGATGTGCTTGTTTGAGTGAGATTGCAGAGTGAGCTGTGAGAGTGACAGGTTAGTGAAGTATCACATGAGTGCAGGGTGAGCGGTGTGCTCGTGTAAGTGCAGGGTGAAAAGCGTGAATGCACGGTAAGTGGTGTCAGTGCAGTGTGATCACTGTGAGTGCAGGGTGAGCGGTGTGCTCATGTGACCGTAGGGTAAGTGGAGGGAGAGGAGACGGCGTGAGTTCATGGCAAGGGGCATGAGTGCAGTGTGGTCTCTGCGAGTGCAGGGTGAGTGGTGTTCTCGTGTGAGCGCAGGGTAAGAGGAGGATGAACGGTCTGAGTGCAGGGTAATAGCTTGAGTGCAGTGTGATCGATGTGAGTGGCGTTTTTCGTTGATGGGTGCTACCAGGGTTCACACCCACTTTGTCATGACCCAGATTATGGCTGTGGCACATACCAATCTGGTGGTTTCACCCAGAAACCACCTATTCTTAGATAAATTATTCGAAAACAAATAAAGTGTAGAACAGCTGACACGTGTTTCGCCCAAGATGTCCCCGCAGCCTTTTCTGTTCGCGCATCGCGCTAAAATCCAACCTGCCTCACCGGCCCTTCTCTATCGACTGTAGACCTGATCAAACACTTAATAAGAGATAACCTGCCTTGAAAAAGCCCTGGCCTACTGGCCTCTTGGGCAAAACACGTGTCGGCTGTTCTACACTTTTCATTTGTTTTCGAATAAAGAAAAAAAGACCACTACAATAGAGTACTCCATTTCTTCTACCTGCCACGCTGAATACGGAATCTGGGATTACCTTACAAACCAATATAAGTTTGAGGGCACAAACCTATCAAACACGTGAAAATTGATCGATGTGAGTGTAGGGTGAGCGGTGAAAGTTACAAGTGAGTGGAGTGGAGTGTGCGTGCAGGGTGAGCAGTGTGCTTGTGGGAGTGCAGGGTAGGAGAAGGGTGAATGGTGTGAGTGCATGGTGAGCAGTGTGATTGTGAGTGCAGGGAGCGCAGTGAGAATGAGGAGTGAGTTGTTGTAGAGGTTCAGATCTAAGCTAAACTATTGCTATTATGGCATCAATCGGGGATGGAGGGTGGAGGAAATAAATAATGTGCTGATCCTGCAACAAACTTTCAGTCTCTTGATTAGAGTTGCTAGCTAATCAAATTTCTACCAGCACCACTGGTATTTTGATGTCCCAGCCAGTACAGAAATAAGCAAAATCAGCTAAAGCCATTTTTTTCAGCACTTATTTGTGCATACTTCAAACAGCAAATAGAAATAGCACTTTAAAATGTGTTCTAAGGCTGCATTAATGATCCATGACTTATAATTAAAGGAAACAAAGATAAAGAAGTCATGTTACAAATGAATACATGCCATTTTATTTACAGCCCTATTTGGTGTCAAGGCGAGGCCTTTGCAGACTCTTTAAACCACAAAGGGCCTGTATTTTTCTTTCGGAAAGGTGGCATTCCTACTCGTGAGAGGCCTTTTCACTAAATGCATTCTGCCACTGTGGTAGTAAACATAAAATACAAATGTAAGGAATGGGCAGAGTGGGGACCCTGAGGGTATTGGAACGAATGAAAAAGCAAACTGTCGTGCCCACAGGATGGCACTAAGACCCTGGGGCTCAGGGTCAAGGGGGAACAGGGGACACCGGACACTACATCCGGTCAGGGGCGGGGGGACGAGGATACTCGCCTGCAGGACCTCGAAGCGAGAGGTCAGATCCGGGGAGCGCAGCGCCCGAATGCAGATATCTATGTACATGACAATAAAGAGTTGATGCTGCTCACCCTGCCGCGTCCTTGGTGTTCTGCAAGCCGCGAGACGCGACAACTGGCGACGAGGGTGGGATCGTGACCTCCGTGAGCCTGCACGGCTCGGTGAAAAGGATCTTCTCCAGGGACCGTGACCAGGAGTTTTGTCGTGCCCACACAAGAAAAGAAAACAGAGCGCAGCGACGCGGAGCCCACCCCGGCCGCTGCGAGGAAAGACTGCCTGCACCGGTAAGCGCTGTAACTGAAAGCGTGAAGATATAGAATTTGCCGCGAGCTCTCGCGAGAGTCTCGGCGGCCATTGTACAGTCAGGCGAGAGGGCAAATCAGCGAGCGGAAAAGACTCGGCGGCCATTTTGAAGTCAGGCAAGGCTTCCATTGGCCGCGAAGTCTCGCGAGACTATCGGCGGCCATCTCAGAATCAGGCGAATAAGCCAATCGGAAGCAAGAGTGACTCGGCGGCCATTTTAAGGCCAGAAAAATCGATCTGACCAGAAAAGGGCAGAATTTCAAAAGAAAAAGAGGCAAAAGGGCACAACAAGCACTAGTAAAGGAAATAAAAGAGAAAAAGAGACAAGAGGAAAGAAATAAAGGAAATAAAAGGGGCAGAAATAAAGGAAAAAGAGAAGAACTTAAAAGGGCACAAAGAAAAGACAATTAAGATCACAACAAAGATAAGGCATAAGGAGAACGAAGAAACAGACAGTAAATAGATTAAAAGACATCAAAGAACGAAATAAAGAAAATAAAGGCAACAGAACAAAGGAAGACAAGGAGCAATGGCAGACCAGAAACAAAGTGCGCAATACAGGAGACCACTGCCGTTCAGCCTATCTGAACCACAAACTGGGATAAGATGGGAGAAATGGCTCAGACGTTTTGAAAATTATGTTGAAGCAACAGATGTCATAGAGGCCAAAAAGCGGGGACTGTTCATAAACCTAGTGGGCGACGAGATCGAAGACCTATTGGTGACACTGCCAACTGCAGACATTGACACCTACGACAAATTAACAAAGTGCCTGACGAATAAGTTTGATCCGCAACGAAATACTGATTTTGAGAGGTACAGCTTCATGATTTCCTTCCAACAGGCCGAGGAGTCACTAGATGACTTTGCAACAAGGCTAAGGAAACTAGTGACTCACTGTGAATTTGATAAATTTGACAACGAGCAGGCCATTCGACTACTAATCATCGCAGGCTGTCGGGACATAGACTTCCGAACAAGAATACTTAAAGAACCGATAGCGCTGGAGAACATCCTTGCACTAGGAAGAGCGGAAGCACGAGCCACAACACACGCGAAAGAAATGGAACGTGGAAAAGGAAGAGGCGGAGAACAAATTAATCGGATGGCAAGCAACAACAAAACAGGAAACTGGAGACAAGACAGAGGCGGCCAGACTGGGAAGAAGCAGCAAGAAGGAACGTGCTACAGATGCGGACTCGAGTTCCCACACCGAGGGCCATGCCCAGCATTTGGCCAGACGTGCCGAAAATGCAACGGACGAGACCATTACGCAAGTGTATGTCAAGGGGCACAGTTCAGAAATGACCGCGGAAGAACAAGCAGAGGGAGGATGCCGACACACAGACACATCAGGCATGTCGAGACAGGAGTGAGGAATTCGTCCGCAGAATCAGGGGAAGAGGGTGAAGAAGAAAAACGGGGCGGTTATACCTCATGACAGAGGTCAACACAGACTCAGAAGAAGATGAAGAAGAGCGAGATGAAACAATATGCCTGGTGGACAAGAAGAAGATAAAGAGAACGGAGTCCGTAACAATAAAAGTGGGGCCACACGATACCACGTTTGTGTTGGACAGTGGCGCAACGTGCAATATCATGTGCGTCTCTGAATATGAGAAAATGAAAGTGAAGCCGACTCTAAAGCCATCCAGAGTGAAAGTATTCACATGGGGGCAAAGCGACCAGTGATCAACTTGGGGAAATTCAAAGAGGAATTACGATACAAAGATCAAAGGCTAACGGAACAGATACATGTGCTCAAAGGAGACATCCCAGCGCCATGCTTGTTGAGCAACGTCACGGCACAAGTGATGGGGCTGATGGAAATGACGTATCAGATGTCAGAAGAGAAAAACATTCTAAAAGAATACCCCAAACTGATAGAAGGATTAGGGCAGCTGAAAGGACGGCAGATCACGTTACACATAGACGAAACTATAAGACCAGTTGCGCAACATCACAGAAGGGTACCCATACACCTACAGCCACAAGTTGAGGAAGAACTAGAGGCCCTGATGAGACAGGACATCATAGAACGAGCAGATGGGCCGACACCATGGGTGTCACCCATTGTGGCCGTCCCAAAAAGGACAAATCAAAGATAAGAATATGTGTGGACATGAGGATCCCAAACAAGGCGATTGAACGTGAGCGACACCCAGGCCCACATCTAGACGACATGATCAGCTGTCTCACAGGCACGAGAAGATTCTCAAAACTGGATCTCTGCAAGGGGTACCACCAACTTGAACTAGACCCACAGTCCCGATACATCACGACGTTCTCCACCCACCTCGGACTATTTAGGTACAAACGTTTGAGCTTCGGGATCTCATCGGCCGCAGAAATATTTCAGGAGACAATTCGTCAAGTCATCAGACCGGTCAAGAACAGCCTAAATTACAGTGACGATATCCTGGTGTTCGGCAAGTCGGACGAAGAACATGACACGGCGTTAAGAGAGGTATGTTCACATCTAGAAGAAGCAGGTCTAACGTTAAATGAAGAAAAGTGCGAACTGGGGAGGAATGAGCTAGTGTTTTTCGGTCACATCTTTTCCAAAAAGGAATGCGGCCAGACCGCAGCAAGGTAGAAACACTGGAAAAAGCAAAGAAACCGACTGATGTGGCAGAAGTGAGGTCATTTCTGGGGTTGGCAAGTTACTGCGCACGCTACATTAAGGATTTCGCCACTGTCAGCGCGCCACTGAGAGAGCTGACGAAACAAGGACACAAGTTTCAATGGACCAGCGAGTGTGACAAAGGGTTTGAAGAGATAAGAAAGGCAGTGACAGCAGTGGATCATCTGGCCTACTTTGACCCGGAATTATGCACAGAGCTGACAGTGGATGCAAACCCCGTGGGCTTGGGAGCAATTCTAGCACAACATCAACCGGGGAGAGATTCCCCAAGACACATCGTTGCGTATGGGAGCAAGAGCTTGACAGACGTCGAGAAAGGATATTCACAACCAGAAAAGGAGAGTCTGGCAGTAGTATGGGCCTGTGAACATTACCACATGTTCGTATACGGAAACCATTCACAATCGTGACTGACCATCAGGCCCTGATAACAATATATGGCAACCCGAATGCAAAGATACCGCCAAGAATAGAAAGGTGGGGAATCAGACTGATGGACTACAATTTCAAAATCATTCACAAGCCAGGAAAAGAGCAAAACCCAGCAGACTATGTGTCAAGGCACCCCCTGCCACAAAACTCTCAAGCAACCACAATGGCAGAAGAGTACCTGAACTTCGCACTGAAACTAAGCACACCGGCAACAATAACAGAGAGTGAACTAAATAAAGAAACGAAACAGGACGCCACCATGCAGGAGGCAATGAGGATCAACAGGGCGCAACGATGGAGGCATGTAAACAACAACATGCACGTAGGAAGAGGAATAGACAAAGAAGAACTGCTGGCACTGAAAAGAATAAATGAGGAACTGTCAGAATGCGAAAACGGAACAATAATGAGGGGCACAAGAATAGTGATGCCCCAAACGTTAAGACTGAGAACAGTGGAGTTGGCACACGAGTCACACCGGGGCATGGTAGCGACAAAAAGATGCTGCGAGAAAAAGTGTGGTTCCCGGGACTTGACAGCATGGTGGAAAAGATGGTGACAAAGTGCCACGTATGTCAAATAATAGGACCACCGTCCAAACCAGAACCATTGCAAATGTCCCCGCTACCACAGGCGGTGTGGACCGAGCTGGCAGCAGATTTCTACGGGCCATTAGAAACAGGAAGCTATTTTCTGGTCGTGATAGACGAATACTCAAGATTCCCCTTAGTAACGCCAGTGTCATCAACGTCGGCAAACGCTACGCTACCAGTGTTGGACGACATTTTTGCTGCATGGGGCTCGCCACAGACATTGAAAACAGACAATGGACCACCATTCTCAGGGGAGGAATTCAAAAGGTTCATGGCGTACCTAGGCATAAATCACAGACGAATAACGCCACTGTGGCCACAAGCAAATGGGATGGCTGAGCGGTTCATGGGGACCATCAAAAGGCGGTGCAAAGAGCAAAGCTAACACAAGTATCGATCGGACAAGCCCTGTGCCAGGTACTGAGGGACTATCGGAACACACCACACAGCTCCACGGGGAGATGCCCCGCTGAACTGGTACTAGGGCGAGTGAGCAGGACAAGACTGCCGCAGACAAAAAGAAAAAAAAACAGACCAGGAGGACGTCGTCATCAGAGATAAGGGACAGAAAGCAAAAATGAAAGAATACGCTGATCAAAGAAGACGTGCAACGCCTCACGAGCTAGAGGAAGGAGACATGGTGCTCGTAAAACAACGGCAGGTGAGGAAGTCAGACAGCGCGTTCGCAAAGGATCCGCTGAAGGTGGTGAAAGTGAACGGGCCCATGATTACAGCTACCGCCGGCCAGCACCAGGTCACAAGAAACAGCTCCCACTTCAAGGAGGTGAAAACGGAAGAAGAAGGAGACATGCCAAAGAAGGAACTGACCAGAGAGATTTGGCAGGAAGATACATCACCAGTTGTCGGAGAACAGCGACCAAAGAGGGAGTGTAAAAAGACCAAGAGACTAATCGAAGAGATGTGAAGAGACCACCAGTTCACAGAGATGTGTCTCTCTCTCTCTCTCTCTCTCTCTCTCTCTCTCTCTCTCTCTCTCTCTCTCTCTCTCTCTCTCTCTCTCTCTCTCTCTCTCTCTCTCTCTCTCTCTCTCTCTCTCTCTCTCTCTCTCTCTCTCTCTCTCTCTCTCATCACCATCACGAGTCGACAGGACAAGTGGCAAGAAACTTTTGTTTGCAACAAAGGGGGAGATGTCGTGCCCACAGGATGGCACTAAGACCCTGGGGCTCAGGGTCAAGGGGGAACAGGGGACACCGGACACTACATCCGGTCAGGGGCGGGGGGACGAGGATACTCGCCTGCAGGACCTCGAAGCGAGAGGTCAGATCCGGGGGAGCGCAGCGCCCGAATGCAGATATCTATGTACATGACAATAAAGAGTTGATGCTGCTCACCCTGCCGCGTCCTTGGTGTTCTGCAAGCCGCGAGACGCGACACAAACAAAGCCTCGTTAACCAGTTCACAAAGGCATGTAAACGGTCTTTTAAAGACCTGTGAAAAACTCGGGTGCGCAGATCGATTTTGTTTCACCCGTGTCGAGCAGCCGATCTCTGACCCAGAATTAGAGATTCATCTGGTAATTCTTACTTTACCAGTGGATTCAACCTTTAGCCCCTGTAATTCCACCCCGGGGATTTACTGGCACTTCCGGTATTGTTAACTCTGGGGATGTTGAATAAACACCATCACCAGATCCAGGGCACTTGCAATGGGACCCTGTGTTGGAAGCCCGGGCTCGCGCGCGTGGTTGGTGGGGATGAAAAGGTTGCAGTGTGTCTTGTTCGAGTAATCTCATTTAGTGTAATTCAATAATTTATGCTTCCTGGTGGCACAAGGGATATCACATATAATCTATTTGCCGAGTATGTCTGTAGTGCCCAGTGCTAAAAATCCCTCCTTTGTGTATACTGACTTCAGAACCAGGCTCTTGAAACCAAACCAATGCTTTTGAGAGAGCCAGCTTTCACTATCCAGAGTGGAGAATGTGTGAGGTACGTAAGTATGTATGTGTGTAGTGGAACTTGTATTGCCCAAACCTAGCTGCAGAGCACAGGAGCGCTGAACCAGCTAGCGTCAACACCTGGCTCCATGTCACTGGGACGCCATGTTTCTTGTTTATGGACTTGCCTGTTACAAACTACCGCAAACTGGTATTCGGAGATAAATTAGTTCCCTTGCCAATGAAGCCTACAACTCCCAGAACCCCCTGGTTTGTTACGTCAAAGCAGGACCTTAAAGCTCTGTGTTCACCCTGAAGACTTTCTGTCTGTGGCACTGCATGAGCTGGCAGGATTGTAGTTTAGGGTCTATGAGGCCAATCCCACCCCCCTCGAGTTATACGAGATGTGGAAATATTTATGCAACAAGTGATGAAATAAAAAGAATGCAGAACCGCATATTGCAAGGGAAAACTGAAATCCAGATTGATGTTAGTGTACAGTGCTGGAGGGCAGAGGGGGCAAAAAGAAGTGGCATCCGCCTAGCAAGCCCTGGCAGATTGGCCAGAGGTGTGGTGCAGCAGGGCCCAGAGGTGCCAAGGAAGACTGCCACGATGCTTGCTGGTGATGTGGCCAGGACGTGACCTCAGCAGGGAAACATCTGGCTGGGCTCGCGAGAGCTGCTCAGAGATGCACCGAGTTACACTCGCTGCCAGATCTTATGATGAAACGTCTGTTTTGCAGAGTGATTCTGAAAAAACATAACCGTGATTCAGAAAAGAAGAAAGCATTTAAAGGCATTTGAGGATTTAAGAAAAGCGAGCAATCAGTGGCCACCCCAAATCTGGACTCTTGTCCAAGGTTCCACGGTGAGTTTCAGAGCGTATAATTAAACGTCACAGGCAAGAGGGAGCCCATTACAGCTGGTGTTGCAGAGGCCGTCCCCCCCCCCCCCCAAAGGGGGGGGGAGGCTCAGGGGTCGGCGCCATAACCAACGCCGAGCCCTGCAGGAGAACTAGTTCTGGGCAGCCAAAAGCGCCCAGAAGCAGAGCCGGTAGCCCCCGCGCCACCTTCACGAGCGCCAGAGTGGCGCCAGGCTCCCGCCCAATGGGGGGGTCTGGCACGATACAAACCCCCCAATGGGGGACAGCAGCCGCAAGGCGGGAAAGTGTGGGGGGGGGAATATAAGCCGCCGCTCCCCCAGGTAGCTCCTATCTTCGTGGAGCGGGGGAGCGGCGCACCCTGGTTTTTCGGACCCACCCACCCTCACCTACGAAAAACAGCAGTGTCGCAGTGCTGGACAGAAACACAAACGTTGGCGGAGGAATAATGGTACAACGGTTGGCTAAGGAGACACACCGACAGGGCGGTGTGTAGGAGGAGGGCCACTCACTTTGGGATGCCGCACGGGAGGGTGAGTTGGCTGAGCAAAGGAGGGGGTAGCAAACGGAGACGGCACTCGCAGCCCAGACGAAGCAGTATTTACAATCACGGAGGCCACACAGGCGAGAGGAAGCTCCCTGCAGCATTTACAATAACGCAGGCCACACAGACGAAAGGGAGCTCCCGGCAGCATTTACAAGAACACAAGCAGAGAGACGAGAGGGAGCTCCCTGCAGCATTTACAATCATGGAGACCACACAGGCGAGAGGGAGCTCCCTGCAGCATTTATAATCAAGGAGATCACACAGACGAGAGGGAGCTCCCTGCAGCATTTACAAGAACACAAGCACAGAGACGAGAGGGAGCTCCCTATAGCATTTACAATCACGGAGGCCACACAGGCGAGGTGGAGCTCCCTGGAGCATTTACAATCACGGAGGCCACTCAGGCGAGAGGAAGCTCCCTGCAGCATTTACAATCACGCAGGCCACACAGACGAAAGGGAGCTCCCGGCAACATTTACAAGAAGGAAGGCCACACAGATGGAAGGGAGCTCCCTGCAGCATTTACAATAAAGGAGGCCACACAGGCGAGAGGGAGCTCCCTGCAGCATTTATAATCAAGGAGATCACACAGACGAGAGGGAGCTCCCTGCAGCATTTACAAGAACACAAGCACAGAGACGAGAGGGAGCTCCCTATAGCATTTACAATCACGGAGGCCACACAGGCGAGGTGGAGCTCCCTGGAGCATTTACAATCAAGGAGATCACACAGACGAGAGGGAGCTCCCTGCAGCATTTACAAGAACACAAGCACAGACACGAGAGGGAGCTCCCTGCAGCATTTATAGTAACGAAGGTCACACAGTTTTAGTCACAAAATACAATATAAATATGGATACATTCCGATAAGATGGCCAAAAAATTAAATTGATAAATTCTGGCGAAAAAATTAAACAAAATAAATACCATAAACCCGGGAGCTTTGCAACTTATAAGTGCTTGAGTGGGGACACTTAATACGTTTTCTGTACATCCTACAATGTGGATGAACTATGGAAAGCACCGGGCACACTGAACTCTTACAACGCCCATTGTTTTTGAACTCACAGCATACCGACCCAAGTGGGAGACCGTGCAGAGCTCTGCTCCTGCTGGTGTTTTAAGGCGGTAGCTCAGCAGCTGCTCGTTTAGAAGAGTCAAAACAAAGAAAGCTGCTGTAGATATTTTTCTGTAAACCGGAATGTGCACCAGAATCTTGAACTGGAAGCTTTTCTTTCCACTGAGCCCTGTGTCTGTGGGATTCTTATCTCCTTTAGGCAAATTGCTTCACAAGAATGATTGTTTGCGGTTTGTAAAACAACGTATTTCATTTCTGATAATTTCCCCGTGCAGGCTGAAAATGATTCAGTTCAGGAGATCTTGGTTTCGCTAACCATTTAACCTCTTACTGTTGGTAAAACAAAGATAAGCTACTTCCTCATTCGCTTACTCTGCACAGTTTTCTATATGAGCAGTGTCAGTGTGTCTCTACTTCTTCACATGATGTGTACTCTTACTCATTTTGACATCAATTACAGTTCTTTGTACACTTTTACTAGGGCTAATCAAGTTTCAAAGAGTGTTTCATACTTTTGTAAAATGTTTATTACAATAAAAGCCTAGGTACAGATGATAACCTTCCAGAGAACTGGTCTAATTGTACAATTCCACTCTTCAAATTACTATGTACAATCTTCAAAATACAGAGTCTTTGGGCCAGATCTCCTTCTAAAGGTAAGACCAACTTACACGCTCAGTTGAAACCCAGGTTCAATCAGAGCAAACCTGAGTGCTCAAACCAGATTCACTCGAAAGGCAGACGACGCTCCATCAGTTAGGATCCTAGGTGCCCAACCAGGGAACTCGCTAGGCCCGGACCTAGGAAACCAGCGAAACTTCTCATGGTTTCACAGAAATTTGAAAACTATTCTCTGCCTCTTCAAAGTTTTCTCTGCCTTACAAGGTGCCTTGGTGACAACCACTCCCTCTAAATAGAGGACGGGGTCTTCGTGAAGGTTAAAACATCCTACTACATAGTATGACACGGAATATTTATCGGTGGGACATCTCAACTATTTTGAAGGTCGGTAACTGCAGACTCATCACTTGAACTCCTGCAATCGCAAAGCTTTAATTTTTCAAAGACCTAGCTCCATGAAGTAGCTGTTTGTCACAATCCTTCGCAGTACAAAGCAATAAAATAAAATAAAATAAAAGAAATGAAGACTGCGGGTTAGAAGCTAGTTTTATTATGGAGTAGTCCTAGATCCCAGTGAGGTTCTGCAGTAATAGTAGATTCAACATTGGGCACTTGTTTCATCATTCTCAATGTTCAACCTCTGTACTAGACCGATCAGACCTATGTTAAATGTGTAACAATACATAATCCCTTATAAAGACAGGCAGCAGACATTTTGACAAACAAATCGTCAAAAGAATGGATAACAGACAAAATTATGAATAACTTTCCTGAAACCTAGCAATGTAGTAGGTTGCAGACTGGTCAAATGCTATCTTTTTGTAAGGGATCTTAAGAAAAAAGCGAGACTTGTTGAACTAAATGCTGAAAAAATGGTCAGTGCCATGGTAAGGTGTTTCTGAGAAGGCCTCAGGGGGTTCATAACCTAGAACAACGTTTGTGGTCAAGACTGTCCGGGTCCAGAAGATCAGAGAAGTTGAGTGCTGCTGATCCCTATAACTCAAATGCACTTTTACTGTGGCAACACAAATCAGTACTTTTCCTTGTGGTTAAAATGCAGGACAAATATGTGGCCAAGCAAGGAACACAAACCAGGGGGGAGGATGAAGGAACAAACACATTGCTAGAATATAAACGATCCATAAGGAGAACATTGTTAATTGAAGCCACCACATCATCCACATGCTAGCCAAAGCCGGGTCTAGGGCAGTGCGACTGCACCGGATGCTGAATTTGGGTGGGGGTGCCGTGTTTAAAATATATTATGGTTTTAAAGGCACCTGCTGTGCGTTCCTGACCTCCAGCAAATTTCAGGCAACAATAAAAATGTCAAGATAAATCTGGTGATTAATGTTCTTCCTAGAGAGAGATCGGAGGTTTGTCTAATGGGAGTTTCGACTCATGGTAAGGTAGCACGGAGGGTTAATATGCCTGCTGCAAAGAACATGTACCCAGTGCTTAATTTGAGCCGGTGCTTTCCAGTGCTCAGCACCGGCACTTAATTGGTTTCCGGTGCTCGGCACCGGCACCCAACTGTTCTAAGTATGGTGTTGACAGTCTACCACATGGTGCCGCTGCTCATCGAATTTAGAGATGAGCAGAACAACGGTTGTTTAGGAATACAATATACATTAAAATTGCTAATACCTGCCTCCCCAGCCATTCTTTTAGCTTTGGGGACCGGGAATAATCTGAACTGTCGCATTTACATGCGAGAGAGATGGTAAGTAGTTGTTTTGGCAGCGATGACAAGGGCAATGTGTGGTGCAAGCCTCAATGGCCTCCTGGTCAGAGCCCTGGCACTTAATATTTTACAAATTAAGCACTGCATGTACCATTCAGATCTCACAGTGCATAAAATGTGAATAGGTCAATAGGTTGCTGCTTTTGTATGGGAGATCCTTTGTTACTTGCAGTTTATAAAATATGATCCTAACATAGAACAGTGAGCTATTAACTGTCATCAAAGAGCTGCAAGCAAACTGCAAGGTATAGGTTAGAGCGTAATGATTTTTCCCCAGTCTTTTGTTATCCTAATGTTGGATAAAGGGTTCATCTGGATAGAAACCTATTCTGATTATTAAAGAGAACCCCCCAACCATGGTATTACGTTTTAAATTCTTAGTTTGTGCTTCTCCAGACCAAGCACTCAAACTATCCTGCCTACCAGTATGGATGACATGTGACTCCTGTACCTTGTAGTCCTCTGTCTTACGTAACATTTCCTATACACTGATTTACATACCTATGGTTGATTGTCTCTGTGTAGTGTGTGATGTAAAGTGCACCATACACTGTTATAAGTGGTGGCAGTTCTATAAAATGAATTAGATGCATCTGAGAGAGAGAGAGTGGGTATGGAGACTTGAGGGGCACTGTTGAAGGGTGATAGTGAGGGAATCCGTGGCAGAGGTGGTCACTGGGGGGCCCCAACAAACACTGTCGCACTGGGCGCCACCCCAGTGCTAAAGACGGTCCTGATGTTAGCCGCCCAGCCTCCCCTACCTGGCAGAAAAATGTAATGTCTTTGACGTTTGGTGCATCAAATAAAGCTATGTTATCACCTGATTCACGACTGGGAAACTGCAAAAAAATAAAAGAAGAAAAAACCCAGACAGTCTTCCCTGTCTATGCGACCTGATTATATAGCATTTTCTCCCAATTGTGCTTGGCCAGTGCTTGGGAGTTTCCATATTCCATGCCCAAGTATCTCACCCAGTCCAGGGATTTTTGCATTCTAGAATTTGTAATCCTAAACATATAATGGCATAAATTGGACTGGTAGTACAAGAATGTAAGAAAAAACTGGATTGGATTAGGTACTCAATCAATAAATAGCTTTATTCGGAAGTATGATAACAACCATAAAAGCGCATACAACATTACTTCAAAATATATAATTCATAAAAACAAATCAAACAATAATTACAAAGTTAAATTAGGTACTCATACATGGAATTTGGAAACGTGCGAGCAAAGCTTTCCCCTTTGCTCCTATGGTGCAGGAGAGATATGACGCCACATCTCGCTCCTACGGTGGAAGAAAGATATGAAGACACGTCGCTTCAAAGAACATCTAATGAACCAATTGGGGCCACAAGCAGCACCCTTTTCCCCAATGCAATTAGAACTCATCTCCTTGGTTTTGTGCACCAAATTGAATTATCTCGTGGCCTAGTCATGACACTAGATATCTTTCAGATTCATGCTAAGTGACTACCTACATGTATGTGTATATTTTTGCATGATTCAGTGTGCATGTTTCTTTGCTCACTCCACCCTCTCCCTTTCATGCGGCGCAGTGAACACAGTGAGGGAAAGTAGCCTCAGTCTGCAGTCACAAATTTGCACTACTGCCATGGCTCGCTTCTCAGGGATGCTGGCCTGTCAGTCAGACTGAGTTTCTTTCCAGTAGAGGTAGAGGAGCAGGATTTATTGATGAGCCCCAGATCTCTTAGGTGGATCAATATTCTGTTTCTACTCTCTCATGAATATTCACTGCTTTCCTGTCCAGGCCCAACTGGACAACACTGCTCCTTCTGTGATGCACCGAAGAAACCTCTGAATCCAAGAATAGGGAGTGGGCACGGAGGAGTTTGAATCTCCAGTGCAGTCAGTCACATGGCCCTGGTTGAGGAGCCGGAACAGAACGAGACTTAAAAGAGGAATAAAAGAACCGAAGACAAATATTTCCCTATTAGAAAGCAAACAATTTCAAGCTAACACCCGAGAATAATCTACAAAAACTCTTTTGCTCCCAGTTTAAGGCGGGTGTGTGTGAAATTATATTTTTCCAATGTATTCTTCGATTTATGGCCGGAAGGATGTTGTTTATCTGTGCTGAGATGCAAAAGTACCTTCAACCACAGGACGGAGGAGGGGAAGGCGGGAATATCTGCATTGGGCAGGTGGCGCCCACTAAAACAAGTTGGGAGTCACTAAGGGCACTGGAGGGGTCAAGTTGCTGCAACTCTCCACGTTTTTTCAGGATAACCACTGACTGTGAATGATTCCAACATAGGCGAATGTACATTTATCCCAAGTGGATACCCTGAATATTTGTCCTGGAGCCGACCCTTGCTGGCCAAGACTGGACACCACTGTTTTAATGCCGCTTCGAGAAGAGCGGGCCTCCCTGCTAATGTCACAGAAGAATGGACAGTATGTGCAGGGGAACGCTCGAGTTCTTTCTGAAGCTGCAGAACACCAGTGTCCTCGTGCTGGTGCTGTGGAAATGTAAGTTACTGTGATTCAGTGGCCTGAAGGAGTGGTTAGTTTGTTAGAACTGAATGCCAGTTTGTCTACAGCCCTGCACGGATATTACCAATTACCGAGAGCGGTGAACATGAAGTCAGCCTGTTCGAGATGCGCAACGCTCCAGTCTTGCAATAAATACCTTGTTCCATGGGTTGTCATCAGGGCCTTTGGAATTATGCTGCAGGGGAGGGCCAAATTATGCGACCGTATTGAGTACATTGTGCCGCAAGCAAAGGCAAACTATGTGGCATTATGCGGCACATTTTGGGATAGTATTCATTATTTTGACATTTTTTAATTTGTTAACACTGTCTGGGCATTAGTTGCACCTCTTTAGTACCAGTGAAACACCTAACTATAGAAATAAGCTACAGAAAGGTGACCAGTCAATGTCTGCAAAGTCCCTTCCACTGCGCGGCAACACGTGTTGCAGTGTTTTTAGTAACTTTTGAACTGTTTGAGCTAGAAACAATTTTTTTTGTTGTTAAAATCTGCAGATTATCCAGCAGATGATGGATTATGTGGTAAAAGCAGAAAATCTATAACTATGCAAAAATCGCAGTGGCCGCACAATTGCATAATTCCAGTGGACTTGGTTGGCAAGCCTGCCATGTTGAAGGGTGGGGACGTGAGTCAGGAGGTTTACCTCTGCAATCTGCTTATTAATGGTAGCAGTGAGCATGCTAACGCCCCTTTGTTTTTGGGATGTCGAAGGACCCCAGTGTATGGAATGGATGTATGTATTGGTATTTGTATAGGGCAAACCTAAGTACGAAGCAATGGAGTGCTGATCAAAATGGCCTCTAGGACGGTACTTACCTTGAAGTCGTAGCACTTGAAGTCGTAGCGCGCCAATTTAAGGCTATGTTGGGCTAACAAGAGCATAAGTTAAAAGTGAACGTAGCTTTTTCCCCCTAGCAGTTACCTTTTTTGCTCTATTTACCGTAAGGAGTTTCCCTAAAAGGATGGCGGTCTCTGGTTCGGCTGTATAACCACCAGCCCATAGAGAGGAGTTAAAGTCTTACCTAAAAAATTTAGGTAGGGAGGAAGAGACGCATTTTTAGAAATAACATATGTTGTAAATTATGTACTTGATATTCTATGCCAACATCCTCCCTGAAGTCCCACACTTGAGCAGTCAGCGTCGAGCAAGGGGGAATATATCGGAGCATTCATATAAAGAACATAAGACTGCGCCCAAATAGGGAATAGAAGTAATGGACATATTTCTCACTTTTTCCCATGAGCAAACTTTGCCGGATCACACCTGCTGAAATGAATGCGACAAAAAACACCAAGGCTCTGAGTTTTGCTGCTTGGAAAAGAGAACAAGTGTGGTGTTATCATGGTCTTCCCTTGCAGATCACATTGTCCAAATGCCACCTCCTGCAGTGTCGGTATTACTGCATGGTAATTCCACACACCCTGTAATGAGGGCCTGAGTGTTAACGTTACCCAACTCACTGGTTTTCGTTTTTATCAGCAATGGAAGAATGAAAGCCTAAGTCAGCCCCACCAAGATTCAAACTTCCGAGCTGCACATTACAAGCAGAACTCAGTGAGCTATGCTACTGGACTCCTGCCTGCTCAGAGCGGGGAAGCATTTTGTGAAATCGCACCTGTAAAGTTAATTCTAAAGGGAGCACGCTTCGTAGACGCCGTCTCTCTGACCAGTCTGACTCGCCAATGTGATACACCAAAATATTTCTCCAGTCCAGTGCATCTCGACTGAAAGTTAAATATAGCCCAGCAATCTAGAATCAGGGGGTCTTCGGAGAAGCTTTGACAAGTTGTAAACTACGAAAGTCCCACCAGATCTAAAGTTTGAGTCCTAGCATCTGGTGGACTTGTGGCTCAAGAGCCGTGGACGACACCATGTTTCTGAATAAGCAGTACAAGTTAATTAAGGTATTTGATTGCTTGGTGGTGAATGCTCAAGCAATCCAGTTTAAATGTACAGGTAAAGTCACTGGTCTCTGTCTCCTCGAGCACATTAAGAATGTCTACCAGTGTCTTCTTTCTGAGTTGGGTGGTTTGCCTGTGTGTGGGAAGTGTTGCTTTTCTGCTGAAGAAAGAAAGAGTCACAACTGAGCTACTCCATCTGAAGTCATCGCCAGAAGCCTGGTTGCCTGTGCCAAAAGTCTCAGGGTGTTCCCCGTCTGCGCTCTTTCCTTTCCGTAACAACATTTCGCCAATGACCTGGCCAGGTCTAAGCAACATCTGCCTGCTCACTTACCTTAAATATCCTCTCTAGAAAAGCAACACTCACTGCCAAATAAACAAGACTGCGGCTTCGCCCTCCTCCTGGAACTCACTATTCGAACTATGAATGCCTTCTATATTAAGGATGACTGCTAACACTGCTTATAGACCCTCTCAAGAGCCATCGCCACTTGACCGTAAGACACTACTCGCTGCTCTGCTTGCATCGAGATTGAGAGCAGAGTTTATCATCCTTACCACTTTGTCTGAATTGTCCAGTCGGTGTCACCAATGTCTTCCCTTATCCCTCAGAGTGCCCAGGCTTGACCATATCAACGTCATCATTCTTACTCTACGCAGAGCAGCAGAGGAAGGCAAATGCAAGACATGGTATCCCATCCACCAGTGCACAGACATCAATCAGCTCTACATGAGGGTGTCTTGCCCTGAGGTCCTTTCTATACTGAGAGCATGTCTGTGTCTTTCTCAGCAGTATGTGGCTCTCATTACGAGTGACCTGGTATTCCTGATCCTGTTTGTAACTGGAGTTATCTGCTGGATCGGTAATCACAAGGGGTGCAGTGTTAGAGCACCCGGTATCCTTGAGTGTGGTAATGCCACATTATTTCCAGAGGACTAATCCTCTGTGCTGTAGCTGGAGTACTTTGTCCTCAGTAATATACTGGGGGCCAGTGGCGTAGCAAAGGGGATGGTGGGGGGGCGGCGGCCTCTCCCAGCTCTCACCTGCCGTCTCGGGTCGGCGTTTGCCAGCACCCCCTACACCCCACCCCCGCTCTTCACTGCAGCGCTGTCGCGGGGCGGAAATCCGTGGATTCGCCGCCCCGCTCTTCAATGAGTCCCGACGTGGGGTGGCAAATGCAGGTACCGCCCCGGGCAGTCTCAGGTCTAGCTACGCCACTGCTAGGGGCCATATTGCGGAAGAGCCCTGGGGGTGCAACGGGCATTTGCGTCCGTTTTGGGCGCCCTTGGCTCACTTTGGTATTACAGAAGGGGCCGCAGATGCTTGTGCGTCCCTTTCTGTAATACAGATAGCGCTGGTACACATACAGCACCAGCGCTATCATCAAAGGCTATCATCAAAGGGCGTTCCCTCATTTGCATGGGCCGTGGCCCAATGCAAATGAGGGAATCCCTTTGCCTCTGCACCCACGCCTATTATAGACGTGGGTGCAGAGGCAATGAATTTTTCAGGATGCGCACTGATAGTGCGGCACCTTTTAGGTGGCTCACTATCAGTGCGCCTCCTGATGGCAGCCCTCTGGAGGAGTGGAAGGGGGTCCTATGGACTCCCCAGACATCCCCCTGCAGGCAGGTGCAGCTACTCACTGCACCCACCTGCAAGGGGATCTCTCTCATCTCTTAAAAGTGCAGGCGAGTTGCCGCCTGCACAGTGAAACACGGAGCGGCTGCTTCAAAGCTGCTCCTTATTTCACTTGAATGCTCTGCCCACAGGGCAGCATGTCTTCACGAATGCCCCCAGGGCAGTGCATTCACTGTGGCTTAACAGCTAGAGCATCCGACTTTGAAGCTGGGGAACCAGGTTCGAGTCTGGCGGGAGGCTCAAAGATCCTGTGATTCTGGGCAAATCCCTTAATCTCCCCGTGCCTAGTAATCAATATGTCAGTCTGTAATGCAACTGGTGCTCATGTAAAGCGCTTTGATACCTTCGGGTCAAGTTCGTACTATATAAAACTGCAAAAAAAAAATAGTAATAGGGCGCATTTTCTCTGTTTGCACCCGGCGGACCTGTTTTAAGGTGCGCCGTGGTGCAAACAGGGAAAGTGTGCCCTATCCATAATACGGCCCCTGGAGTTACATGTACCCATGCGGGAATCCATGCAGAGATTCCGATTCCCAAATGTTACCCCGCAACCCATGCTGGGCCCTTGCGGATCAGGTTGTGATTCCTTGATAATACTGCAATCCAATGTTGCCAATACCTCTGGTATCAGTAAAACCGGGTGCAGTATTGCCACCCCATGACTCCTTGCCACTGTTAATGAGGGATTATGTCATGCTCTTTTTTCAGACTCATTCCCTCAAAGGCCAAATTCTTATTACTTCCCCTAAAAGAATCTCTATGCATATGCACAGGTGGCTGTCACAAGCCTCTCTATTTGCTATTGGTCCAAAGACAGATACGTCTGCCCTATCACAAGACTTCATTCTGAATTCTCAACATTCACTGCCGGAATACCTGTCCACTGTAATGAAGTCTTCCTCATTACTACTGCAAGAAGCTTCCATCCTCTGGAACGCCTTTGACCTGCAGTCCAGTCACTCACTCTTTCTTTCATTGATGGCAGCAGTGCTATCCTAGCTGCTCCACCCAAATCCAGAAGTATAGCCATTTAGGCTATATTTGACTCTGCAGCCTGCTTTATTTATGGTAGAAAAAGTGTGATCTCCTAGCCCCCTGCTTATCTCTCCCTAAGTCTCTCGTCAGATGCTTCAAGACTTTCTTGCATTACACTCCATGCTGCACAGTACCATGCTGCCTTAAGGAAACACTCAAAATTGCTGGTGAGACTAGAGGTTCCGGGAGCAAATCTTTTCTACTCTTGGAAGTCCCCAAATGTCAGAAATCGTAGATCCAAAACCAAGCTGTCCCTTCTCTGGCACCTTGCATAGGGAATTATGTTCTCTCAAACTGCATTTAACTTTCCCCTCCTTCCCACCATCCTTTCGAATGCATCTCTTCAAGTTTCACCTTCTTCTTCTTGTTAATTGTACCAACATATGTTCCTGATCTTTGCATCCTTTTGGTATAATCAAGTGTAATTTTCTGGTCAAGCTCTCTGATGCCTCTATCAGCTGGGTGTGCATTATGCAAACCTTAAAATAAATAAATACATCTCAGTGCTAAAAGGTCTCCAAAGATCTTTTACCAGATGGGTGCAAAAACACGTAATTCTACTTCCTACTTTCCATTATGGGGAAAGCCTCCATCAGTTGTAGTTAAGATGTAGCCTTGTGTTTAAAAAGCCTAGCTTTAACTCAGTGTACCTTGGGGAGAAGATTCATATAGCCTACCTGCCTATTTCAGGTTAAAATGTCAATCATGTGGCAGAGTCCTGTGCTTCAAGTGTAACTCTGACCGTGTGTAATGACCCCCTCGACCACTGCCTGATTCTGCAGGAGCTGCACACCGGTGTCACTTGGAAGAACCTATTGTCCAGGGATGGTACTCTTCTAGTCTCAATCTCCTCTCCTGCCATCAGTGAGGATTTATTATGACGAAGTGTTTGGTACCAAACATCTTAGGGAACAGTGAAGCCATCATGGAGCTGGGAAACTTGTAATGACGAGTGTCCAGCCCATGTACTTTCTATGCCTTCCCTCTGCACTTACAATATCCAAGAATAGGCGTAAATATTGTAGGGTCATATCTGCTCATGCAGATATGTCCACACATAGGGAATATTGCACTGTGCTGTCCGTGCCACTAAAGTGAAGCTAGCCTGGCTGATGAGGGGTGAAACCCCGAAACCGGTCCTAGGATGCTTGTTTTCGAGTCCAGGGAGAACCTGGCCTGGCAGTTCGTGCTGGGCTGTTCCCATGGGGAACAGGGTCATGGGTGATTTGCATATGGCTGGGTTTAAACTGGAATGGCATGGGGAGCAAAACAACGATGGATTTAGGCCCAGATCTCTGTACTGCGGTGAATGTTTGACATTGTTCAACATTCTGTCCATCAATTGTTCCTTTTGCATTTGTCACTCTGAGTGGGATGGGTATGCCCAGACGTGGGCCCCGTGCTCTCCATACCAACGGAGTCAAGCTAGCCTGGCTGATGAGAGATGAAACCCCAAAACCGGTCCTAAGATGCTTGTTTTCCAGTCCAGAGAGAGCCTGGCCTGGCAGTTCGGCCTGGACTGTTCCCATGGGGAACAGGGTCAAGACTGACTTGCATATGGCTGGGTTTAAACTGGAATGGCTTGGGGAGCAAAAAAAGATGGATTTAGTCCATCAATTGTTCTTATTGCGAATACTGCACCTTGCCTTAAGGCTGTCAGGCCTGCAGAAGTGGTGACTTACCTATATCTCATGCTGTGTCTTGGGGCATGGCACACAGGGATGTGTGCCATGTCGACTCTTCAGTTTTGTCTGCACCAAGACACACAGTCTGCAATGGCAGTTTGCATGATCTTGGTGAGGGGTCGCTAGGGTGGCACAATTCATGCTGCCGCCCTAGTGGACCCTCTTAATTACCAATGCCCTAGGTACCAGGGGTACCATTTACTAGGGACTTATATGGAGGCTGAAGTTGTGCCAATTGCGGTACAGATTTGGGAAAGAACACTGGTACTGGGAACCTGGTTAGCAGGGACCCAGTACATCTCAGTCAAATGTGCATGAAAAACCAGGCAAAAAGTGGGGGAGTACTGCACCAAAAATCCAGTTTCCCACAAATACCCAGTCCTTATCTCCGGAGGTACATTGTCCTCCCCTTTGTCCTTGCTGTTGTCAGTGGCCAGTGCCGATAGCTCCTGACATATGGGAACCCATGGCATCAAACTTCCTTGGCTGTGACTTGTGGTTGTTAAGACACCTCAATTACCCAATATTCCTAGTGAGCTAACCTATGGATAGTTGGCGTCCAGTAGACTGAGCCCAGACCTCTGGGCACTGGAAACCTCATCTTGTTCCTGTTGCTCTAAAAGTCTGAGTTTTCTTGTCATGCTTGATTGCTACTTTATTGCATCGGGAGCTGGTCTGCAGGCAGTTCGGTGGGTCCAGATGGTTTCACGCAAGATGCATCAAACTCCATTAATATTCCAGCTCCAGTAACTGATGCCAAAATTAGTGCTGTGCAAACAGTAGTACAGTTGCCATAGCAAAGTGAACACCTGCCCTTTGAAGAACTACTTTACAGGACAGAAATTTTGGTACTACTGTTTTCCCAGTCCTTTCACACAGATCTGGACTCTGGATATGAGGACGTGGACTTGGACTTTGCAAACACCTTTCATTGGATAACATTGACCATAGGCTCCTGTGTTAAATATTTTTATAGCGCTTAGAGCAATGGGCTATTGTAGTAATTGTATTGTTATAATCTTCCTTCCCTTATTTTTATAATCACCTTATGTAAATATATAGTTGAGTATCTCGTAAATTAGTTTGCCCCCTAATCTACCCTTGTCAATCTCAGAACAATGGATGAGCCATGGAATCCCTGGGAGTGCATTTGGTATGTTGATGTGGTCTAGTCAGCGTTGTACCTATCATGGTTGAGGGAGATGTATGGCAGTTGGGGACATCAATTGAAGATAATAAACATACCTGTTTCTCATGTTTGAGCCTGCCTCATCATTCACTCTTCGTTTCATTGGTGACGATTACAAACCGCTGTGCAGGGGGCAGCCTGGTGTTCTCACCCCTGTGATTTTCCATATCTTCATCTGCCTCACAGGTACCTTCATTGTTTTCCGACTGATTAGTTATCATTTTTAAGCCTTTAAATGCAAAGGAACAATCTGGAAAGCAGTATCTATCATCAGCTTAAGATAGCTTTCCATAACTGCGGGGTGTTATTGACTCTGGTGTGATTTTGATCAGCTGTGTCCTGAGCGGCTCATAGAAGTTTGATGTGCGTTGCCTCGCCTCTGTTGTCTGTGCTTGGAAATCCACCTGTCACGGCGTGCAGTGATTTTTGGAGCCGATCACTGTGCGCGTACTTACAAAGCGAGTATGTTATTTATCGTATTCCCGCAGTGTTGGGCATAATAATCTGTGCAGCTTTCGAGGACTTCTGTTTCCTTGTTTGCCTTACTAACGGAGTGTGTATGTGAAGAGTCCGTCCGTGACACCCATCCGGTGGATTGAGGGAGTTGTGACAGACTTGTTTCCCGCCATGAGGTTCTTTGACATTGAGGAAAATTGTATGGTGTCCTCTTATCCTCTGACGGACACAACGTCTTGCAGTTCATGCCTGTCTACAACTGCTGCACCGTTGCTAGTGATTGTGGCACATGTGTAGTGTCATTTGATCCGCTGGCAGGCACAGCGTTCTACAGTTCTTGCCTGTTTGCGGCTGTCACACCGCCTCTTCCGGATTTGGCATGTCGCTGACAGGCACAGCTTGATTTTTTGGAAGTCTGTGCCCGGATGTCTTCTTTGCTGACAGACACAGCGTTTAACAGTTCCTGCCTGTGTGCAGCGATCACCACGTCGCTTCCGGATTGGACACGTCGCTGACGGGCACAGCTTGAATTTTGGGAAGTTTGTGCTCATTTTCCTCGTGACAGGTACAGCGACTGTCCCTTCATATGTGACAATTGGCTCCTCTTTCTACATATGTTCTTTCTCTAGGTCCATGTATTGTCTGCATTAATACATTCCTTACAAAGGAAATCATGCAGCTGGATCGAGTGCAGAGGCAAGCCCTGTACTTTCATATTAGCTGGTGAAGTAGTTCCTGGGTCTTAAAGGTGAAGATGCTTTGGCCTGAAACGGATATCCTCCTTTCTGTGAAGAGAACTATAGGAGTTAAAAAAAAACTATAAAAGAAAATAGATACTGTGAGCATACTTAATAGATGTAAGTTTCTGTCATACATTTTGCCACATGCAGCACAAAAAGTATTAGAGTAAAGGACTTACAGTGAGGTTTTACTTATTTAGCCTGCCATCTCTTGCTATTCCCTTCCTACTTATATTTAGTGTTGAAAAGTTTTCAGGGTATTTTATAAATATTTTCTCATTCTCTCTCGACATGGCTGTAGCAAATATGAGCCACCTTCCATCGTTTTTGAATGAGGAAGGAGAACCAGATGTTTCTTGGGATAGATGGCTCAAAATATTACATTCTTATTTAATTGCTATTGGGGGAGAAACATTTTTTGTTACATAATTTAGGGGTCCAAGAAAGAAAGGTTTATGAGGATTTATCTGACAATGGAGAAGTGGAGGAAGATGGGGAAGAAGAGTTGTTTACTATAACTTTAAGGAAACAAGGAACCCATTTTAAGGAAAGATTAAATGTGGTGCTTGAGAGGCATGCATTTTTTTAACAGAGTGCAGGGAAAAATGAAAAAGTTACTTGATATATAGCAACTTTAAGAGGGTTGTCTGCAACTTGTGAGTTTGGACCTTTAATGGATTCCCTAATTAGAGACCAATTGGTCCAATCTACTAATGATTACAAGGTCCAAGAGAGACTTTTAACTCAAAATCCAGACCTTGATGAAGCAGTTAATATAGCCAAGAGTATTGAGCACACGGCTATTTGTGTAGAATAAATGAAACTTAATAAGGATATCAGCAGAGATGAAAGGGAAGTAAATGTTATGAAAGACGCAGACTAAGTTCTCAGAGTTCTCAGAGTTCAAGATGGTAAACAAGAAGTTAAAACTAAGTTGAAAAATGGAAATGCTATAGATGTGGAAAATGTAATCATCTTGCCAATTACCAGCCAAAGGTGTTAATTGCAGGAAATGTAACAGGACAAGGCATTTTGCGAAAATGTGTAAATTAAGGGACACTGGAAAGGAGGTACATGTTGTTCATACCGAGGTTGACTTTGAACCCAGCGAAGATAAGAAATTCATTTTTCAGTTGTATAACCAAGAGGAGGATGACAAAATTAGGTATCCATCATGTGAGATTCAGCTAGATGGTAAGACAAACAGCTCATACGCTGACTCCTGTTCACCATATACTTTAATTGATAGTGAAACCTTTCATGACAATTATAAAGAAAAAGAGTACATTTTAGATAATCCTGCAATATATCCAGGTAGTTATAACAATGATCCTATTCCCTTAAAAGACATGGTGAAAATGTGAATTTCATTCAAAGACAGACACACTATGGGTAAAATCTATATCACAGAGAAGGGGTGTCAATTATTAGGTTGGAAACACCAAAGAGATTTGGGAATAACATTAGATCCTAACAATGAGGACCACGTTTTACTCATAGACAGGATCTTAGTGAGAAGGGATATATGTGAGGAATTCCCAGAAGTGTTCACAGACAAGATAGGGATGCTAAAGAATTATTTACACAAGATCAAGATCACAAGATCAAACTTAAATCAGACTCCGTTCCTTGTTGTACATAAAACATGTTCCATTCCCTTACTCATGCGAGAACCCTTAAAAGCAGAGCTAAAGAATTTGGAAGAGCAAGGGACAATAGAAGCTGTGGAAAGTTCAGAATGGTTGGCCCCAATTGTTGTAACTTCCAAAAAAGGAGAAAAAACATTTGGATGTGTGTCGATTTGAGGAGTTTAAATGCCAATATATGGATTGACAGGCATCCCCTTCCAAAAATAAATTAAATGTTGAAGGTTATACATGATGCCAAGTATTTTTCAGTATTAGATCTTTCTTCAGCATACCACCAGGTTGCTCTCCACCCAGATTCACAGATACTTACGGCTTTTACCACTCTTTTTGGGACCTATAAATTCTTGAGGATACTGTTTGGACTTGCATCTGCAACAGCGGCATTCCAGAGAATAATGCAACGTGTTCTTGAGGGAGTGGATAAAACAATATGTTTCCCGGACGATATCCTGATTTATGGGTCCAATGAAGAAGAACACAACTGCAATTTGAGAAGAGTTTATAAAAAAACTCAGGAAGACTGGTCTTACTCTCAAGAAAAACAAATGTAAAATAGGGGTAGCATCAATAGATTTTTTGGGTCATACTCTTTCTAACGAATAAATTAAACCAAAAATGGATTTGATTGAGTCAGTTACCAAAGCTCCTATTCCTACAAATAAAGATGAAATCAAATCATTTCTGGGCTTAGCTGAATGCAAATCAAAATTCATTAACAAAATGACAGTGTTAGTTCAACCAATTAGAAATGTATTAAAGAAAGGCACTCCTTTTGAATGGTTACCTGACCATACCCGTACATTTAACAAGATCAAGAAAGCCATTGCCTCTGTTTCTTGCATTGTACATTTTGAAAGTAAAAGAGATACTAAACTAACTACTGTTGCTAGTAATAAAGATCTTGATGCCACTCTTTCCCAAATGGCAGGAGGGAAACAAAGAATAATAGCATTTGCATCAAGGACCCTGAAAGATCCGGAATCTAATTATTCCACCATTGAGAAGGAAGTGCTTTCTTGTTTTTGGGCCACCAATCATTTTAAATATTTTCTGTGGGGACTACCGTTTGTGTTAAGAACTGATCACAAACTCCTTATTCCTGTATTTGCAAAAAAAGGATATTGAGAAAACCACTCTCAGGATTAGCAAGTAGTTAATCAAGTTACAAAGTTTTAATTTCAGAATTGACCATGTGCCAGGAAAAAGAAACACAGTTGCTGATTTCCTGTCTCGCCTTCCTATTGACAAATATACTGAAGACATGGAACAGGACATAGCAGTCCTGCAAATTGCTATTCCTGCCATTTAGAAATCAGATTGGGAAAAATGTGTGTCTGAAGACGTAGCACTAACGTTGGTTAAGAAAAACATTACAGATGGCTGGCCTAGTAAATGTGGTAATCTTCCAGAGGAAATACAACCTTTTGGGAATGTGAGGGAAGAACTAGCCATTGATGGGGATAATATGTTGAAATCTGGCAACATAATTCATCCCTGAAAAATTCAGGAACTGTATTTGTGAGGTAGCGCATGAGGGCCAGCTAGGCAGGAACCCCACTTAGAGCAAACTCAGATCAGAATACTGGTTCCCGTATATGGATGATATGATTTAGTAAAAGAATGTCATGCATGTAATCTTAGTGACAAGTCTAAGTACAAAAGAGCACCATTAGAACCTGTAAATATGCCTATTAAATCTTGGGAAAAATTAGGTCTTGATATAATTGGACCTTTGCAAGTGTCAGGTTTGCATGAGAGATTTATCATTTTCTTAATCGACTATTTTTCTAAATGGATTATGGTTAAGTTTGTGAAATCAATTGATCCTAAAACACTCATATGTTTCTTGTCAGAAGTATTTATCAATGAAGACATTCCCCACAATCTGATTACGTATAATAGGGTACAATCGGTATCAGAAGATATGAAAGAGGTTTTAACTAGTCTTGCTGTCAAACATATATTCACACCTTTATACTGTCCTCGTGCCAATGGGCTAGTGGAACGCAGTAACAGAATGATTAAAGAGTCTTTGCAATTGGCCATGGCTTCTTCCAAACCCATTATTCAAAGTATATGTTATGGTCCTTTCACATCACCCCTAACAGTGTGACAGTATATTCTCCTTTTTGCTTGCTGAGTGGTCGTAAACCTGGCTCCAAACTGACCTCTAATTGGCTTTTCGAAAATAAATATTTCCAAATGAATAGGCAGGAGGTCAAGGAAAAAATTCTTAAACACCAAAAGAAATACAAAGAAGACTATGACAATAGACAGGGTGTTAAACAACAAAAATGGGAGGTAGGACAATGGGTCCGGATAAAGGAACATAACGCAAGCTATAACAAGTAAAACAAATACTATGGTCCTGAGGAAATAAAAGAATTCAAGAAAAATGTGGTAGTAATGAAAAATGGACGTATGTGGAGCATGGACAGACTTGCCCCACACCATGTTCAGGTTAAACACGTTGAGAGAGTTACTGGTGACAAGGAACAGTCTGTGTCGTCTGATGTCAAGCATAGTAAAAGAAATATATACTCACCCAGATAGCACAGGGATTATGTAATGAAATGAAATATTATACATATTCTGGTAACCTCTACCTTGTAGTTCAAACTAATCTGTATGTATCTATATCCTCTTAATATCCCCGATTTTTCCTCCTTTTCCTTCTTCCTTTTCTTTTCCCTCACTATCCTCTTTCCTTTCTGTTTTCTATTGCAGGTTATGGAGATGTGTTATAATATTCCTTCTCTTATTTTTATAACCATCTTATGTAAATATATAGTTGAGTATAGCGTAAGTTGGTTTGCCCCCAATGTCACCCCTGTCAATCTCAGAACATTGCATGTGCCATGGAATCCCTGGGAGTGCACTTAGAATGTTGATGTGCTCTAGTCCGCGTTGTACCTTTCATGGTTAAGGGAGCTGTGTGGCAGCTGGGAACATCAATTGAAGGTAATAAACATACTTGTTTCTCCTGTATGAGCCTGCCTCATCATTCACACTTTGTTTCATATATTTATATAGCGCTTACTATAATAGTGTTTGGGGCATATCTCTGGCCAGAAAAGAGCTGTAGACTTCTTGTTTTCTTTGCTTAACATAATTCTGTGTAGGGTATTACTGATATATGTGGGAAGTGTTTTTCTTTTATAAAGTAAAGCATTCACTGGACAATCAGTTTTTGATTGGTATTAAGGTGCTACTTGGAGTGTCAAAACCTACCGAACCTTGTTGACTAAACCTTAGGCTTCTCAGCCTTGTTGCCTTAAGAGAGCCCATTACTAACATGGAATACCTGGTTTATTTTTTCTGGAGTCTACCAACAAAAGGCAAGTCTAATTGTCATGATTGGAGCCCAGTAACTTCTGACAGCCTGAGATCAGCGGAAAAAGGTCGCACATCATTGCTTTGCCAGTTGAACACGTTTGTTTAGTGTGGTTGTGAGGAAGTCTGTATAAAGTTTCCTTTTGGGGTTATGAGTTAAATAAGTGTAACTGGGCTGCTGGAGTGCAAGAGGTTTATTATAAGTGACGTTTTAAATAATACACGCAGATTGTGCTCTACAATGCGTTACAAAGACTTGATGCAACGTAATACATTTAGTTTTTGCATTACTTTACAATAGGCTATTATACTTTGCTATTTAGCATAATAATTGTGTATTGTGATGCCTTACATTCTGCAAAGGTGTGTTAACGCAATATTGTTTTTAAGTTAATTTGCGTATTATCAACTCTTTGAACCCACAAAAATTCAATTGCTACGTGAGTAATGGCAAACGATTCTTTGAGTGAAGTCGAAGCCTACCAGACAGCGCAGCTGCCTGGTTTGCTGAAGACATCTTGGGGACATTCAGAAAGCTTCCCTGGGAATGCATTCTGCCCATTGCTTGCCAATGACTTTGTGGTTTGTAACTCACATTTTGCTTTCTATTTGCTGGCTCTGTTTGTTTTAGGATGTCCAGCTTGAGTTTGTCCCTTTTCTTGCCCAAACCTTGTTTACTGTATCCTTCCGAGATCTCACTTTCTGTAAACAGGCCTTTAAATCTTGTTCTTATCTTGTCACATTTGCTGTGCATTTAAACAAAAAGGTCAAATGTCAGGCTTGTCTTCCAGGGAGCTTGGTGTTTTCTTTTCTTTCTGTGACTTCAAAGTGAGAGTGTTTACATGAAAGCAAGATAAATACAGATTACTCTCCCCATGAAGCCTGCTCATGCCCCTCATATGCTCCAGTTTGAGGCTGTAACATAGCCCTTAAAACAGGCCTACTGGGAGGAGGTGCACACACTAAACAAATATTCATGTGGAGGATCATCTATCACAGCACTGTTGGCTTTTGCTTAATGTGACCCTCTAGTGAATGTCTAATGATCTTTCTATTTACAGTCAGCAAATCGGAGTGCCAAACTCTTTTAATAATAACACACATTGGCAAGCCAAAAGTGTAGCGTACACAACTACACTTAATGAGCAATAGCCTCAGTATGTGCAACATATGCAGTAGTACCTTGCCATAAAAACCTAGACAACACAGATTACTGCTTTCCTGAAAACTGCACACAGGAGCCCAGAAACTCACTACATAATTTACACTACAGCCTTAAACATCCTGCCTATGTGAAAACATACTTTTAGTACTATATGGTGGATGCATGTGTTGTCAACAATGAAATCGGTAACACAACGGCCTACTACCAGGGTCGGCTGTAGCACTGCTGGTGTTGTGGTGCGACACTCTACACCACTTCACTCTATGCCTCTCTACTCTGTACCACTCTACTCTATGCCAGTGCACTCTACCCCACTCTACTGTGCACCATGCATTCTTTACCACTGCACTATACACCAGTCCAGTCTAGGCATCTCCACTCTACTCTCCACCACTCCACTATACACTACTCTGCAACGCTGCACTCTATGCCACTGCACTCTACCCCAATGCACTGTTCACCACTCTAATCTACTCTATACCACTGCACTCTACACCACTTCACTCTACGCCATTACACTCTAAGCCACTCTACGCAACTGCACCCTACCTTCACCACTCCACTCTATGCCACGCCACTCTACTTTGAAACAGTCTCTACGCCACTGCAATCTACGCCACTCTACTCTGCGCCTTTACTCGATGCTACTGCACTCTACCCTGCACCACTCCACTCTAAGCCACTTCACTTTACTCTGAAAAAATCTACTCTATGCCACTTCACTTTGCCATTGCACTGTAAGCCATACTACTACACTCTGCGCCCCTGCACTGTGCGCTGCACCACTCTACTCTGGGCCATTGCACTGTGCGCTGCACCACTCTACTCTGCGCCACTGCACTCTGTGGCAGTCTACTTTGCACCACTTTACTCTATGCCTCTGCCCTCTATGCCACTGTACTCCAATGCACTCAACACCACTTTTCTCAAAATGAATACACCATAGGCTAACTACTCTGCATTCTATGACATTATACTCTACTCTGCAGCACTCTACGCCACTGCACGCTACACCACTGTATTCTACTCTGCGCCACTGTAGTCTGCGCCACTCTACTCTGCACCACTGCACTCTACACCACTGCATGTTACGCCACTGTAAACTATGCCGATCTACACCATTGTGTTCTGTCACTGCACTCTACACCACTCTGTTCTACTCTGCATCACTGTACTCTACAACACTGCTGTCTGCGCCTCTCTACTCTACAAGATTGCACTCTCTGCCACTGCATGCTACACCACTCTACACCATTGTGCTCTGTGTCACTGCACTCTACGCCACTCTATTCATTTCTGCACCACTGCCCTCTACACCACTGCACTCTACTCTGCATCATTCAACTCTACTGCACTCTACGGCACTACACTCTGCATCTCTCCACACTACTCTAATCTATTCTGCACCACTGCACTCGATGACACTGCACTCTACACCACTGCACTCTACACCACTCTACTCTACGGCACTACACTTTGCATCTCTCCACGCTACTTTAATCTATTCTGCACCACTGCACTCGATGCCACTGCACTCTACACCACTGCACTCTACACCACTCTACTCTACGCCACTGCACTCTATTCTGCACCAGTCTGCTCTACGCCACTGCACCCTACTCAAAACCAATGCACTCTATGCCACTGCACTCTATGCCAATCTACTCTGCACCACTGTACTTTATGCCACTCCACTCTTTCCACTCTACGACACTACACTGCACTCTGACGCTCTACTCCACTCTGTGCCACTCTACAGCACTACTTCACTATCCTCTATGCAACTCCCTCTATGCCATTCCATGCCACTTTACTCCACTCTATTCTACGATACACTACTCCACTCTATGCCACTCCACTCTACGCCACTCCGCCCTACCCCACTTGACTCTACAACACTCTACTCTCTCTATGCCATTCCACTCTTGTACACTACTCCACTCTAAGCCTCTCCACTCTACTACAATCTACTCTATGGCACTCTACAACACTCACTCCACTCTATGCAACACACTCTACGCCACTCCACTCTACGACACTCTACACCTTTCCACTCTGACACTCTACTCCCTCCACACCACTCCACGACACTCAATTCTACTCCACACCACTCCATAACACTCCACTGTACTCCACTTTATGACACTCCACTCTACTGTCCTTTACTCCACTAACTTTTAGACATGCTTAACAGCAGCCATGCTCGTGTGCAACATGGCTAAACCATATTGACAAAGCTATTAGCTCTTGCATAGGAGAGACCTGTTGGCTTTGCCAATGCTTGTTGCTTATATTCTCCAGTGGATCCCTGCGCTTTTAGTATTGTTAAAGGACTAACAGGGCCCTTATAAATGGCTAGGAAAACTTGCATCTTGCGCTGAATGCAGCTAAACCACACTCTGCGCTTCTGGTCCAACTTGAACATCGAGGTCTGAAGGCGGAGAGACAATCTTTGCTGTTTGTAGCGATGTGAGCAACACATTTTCAGGACCATAAATTCATATGCCTGCACTTAGAGGGCTAGAATTATTGTTCCAGGTTTTGTCAGTGGATGGAGTGTGTCAAAAGGTCTGGTGAGCTACGCTTGTCTTTAAAACTTTCTAAAATAAGGATGGATAAGAGAGGGAGTAGCCACTCTTAAAAAAAGTTTTTTCCATCTTTTTGTTGCTTTTTTAGGTCTCACCTACAGACCACTTTACTTGTTTGCAGTCAGTAGACCTATTGCGTACAATATCCACTACATACAGGGAGCTCTTGGTCACTCTGTTGCTTACTATTGGTTGGTTTTCTTGTCATTCCTATTTTCTAGCTTCTTTTTTGACGGCATTCTTTGCTCTTCTTGTGTTTGCACCTGTCTTGTGCTACTTCCCTCTCACATTCGCTCTCCCGCACTTTCTATGTTTCTCCCCAACCACATATCATTTCTTGCTTCCCTCGGTCCTCCCGATCTCGCTCAGTATTTTTTCTTTGTTTTTTAAACCATCCTCCAGCTTCTCCGCTGCTGCCCCATCCATCATTGCTCACCACCACCTTGCGCCATTGTCTTGCTACCCCATTTCCTTTATCCTCCGTTTTCCCCTCATCACTCAACGTTCACTATTTTGTTTGTATTTCAAAGTGCTTTTTCGCCTTTCAGAAACACGTTTATTGATGTGCAACGAATATGAACTATTGTTAAAAATGGCTCAACACACAACAGATGCAACAGGAAAGCCTAACTTTTGGCCAACATTTAGAATTATTGTTCCCTAGAACACGTTCTGCTTTGTTTCTATTGCATGCCAGCCTCGCCTATTTTAATTTTGAATTGATTTGAAGTATTTGTTATTTTACATCTTTTTTTGTGTTGTTTCCTTTTGTACATAGACCCTAACAATGCTCTCTTTATGCTTTAACCTAGAAAACGTTGGTGGGATTGAAGATCCGTCTAAAAAATGGTCCTTTAAAAGGTTTTCCCTGCTGAAAGTGGGAGGCTGTGCTCACGAACATACCTTGGCTTATGCTACAACAGAACAGGTATTTCCTCTTTCCTGTAAATTGTTCCCAGAAGTTGGAAATCGTTTAGAAATGCATAACGTGCGTCTTTGCTTCTACAATCTAATTCACTAAATAGGGTAATCATTGGCGATTATTTGTTATAACCCATGAAGCTTTGATTCTAGAACTGAGATCTAGGTGTCTTTGAAAGGTGTCCGTATCTTGTTGCATAGATCTTTATTGTAGGATTTCACTGGTGAAAATCTTCCTCCTGGCCTCCTGTAAGTCTTAACAACATTTCCTGCATACACGTGGAATCCAGCATTCTCTGCAGACTCTGTAATGGGGAAAGTACATCACTTGCCTGGGCACTCGTATGCCACTTTATTGCAGATTATCTTGTCTGTACTTTAACCAGGAAAGATACCGGGCAGATTATATCACTGGGCAGACGTAGAGCTAGCTATACTAGGGCAAGATTGTCATATTGCATTGCTATTTGTTTAGGACTTTCTGGTTTGTCAAATAAGTAGCTACTCCCTGTGTAATATTTATGTGCCACATCCTACCCTTTGCAGGACTCTGAAACACTATGATTTACGTTGGACTCTATGGTGCTCTTTGCATGGTTGAAAGTGGGTTGTAGTTTTGCCTCTATGGGAACTGTTTACTGAACTACATTAGGTTTGATATATGGCATACGTTTGATGCATTGGACTTTGCTGTGCTTAAGCATCAGGTGTTGCTGAGTGTGTGATAATGCGTGTAGCTGCTCATATGGGTGCTAACTTTTTTAGGGTGGTCTTTGTCAAAAGTAGAAACTGCTGGTGGGGAGAACCAGTCATACGTATAAATGAGTGATGAAGAGCATCCGTGAAGTCCACAGGATATAGCAATCTAAGGAGTTCATCCAGTATTGTACACAAGCCTTCCACTATGTGTAGTCCACATAGTGGTCACAGACAGCCCAATCCACTATAGGACCTATTAGACCACCAAGAGAGCACTCTTTGATGTCTACCCAGGATAGCGCCCGAACCTGCTGCAGAATCGGTAATCCACTGGGTGTATTTAAAAGATTTCAGCCAGGGGATAAAGGACCAATACTTCTATAGATTGTCACTGTTTGTATTATGCAGACCTGGGCTCATCTGGAATTAAAGACAGTTGAGTCACATTTTAGGGAATGACCAGCTCTTTATAGCTTTCTTGAACGAAAAGTGATTGCTGGTTATCCTTATTGTTGGGTATTGTATGGCTCACAGGTTTGTACAGAGTAGTAGTTTGCCCCTGTGGAGGATCTTCAGTAATGGGAGACAGATTAGGAGCTGCCCCCTTTTTTTTTTTTTTTTAAATCTAAGTATACTCCTTTGGGTGTATAGTTTAAATTTGGACTGTAGAAAGATTGAGAAAATTGATATGGATGATTGCTCCATGGGTGATGCAGAGGGCTTTGGTAGAGATTATTCTTGCTACAGGTGGCCATGCAAAACTTTAATGGCAGGTGTAATATGGCTACATTGGTTCAGGGTGAGGTCATGCCTAGTAGCAATATTCTGGATTCATTGAAATTTGTGGATTAGGTCTTTCGTGAGCCTGATTTAGATGCCTTTGGCATAGTTAAGGTAGTAAAGAACAACAGGAGTATAACCCGTAAACCAGGTTCAGAACCGGTTAAGTAAGTAAGAACTAACAACAATGTCTCAACTGGATTCACTAAAGGAGGCAAATACATCAGCATGTACACGGCATTGCAAAAAAGGGAAAAAGAAGAGAGACTCCTAGTTATTTGTATAAAGGTGCTCATGGCATCATATATTTAAAGTACACAATTTATCATAACAGATTCAGCAGCACTGAGAACATAAATTGTGGTGGCAATCAAGGTAGCAAAGTGCACATTGTGCTCGTGGCAAAAAAATAAACGGTGCAAGTGACTAGTGCAGAATACAGCGGGCGGCGCAAAGTGACAAAGTGATAAAAATCGACACAATTAATTATATACAGTGATTATATAAAGTTTTCTGATTCTGGAAGAACCCAAGCAAGAGATGCGCCGTAAGTTGCGCTGAAAGAGAGGTCGACGGCGTTTCGGTCCTATTCATTCAGGGCCATCATCAGGACCTGAATGAATAGGACCGAAACGCACGTCGACCTCTCTTTCAGCGCAACTTACGGCGCATCTCTTGCTTGGGTTCTTCCAGAATCAGAAAACTTATATATCATTGTATATAATTAATTGTGTCGAACCCTTGATCACTGTATATAGCTTTTTATCACTTTGTCACTTTGCGCCGCCCGCTGTATTCTGCACTAGTCACTTGCGCCGTTTATTTTTTGCCACGAGCACAATGTGCACTTTGCTACCTTGATTGCCACCACAATTTATGTTCTCAGTGCTGCTGAATCTGTTATGATAAATTGTGTACTTTAAATATATGATGCCATGAGCACCTTTATACAAATAACTAGGAGTCTCTCTTTCTTTTCCCCCCCTTTTTTTGCAATGCCGTGTACATGCTGATGTATTTGCCTCCTTTAGTGAATCCAGTTGAGACATTGTTGTTAGTTCTTACTTTGGCATAGTTAAGGCATGGCAGCATTAGACTTGTGGAGACCTGGACCTTGTGAGGGAGGCCTAGGAAAGTCTTAGTGTTCGGATACTGTTGAAAGCAATTTCAGTCCAATTGTTAACCCTATTTTGGAGTGAGTTTGGAGTTCGTATTTATGCCATATTCTTGACTTCCAGTGAGGTGGTTACGGGAGGTCGACTCTCATGTTAGTTTTTTCCATAAATCAGAAGTGAGAGCTTAATTTTTGAGGTGTTGAGTTTCAAATAAGTTTGTAACATCCACTTGCCAACTTCCTTAATGCATGGGAGATTTCAAAAGTTTCTACTCCTGGAGGTTTTTCCAATTTTAAAATAATCTTGGTATTAGAGGCGTAGCTGTAAAATGTAAGTTTGAAAGAATTGACAAGCTAATGGAATAATGGCAGGTAAACTCTGAAACAAAGAGGATCCATCGTTGATCCTTGGGTTACTCCTGCCTATAGCAAGAATGATGTTGAGGAGATGGGATAGTATTTTGTTAAGATTGGAATCAATGATGTAATAGTCTCTACTTTTACTGACATAATCTTTTTGGGACATATATAGTGTTGAGGTTTTGACCTCCATTATGTGTCACCTCAGTTACTAGCTGATTTTAATTACGTGCTTCTGGGTTGGTAACTAGGCCTGTGGTCAATTGTTACATTCAGTACAGCATCCACAAGGGCTTCAGCGAAAGTTGCATTGTATGGCGGCCGTCAGTACATTACAAGAAATGAGGCATAGAAAATATGTACGCATGTGTAAGAATATCACACTGAGGGCTTGAGTACTCTTTAGTAATGGAAGTTATATATATTTTTTTTACTATATGTAGTCTCAATAGCATTTCTTGTTTAAACGGCTTCTGTAGTGAGTATTGCTTCAGGTAGTATAGCTCAAGCGTCCTCTCCCTTCCTCTTTAATGTAATAAAGAAAGGTCTGCCCAAGATTTAGTTAGTAAGTCGTGTATGTGGATTCCATTCTTCCTTAAGGATCTTTTTCGATACGAATGCAGCATAGGTGATGAGTGTTGGGACCAGAAGTTTGTATAATTCCCGGTCGCTTTGTTTGTATTGCTGCTGTCTCTTGTGTTGGGGGGGTAGCATCGGGGGGCAATTCCAGGCTCCTACGTTTAAGTGGTTTGAAGTGTTGGTTATTTACGGTTCAGCTTCCTGCTTTATCACTTGATTTTGTCTGTCTTGTCACACACGGTGTGAACAGATTGTGATATTTTACTGTTTAGGTGATAGCTCACTAGTTGCTTTGGCTGGTATTGCAGCAGAGGAAGTGTGCTGGGTAAGGCCTCCCGAGACTGAATGTTACTCTTTTTTGGGAAGCTGCTGAGAGTGAGTGGCCTGAGCAGTGTGAATTTCAGATGGTAAGTTGATGATCGACCTGTCGTGAGTTAACAGTGTTGATGTTTGCTCCGACCATTGTGGGCCGCAGTCTCTGTCCGTATGCTGCCGTTCTTCTAGCTGGTCCAGAAGACAGAGTAGGGATTTTATAGGATTAAGTTAGATTGGGGAAATTTAAGAGATGATCTTTTAGGGCTGGTCATGGTTTGATTAGTGGGGAATGTGTGGGTAGTGGTTAGAGAGAGGGGTGAGAGAGTCAGGGATAGAAGATGGGAGCACTGGGAATGGGATAGTTAGTGAGGAGTAGTGGTTCCAGAGTGAGCGAGTTGAGATTATTGCCTGGAGTTGCTCTATGTCCTTTGTGACAAACATTGCTGTGTGCATGTTTTTTAAACACACACGTTTGTTGATTTTAAAACAGTAAAATCATTATTATAAAGATGGCATTGCGATCCACATTGTTACATAGCGATCTAACATCCATGGCATCATGGCTGGGTGCATGGTTGAGGATTAGAGGAGGGAATTGTTAGAAAGGGTTTATGGGATATATATTGGGTGCTTGATTTTGTGACTAAAGTGCAATACTCTGAGTAAGGGTGAAGGATGAGAAGGTACATTGTGGTGTATAATTGTTTTAGGCAAGTTAAATGGAAAATGTAGAGCATTTTGGGATGGTATGTGAGCGAAAGGAAATGTTGGAAAATAGTGGAAAGCAGGAGGAAATAAGGATTGATGTGACAGTCATATGGTGTTAGTAGTGGCAGGGGATAATCATGAGGATTGTGGAGTGGGAAGGGAGACTAGGCTAGGGTGAGAGAAGGGGGAAAGCAGAAGAAGGGAAAATTGAGAAGAGATGAAAGTGCAGAACTAGACAGATGTGGAGATATGGGAAAGATTGGGAAAGTACATTTTGGAAGCATAAGGAAGGACAGGACAGGGGTGGTAAGGGGATTGGGTAACAGAGAAGGAAGGAAGGACTAGAATTATGATGGAAGCAAGACAAGATGGATGGGCACATTAGGAAAAAGAGCTAAGGTAAGAAGTTTGATATGAAGTTTGGTAAAGGAGAAAGAGGTAACAATGCTATGAGGCAAGTGGAGGGAGGTTTGTAAGGAACATGCAGGTAAGAACAAGCACATTTAAGTGAATGTTGAGGTTATTCCTTGATTTTGACACTTGGGTTTATATCTGCTCCAAGGAGGAGGGAATCTACCAGCAGTCACAGGGCTTTGGCTGGAGGAAGAAGGTACCCTAAGGGAAAGGGAAAGCACAATATAGAAAAGCCCAGCAGCAGTGCTGTGGGAAGCTATAAAAAAACCTTTTTTAACAAAACCTTGAAATATACATTCTGTCCAATTTGTAGTGAGAAATAAATTTGGTGAGGATTGGTGAAGGCTTTTTTCGTCATTTCTAGGGGGTGAGTATGAAAAAGTGCACTTTGATAACTATAAATATATGTTTATGTAGCATTAATATTTCTGCAATACTATTGTGTGAACAACTATGAATATAAAATAAACACCATTACTTTCTAGCAGCGAAAAAGTATGAGGTGTCCCATACATGAATGTACACGTTTAGTAGAATAAATCAATCTGTGGGAACAAAATAAGTTTCGCAACGCTGGCGTGCTTCATAAGGGTATTGCATCCAGGTGTTTGTTTTTTTTAAATCTTGATTTAAGTTCTGTTGTTGAGTTGCTGTATTACGCCTCTGAAACACCTACCTACATTGAGCAAACTTTCACATTGAGATGTGTAGCTGGAGACATTCTTTCACTCCCTGATTTTATTATTGCAAGTGAACTTTCTTCATCACCAGACCACCCTTAATGCCATGTAGTAAGGCTCAATGTACAGAGAAACAATGTAGGAGTGGTCCTCTCTGGAAGGACCCCTACCTGCTTTCTATATGTACTACTGAACTCTCAACTTTTGTACATTCAGTAGATTGGTGTCTCGATCAATGGACTGAAATAAAACTTTGTAATTTAAAGTAGGCACGGATGCTCAGTAGCATTAGACTCTCTTGCTAGACACAATAAAGGGGGTCTTTGTGATAGTTCTCTGATTTAACATTTCGGCGTCCTTTCCCTGGATGACTGTGACTCTTTCCAGATTCTTTAAAGCGAGAAAAGGTTTTGCTACATGGTGCCTGAGTATTTTTAGGTCTCGCCTAGCGTCGCAGCGCAGATCTATTGTCGTCGGGTTGCTTTCAGAAGTGGGGTCGAAGCTCCGCCCATGCTTTTAATTGGCGCGCGTCATCCTTTATGGTAAACGCAGGCCTCCGATTGAAAGTGAGGCTTTTTGGTGACCGCCCTGTCTCCTTTAGGCCCCGCCCACCCGGACTGGATCGTTTGCAAGACGGCTGTTGTAATGAGTTTTTCCCACTGCAGGCAGGCACAACGCGCATGGCGCGCTTTCACTTTCCTATTTTTTTTTTATTTTTATTCGCGCAGTGGCGTGGCGACAGCTTGTTTTCAGCTAGACTAGTGCTAGTGTCTCGAAATCCGGAGTCAGGGTAATGCCACTGCTCTCCTCACACAAACAAATTGTGTATTCCTGAGCAGACCCCTTTCGCCATAGCTGACCAAAGGGCGAGCCCCTAGACTTGAAGGTAGCAACAAGCGCTGCGTGTGTAATGACACCGCACTCTTTCTTTTTAACCTAGACATGCCACTAGGAGGTTTACTTCACAGAGGAGCGTCCTAAAACGCACCCTCGTCACTTGCTCTGTAATCAAAATGCGAGCTCCGGAATTTCGTCTAGGCGCTAAATTGTATTCAGCGCTGCTATCAATACAACGTGCGTGGCTCAGAGATGCCTCATCGAGGGTTCTTGGTGCACCTCACTGAAAGCCCCACATCTCCTCCCCCACCCCCATTGCATACTGCCGCCCACCCGGCAATGCGATATATATTGCTGTTGGCTTGCACTTGAGATCTCCTGGGATGCGGGGGTACGGCTGCGCGCGTGCCAGCTGTATGGCTACCCGCACCACTCTACATACACCAGGGTCACGAGTAACTAAGTTAGAATCAAGGGCGGAGGGGCTTAACTGTGCGAGCCGCACTAGAGCAGTTAATGCAAATTTAGAACTGGAGAACCAGGTTTGAGTCCTGGCGTCGCTCAACATCTCGTGATTCTGGGCACATCACTTATTTTCCCCGTGTTTAACAAATAAATGAATCCGAACTTGTGTAATGTGACCAGTGCTCATTTAAAGCGCTATGAAGCCTTTAGGCCGTGTTCGCGCTATATAATAATGCCAATAAAGTTACCCCCTCGCCTCCAAACCCGCAATAAAATCATTCTACCCGTCTGTACCGCGCCCACCAGACGCACGTCACACAAGATAAATACGCAATAAATAACCAGTCCCGCGATACAACTGGAAGTTTACCCGGGCCAGTTTAGTAGAGTTCCAAAAACCAGTGGATATTGAAATCGGATGAAACCGCATGTAACTTATCCACTGAACCAGGCGGTGGTTCTTTAATGAGACTGGGTCTTGGCTAGCATGATGCCGTGAGTCTCTACAGTTTGGGGTTCAGAGCACAACGTGGATTGAGGTTGTGAATTTAGTTGTGTTAGGCTATTGGCCAAAGAGTCCCCTATTGTGGCGGCTCGCTGCCATCAGACCCCAGAAGTTCAGCAGAGCCCACCTGCCTGCTATTGCTTTATTTAGTATTTGAAGCTGGAGGACCTCCTATACGACACCTACCACACACTATCCACTTGTGACGAACATCTGTGAATTTGGGTAACTTAATCCCCGATGATTACATTTCCATCAGGGGTGGTAGGGAGTGTTTTTGCTTGGCTACTAAAATAATTTCAAATGTTTAAATAGAAACAAATTGCTCCCGACGAAGTACATTGGGGAAGAAAAAGCACTGAACTAATCACAATGGATTCTGCGGATCTGAATACAAACAATGTTTAAGGAAAAACAAAGTAAATTTCTGAACGAAATGGATGCTTAATTGTACAATGATTAAACATGGCTTAGAGATGAATAATGAGCGTCCTTCTATGCGCCTGTGCTAGAGACATTAGAGAAAACATTTCTTTCCCAGGTCTGACATGCTAGGTGGGTTTCATTGTATGACGTTGCGAGGAGGCTGGAGGGAGGATGTGAGGGGGCATCTCATACTGCACACGTTCACACCTGATTTCACTCAATGCATAAACCAACAAATATGTAGAAGACACCGTGCTGCATTTAGCAGTGCTTTTCAAGCTGAGAAGTGCCTCCATCTTATCGGTAGAAACTACATTCTATCTTTTGACTTAATGCACATCATAATATGGACTTGTGTTTATGTTTCTGCCCCTCCCCCCTTCCCAGGGTGATTCTGAAGGTGCATTAGTAAACAAGCATTTGCAATGCAATAGGTCTCGCATTTGCCAGAGTTTAAGCTATTGGCATTGTAATGACAATGCCTTTTATTTATTTGTTTTCAAAACCCACACATAAATAAAAAGCATTGTAATTTACAATGCCAATAGCTCAAACTCTAGCAAATGCGAGACCTATTGCATTGCAAATGCTTGTTTATTTTTTTATCTGTGATGCCCTCTTTTTGATGTTATAATTTCTGAAATGTATGCTTGATCAGCGACTTTACAGTATTCATGGCTTTAAGAAACCATTCTGGTTCCTATAGAGAAGGACATACAATCATAATGATATAGAAGAAGAATATTTCTGTAGGTGTACTATTATGACTTAATACCGTGCGGATCTGGAGTTAGATTTTTGTAAATTTTGGATCCATCACGTTACTCCTATTTTATGACTGGTATTGTGGTGATATCAAACTATTGATGTTTGCTGGTTCCAAGTGGTGTCGTTTTATTTCCCATTATATATGGATCAGGTAATATTCCGTTATTATTCTTTGCTTCCGATTCACAAACAAATGATACTTTGGTTGGTAGTTGACGAGCGCTGTTTGTTCGTGTGCTAGAGTTCAGCATTTTTCTATCTGGTCATTCATATCCATTTCCCTGCATTCTGGTCAAGCAAGATGATCAATTTGGGTGGGCTGTGTGGCAGATTTAGGACCCTATGGCAACATTGGTGCTCATGTGTAGCAATGTTTGGCTTGAACATGCTCACTGTTTCCTCGCGGATATGGACAGCCTGCTGCTGGAGCTTTGCTGGAGGTGTGTATATGAACATGTGTGCGCATGGTAGACCTACTGGGTGCAGCTGTATATTTTACTGTTCGTGGCTCTGTGAAAAAGATCCAGAACCTCTACTGGCCATCGAGCAGAGGCTAAAAGAAACCATGTGGCTACAGTACTGGTTCACAACTTCCGAGCCATGCAAGTGTCCCCCAGGGCTGAGCCATGAAGAAGTCCATGGGTTGTTACATTAAGGCCTGGTGGCACCAGTTGGGGTAAATTGGAAAGGCAAGCACAAGGAGATGGTGGCTGGAGCGCCGAAACTTTTCAGACACTCACCCCCAGTCACAGATCTGGGTTGAATCCATCATCGTTCTTTAGCTCACTTCGGCACGTCAGTTCAGTAAATTGGAAAGGGCCATGATGCCCCCGGGAAGTGAGTACTTCGAGTGTGAGGTAGGATACCTAGTCCCTTAATAAAGTAGGAGTGTGAAATTCCTATCGCCTGACACTCAAGACATATTGTTTGGGGTCCAGGACAACAGGTTTTCATGTTAATTTTATCCACTGGACAAGTAGACCCAACCCACTACCACACAAATCCGTTGGCTCACTGTTTACTGTACCACTGTATGGTACTGTGAACGAGGATTGCCTGCCACTAAGGCAAGATGTGTATCCATATTTATAAGTTGCTCAAACATGTTTATATAATTTATCAATTCAAAAGCATTTACTATTAAGGTGAGTTATTTAAGAAAAAGCAGTGAGCTCAGCTTACATCTCTAGTGAAGGTTCCAGAATAAGAACGCGTATTCAAGACCGCACAATTTAGCAATTTGAAGCTAATTATAATGTCCACTGATTATATGCAAATAAATGCGGAAGCTTGAAAGCAAGATTAGTGATTGCTTTTTAAGTAAAATATACACAAAATATTGCATCTAGCTAAATTATTATGCCATTTTAAATATGATTTCATTGAGACGCCATTTAGTAAAACGTGTTTGATGCATGCCCTTTTTTTTATAAGACACAAAGCCAACTAAGTGCACTAGCCATATAGGGCCTTGCATTAATGCATGTGTATGACTTACAGGAATTCACAAGAGTTTACAGAAGTATGCCTGGAAACGGTGCTGCTTGCAAACCTTTGTTATATTCACTTTCCCATGAGCAAATATGCTAAAGTATGTTTGCTCACGCAAAAATCTATTGAGCAACTGCAAATTCACTTTCTTTTCATTCACTTTTTCCCTCCATAAAAACAATTTACTCCTGCCTTTGTCAGCAGTAAATTTCCGACCTTTTTTAACGTACAAAGGAATTGATAAATACCCGTAACCATGTATGTTTGTGGTTGTGCACAGATGCACAGGGTATTCCAACCCTAGAACTACCACTGCCTGGCTACTTCCAGCCCCTGTAATGCACTGTGTTAGAAATGGGCTTCTTGGTAGGCTAGGGCGCGGGCCAAAGCCAGGCAAAAACCACCACTCTAGTCAGGATAAGTGAGTTACACTTCTAAAATAACCCCTGCTCACCCCCTTGGTAGCTTGGCATGAGCAGCCAGGCCTATCTTAGAGGCAGTGTGTAAAGCATTTGCACGTAACCAACAGTAATACAGTGTACGCACTACAAAAGGACACCACACCAGTTTCGAAAAATATCCAATATTTTTATATAATTAAAACAAGACTAAAACCGATAAAGAACCACAATACTATACTTAAAAGTTCACAATTCAAAAATACGCTGATTAAAAAGAGTTCCTTGTGTGGATAGCGCCGTCCGGGCTACCACGGCGTCGTGAACACACAAATCCAAAACAGTTCTGCCTGACCGCGGGGTCGCAGGCCAGCTACGGTGTCGGGAAGACCCGCAAACAGTACCTTTCAGAGATGCAGGGCGATGGGGCCCTCGAAGTCACACGCGTTGCAGGTCGATCTCCTCTCTGATGGCGTCAGGAGCGCTGGCGTCGGCAGGCGTTGGGTGCTGCAGTGCGAAGTGCAGCGGTGCGGCGTGCAGTGCCCTCAGGTCGCGGTGCGAGCAGCAGGCTCGGTGGCGGCGTCGGATGGCGTCGTCGGTGAGACCAGGGTCGCGGTGCGAGATGAAGGCGGTGCTCGTCACGGTGCTGGCAGATCACGGTGCAAGCAGCCGCGTCGTCGTTGCTGAAGCGCTGTCGTCGGCTGACGAACTGGAGTCGATGGCGCCGGCGTCGGTAGGCCAAGGCTGCGGTGTGGGATGAGGGCGGTGCGTCGTGTAACTTATGAGCGGTGCCCCCGAACCACGGTACAAGCAGTGGCGTCGATCTCGGCAGGAAGTGGCGGCGTCAGGCAGGCCAAGGCGTCCTCGTGAAGCCAGGCGGTGCGGAGTGCGGTGCCCACAGTTCGCGGTGCGAGCAGCAGCTCGGTGGCGGCGTCAACAGGCGTCGTCGGTGAGACCAGGGTCGCTGTGCGGCATTGCGGTGGTGCCCTCTGCGGTGCCAAAGCGAGGCGTGAAGCGAGGCGGTGCGGAGTGCGGTGCCCACAGGTGGCGGTGCAAGCAGCGGCTCGGTGGCGGCGTCAACAGGCGTCGTCGGTGAGACCAGGGTTGCGGTGCGGCGTTGCGGCGGTGCCCTCTGCGTTGCCTTCAGGACACGGAGTCGGCAGTGGCGTCGTAGACGTCGTCGAGTTGGTGTTCTTCGGGTTGCAGCACAAAACACACAGTCCCCAGTGCTGCGGGTCGAAGAACTTGAAGTCTTTGCTGTTCCTGAGACTTCGTGAACAGGGGGCAAGCTCTACCTCAAGCCCTTGGAGAGACTCACAAATTTAGGTTGCAGAAAGTCCAGTCCAGACCTTTCACTACCCAAGACAAAAGCAGCCACTGCAGGTCAGCCCAGCAAAGCACCCAGCAAAGCAGTCGTTCCTTTTCGCAGCTTCTCCGGCTCTTCTTCTTGGCAGTCTTCTTGTCCAGATGAGTTCTAAAGTTCAGGGGTCTGGGACCCAGCATTTATGTCCAAAAATCCTTTGATCTCTTAGGCAGAGAGGGCCTGTGCCCGGTCAGGACCAGTTCTGCCTTCTCTGGTGTGAATTCCTGGCAGGAGGTGGAGACGGCATTTGTCAGAGGCAGAGCAGGCCCTTTGAGGTGCAAGGAAATCTCCTCCCCCTTCCCCCATCGTAACCCAGGTCTCTTCAGCCCTTTCCTGACCTACCTAGACCATCTGGCGCCCCTCCTGCTCCCCCAGCCTTCTGTCATCCAAAACCCAGACAGGCAATCCACATTCCAGCAGAGGCACACGGGATGACGGAGCAAGAAAATACCCACTTTCCAAAAGTGGTATTTTCAAACACAGAATGTAAAAATCACCTTCACTAAAAGAGGCATCTTTAGATTCTGAGTTCAGGCATACGAAACTTCATTTTTTCTACCGAATTCCCTGGGCCAGTTATGTTCATAAGATGTTATGAACAAACCTCCCATTCTGTCCTATGGGGAACTGGTAGCCTTGCAATAGTGAAAAACGAAATTGGCTGTAATTCACTATTAGGACATGCCACACACACCGGGGCATGTCCTACCTTTCACATACATTGCACCCTGCCCACAGGGGTACCTTGGGCCTACCTGAGGGGTGCCTGACATGTAAGAAAAGGGAAGGTTAGGGACCGGCCAGTGTGTGCACTGGCCAAGTCGATATGGCAGTTACAAACTGCGCGCAGACTCTGCAATGGCAGGTCTGAGTTACCGTTTTCAGGGCTACTCACGGGGTGGCACAACCCGTGCTGCAGGCCCCCGGGTAGCATTTGATTCACCGGCCCTGGCACACGTAGTGCACTTTACTAGGGGCTAACAGGTAAATCAAATATCCAATCATGGAAACACCAATCCATAACACAATTTACCATAGGAGCACCTGCGCTTTACCATTGATCAGCAGTGCGAAAAGCGCGCAGAACCGTTACACCAGCAAAACAGAGTCAAAACCGGGAGGTCAGAAAGCAAAAACTCAGGGGAAACACGCCAAAAGATGCCAAGTCTAGCACACGTCCCCTCCAGCTGAAAGTAGGGAGAACTACCCATTTACCTGGGGGTTCTCTTCACTAAGGCGGAAGAACCTGGACAGGCCATCTGCATTGGCGTGCTCTGTGCCAGGGCAGTGTTCCACCGTAAAGTCCATTCCCTGTAGGGAGATGGACCACCTCAGCAGTTTTGGATTCTCCCCCCTCATCTGCATTAACCATCTGAGGGGCCTGTGGTCGGTCTAAACTCGGAAGTGAGTCCCAAACAGGTAGGGTCTCAGCTTCTTCAGTGCCCAGACCACAGCAAAAGCTTCCCTTTCTATGGCACTCCACCTCTGCTACCTGGGGAGTAGTCTCCAGCTAAGGAAGACTACCGGTTGGTCTAGGTCCTCTTCGTTCAGTTGTGAGAGCACCGCTCCCACTCCATGCTCTGACGCGTCGGTCTGCACGACAAATTCCTTGGAGAAGTCGGGGGCCTTGAGCACGGGGGCCGTGCACATGGTGGCCTTCAGGGTATCAAACGCCCTCTGGCAAGACTCAGTCCAGATCACCTTTCTCGGTTGCTTCTTGGAAGTCAACTCAGTTAAGGGGGCCACGATGGTGCCATATCCCTTAACAAACCTCCGGTAGTACCCGGTGAGTCCTAAGAAGGCCCTCACCTCTGTCTGGATCTTGGGTGGCTCCCAAGCCAGGATGGTGTCGATCTTGGGCTGTAGGGGCGCCACCTGGCCGCTCCCTACCTGGTGTCCCAAGTACAACACCGACCCCTGCCCGATCTGGCACTTACTGGCCTTAATCGTGAGGCCGGCCGTCTGCAGCACCCTCAACACTTCCCTGAGGTGTTGCAGATGTTCGTCCCAACTGGAACTGAACACCACAATGTCGTCCAGGTTCGCGGCGCTGAATTCCTCCAGCCCGGCCAACACCTGGTTGACCAACCTCTGAAAGGTGGCAGGGGCATTCTTCAATCCGAAGGGCATCAACTGGAACTGGTAATGCCCGTCCGGGGTTGAGAATGCTGATCTCTCTTTGGCCCCCTCGGTTAGAGCGATCTGCCAGTACCCGGACGTTAAATCGAACGTACTCAGGAATCTGGCCGCTCCCAACCGGTCGATGAGCTCATCAGCTCGGGGGATGGGGTGGGCGTCAGTCCGCGTGACGGCATTGAGCCCCCGATAGTCCACACAGAACCGCAGTTCTGGGGCGGCCCCGGGTGCCGTTGCTTTCGGGACCAAGACCACGGGGCTGGCCCATGGGCTACTGGACGGCTCAACCACCCCCAACGCCAACATCTTCGAGACCTCCTCTTTGATGCTGGCCTTGACCCGGTCAGCCAACCGGTAAATCTTGTGTTTCTCCGGGGGGCTGTCACCGGTATCCACGTCATGGGTACACCAGTGAGTAACACCTGGGGTCAAGGAGAATAGTGGGGCAAACTGCCCCAACAACTGGTGACACTCGCTCTGCTGCTCAGCGGTCAGGGCCGGGGAGAGGGTCACACCATTCACCGACCCATCCCCCTCTTGGGCAGACAGGAGGTCCGGGAGAGGCTCACTCTCCGCTTCCTCCCCGTCGTCCGTCGCCAAGAGCATGCTCACTTCAGACCTCTCGAAGTGGGGTTTGAGGCGGTTCACGTGGAGGACCCGTAACGGGTTCCGAGGAGCCTGCAAATCCACCAGGTAGGTGACCTCACTTTTGCGCTCCACCACCTCAAAGGGCCCCGTCCACTTGTCCTGTAAGGCACAAGGTTCCACAGGGGCAGTGACCCACACTTTCTGTCCAGGTTGAAACTCGACCAGAGTGGCATTCTGGTCATACCACTTCCTCATTTCTTCCTGGCTGGCCTCGAGGTTCGCCTGAGCGAGTTTCCTGAAGGGGGCAGTTTGGTTGCGGAAGGCCAGCATGGAGCTGAACACATCCTGGGGGGTCTTCCTAGGAGCGGCCTCCCAGCCTTCTCTTACCAAGCTTAGAGGTCCCCGCACGGGGTGACCGTACAGAAGCTCGAAGGGACTGAACCCGAGAGACTTCTGGGGTACCTCCCTGTACGCAAAGAGAAGGCACGGTAAGAGGACGTCCCACTTACGCCTCATGGGTTCAGTGAGACCCTTGATCATGCCTTTTAAGGTCTGGTTGAACCTTTCCACCAGACCGTTGCCTTGGGGGTGGTAAGGAGTGGTGAACTTGTACGTAACACCACACTCCTTCCACAGGGATGTCATATACTTCGATATGAAATTGGTCCCCCTGTCAGAAACCACCTCTTTGGGGAACCCCACGCGGGAAAAGATCCCCATCAACGCCCGGCCCACCACTGGTGCCGTCGTTGTCCTGAGAGGAATTGCCTCCGGGTACCGGGTGGCATGGTCCACCAAGACCAGGATGTACCTGTTGCCCATGGCAGTCTTGGGATCCAGTGGCCCCACGATGTCCATCCCTACCCTTTCAAAGGGTGCCCCCACCACGGGGAACGGTTGGAGAGGAGCTTTGACCTTCCTCCCACTCTTGCCACTTGCCTGGCAAGTTTGGCAGGACCGACAATGCACATCCGACTGCCTTCGCATTCGAGGCCAGAAGAAGTGGGTGACAAGCCGGTCAAAGGTCTTGTCCTGCCCCAAATGTCCTGCCAAAGGCACGTCATGAGCCAGACCCAGTAGGAAGGTACGGAAGCGCTGGGGTACCACCAGCACATGGGCTGACCCAGGTTCCGCGACCTTAGGCTCGCTGTACAGGAGATCATTCTCCCAATATATCCAATGTGATCCGGACTGATCACCAGTCGCCTGGGCTGCGGCCTGCTGCCGCAGACCCTCCAGAGAAGGGCACTCTTTCTGCTCCCGGCAGAACTCCTCCCTGGTGGGACCCCCTTCTTGCTGCCAATGGGTCAGCTCAGAGATGTCCCCCAGTTCGGCTACCTGTTCCCCTGTAGGCACCGGGGCGTCCCCCTCGAGGTCCGCCTCCTCCCGGGCCGTGCGAACTTCAGGGGCCGGTTTCCCACGCCCTTTGCCCTTCCTCTTGGCAGGGACCTTCGGCCACTGTTTCAGGCTCAGGGTCCTTCTGATCACCCTCTCTGGCCGCCATCGACCGAGTGGACACGAATGCCCCCTCTGGCAACCCCAGCATCTCCAAGTGGGACCTGAGCCCAACATCCTTCCATAAGGACTGCTCCAGGTCGTTACCGAGCAGACAATCAACAGGCATGGAAGGGCTCACAACTACCCTTAAAGGACCTGAGACCCCCCCCCACTCGAAGGGAACCTGCGCCACCAGACACTGGCGCTCGGAATTGTCGACTGCAATCACCTGGTGGAATGCCCCGGGGACTACCTGCGTCTCAGGGACCAGGTGACACCGAACTGAGGTCACACTGGCTCCAGTATCCCTGAGAGCCTCTACCCTTTTCCCGTTGATGGTCACCCAGGTGCTGTATTTCTTTGTGTTAGGGGGCACCTGGGCTCCTGGGACCATCTCACTGTCCCCTAGTGAGACGAGGGTCATTTCTGCGGGGTCCCCACCCTCCTGTTGGGACTCCTCCTCCTCCCCCCCCAGCGCTACGCTAGCCAACACTTTGGACGGTCCACCGGTGGGTGGCTGTGTCCCCTTTGGGCACGGGGGTCTCCCCTCATGTGCCCCACCTGGTCACAGGCAAAACACTTGCGCGGGCCGGTCTCGGAAGGCTTTCCTGTCGAGACCCCTTGCTTCTTATCTCCGGGGGGATGGAAACCTTTACCCGGGGTGTTATTTTGGGGCCCTTTCGAGAACTCCTGTGTTTTACCCTTGTCCCCCCACTTTTCTGCTGGGGACCCTGCCCACCTTTGACTGAGTCCCCCCAAACGCTTTCTTGTGGACCCTGGTACTCACCCAGCGGTCCGCCTCCATAGCAAGCTTCCTGGGGTCAGTTAGCTTACTATCAACTAGGTGCTGGCGCAGATCTGCAAAACATAGACTAGACAAGTGCTCCCACGCAATCAAATTGTAGAGCCCCGAAAATCTGTCACATTACTGCCCTTCACCCAGCCATCCAACGACCGACAAAACCCATCCACACATTCCAGCCACGTGTTGGCATCAGATTTCTTCCAGGACCTAAACTGATCCCGGTACTTTTCAGGAGTGAGACCATACCTAGTGAGAAGGGCTTCCTTCATATCAGAATAGGTGAGGTTAGGCCCCTTACCCAAAGCTGTCAAAGTATCCCTGGCTTCCTCTGGAAACAGAGACCACAATCCTGCTCCCCAGTTCTCCTCAGGGACCCCATTCATGTGTATCGCTGCCTCATAACCCTGAAACCACCTCTGTATGTCATCCCCCTTCTTGAACTCTCTGCCCACATTCTTAGGGATGTGTACGATTCGGTCTGTCTGCCTTGACGAGTTGCTGCCACCATCCGAGCCGGGCCTTCTCTTCAGCTCCAGCTCTTTAAGACCTCGTTCATGTTCCAATAGCATTCTCTTCTCCTCCATGGCCAATCTAATCTTTTCTAGCTCCGTGGCTGCTCTCCTTGCTTCCCGCCTGTCCTCCAGCTCCTCTGGGGACAGGCCACTGCTGCCTGGTCGGAAGGGTCCCCCCACCCTCCCAAAAGCACATCCACCCTAGGACTAGGCTCCCCCGCCTCTCCACTAAGGTCACCAGATTGCCCACTTGCGTCTCTGGTTGCAACCCAGGCCCTCAGCGCCTTTTGTAGCTCGTCCTTCCTAGTGAGGCCTCTGATTTGGACATTTAGGTTTTTGCAAACGGACTTCAATTCTCTCACAGTGTAGAGCTCCAACCTATCCTCCTCAAAGGCAATGTCCATGGATGCAACGGATGATGCTATTGATTCCGGCATGGTGAAGTAGAAAGTTCACCTGGCAAGATCACAAAAATCGGCCAAAAAGAAAACGGGTTAGTATGTGGTACGTAATGGTCTGCGATATGGTAGTATTGCACACCAATCACTGTAAGTCAAGTGCAAACGCAAGTCCTATCCTCACCGCTGACAACCAGTGTTAGAAATGGGCTTCTTGGTAGGCTAGGGCGCGGGCCAAAGCCAGGCAAAAACCACCACTCTAGTCAGGATAAGGGAGTTACACTTCTAAAATAACCCCTGCTCACCCCCTTGGTAGCTTGGCACGAGCAGCCAGGCCTATCTTAGAGGCAGTGTGTAAAGCATTTGCACATAACCAACAGTAATACAGTGTACGCACTACAAAAGGACACCACACCAGTTTCGAAAAATATCCAATATTTTTATATAATTAAAACAAGACTAAAACCGATAAAGAACCACAATACTATACTTAAAAGTTCACAATTCAAAAATACGCTGATTAAAAAGAGTTCCTTGTGTGGATTGCGCCGTCCGGGCTACCACGGCGTCGTGAACACACAAATCCAAAACAGTTCTGGCTGACCGCGGGGTCGCAGGCCAGCTACGGTGTCGGGAAGACCCGCAAACAGTACCTTTCAGAGATGCAGGGCGATGGGGCCCTCGAAGTCACACGCGTTGCAGGTCGATCTCCTCTCTGATGGAGTCAGGAGCGCTGGCGTCGGCAGGCGTCGGGTGCTGCGGTGCGAAGTGCAGCAGTGCGGCGTGCGGTGCCCTCAGGTCGCGGTGCGAGCAGCGGCTCGGTGGCGGCGTCAGATGGCGTCGTCGGTGAGACCAGGGTCGCGGTGCGAGATGAAGGCGGTGCTCGTCACAGTGCTGGCAGATCACGGTGCAAGCAGCGGCGTCGTCGTTGCTGAAGCGCTGTCGTCGGCTGATGAACTGGAGTCGATGGCTCCGGCGTCGGTAGGCCAAGGCTGCGGTGTGGGATGAGGGCGGTGCGTCGTGTAACTTACGAGCGGTGCCCCCAAACCACGGTGCAAGCAGCGGCGTCGATCTCGGCGGGAAGTGGCGGCGTCAGGCAGGCCAAGGCGTCCTCGTGAAGCCAGGCGGTGCGGAGTGCGGTGCCCACAGGTCGCGGTGCGAGCAGCGGCTCGGTGGCGGCGTCAACAGGCGTCGTCGGTGAGACCAGGGTCGCAGTGCGGCGTTGCGGCGGTGCCCTCTGCGGTGCCAAAGCTTCGGCGTGAAGCGAGGCGGTGCGGAGTGCGGTGCCCACAGGTCGCGGTGCAAGCAGCGGCTCGGTGGCGGCATCAACAGGCGTCGTCGGTGAGACCAGGGTTGCGGTGCGGCGGTGCCCTCTGCGTTGCCTTCAGGACACGGAGTCGGCAGTGGCGTCGTAGACGTCGTCGAGTTGGTGTTCTTCGGGTTGCAGCACAAAACACACAGTCCCCAGTGCTGCGGGTCGAAGAACTTGAAGTCTTTGCTGTTCCTGAGACTTCGTGAACAGGGGGCAAGCTCTACCTCAAGCCCTTGGAGAGACTCACAAATTTAGGTTGCAGAAAGTCCAGTCCAGGCCTTTCACTACCCAAGACAAAAGCAGCCACTGCAGGTCAGCCCAGCAAAGCACCCAGCAAAGCAGTCGTTCCTTTTCGCAGCTTCTCCGGCTCTTCTTCTTGGCAGTCTTCTTGTCCAGATGAGTTCTAAAGTTCAGGGGTCTGGGACCCAGCATTTATGTCCAAAAATCCTTTGATCTCTTAGGCAGAGAGGGCCTGTGCCCAGTCAGGACCAGTTCTGCCTTCTCTGGTGTGAATTCCTGGCAGGAGGTGGAGACGGCATTTGTCAGAGGCAGAGCAGGCCCTTTGAGGTGCAAGGAAATCTCCTCCCCCTTCCCCCATCGTAACCCAGGTCTCTTCAGCCCTTTCCTGACCTACCTAGACCATCTGGCGCCCCTCCTGCTCCCCCAGCCTTCTGTCATCCAAAACCCAGACAGGCAATCCACATTCCATCAGAGGCACACGGGATGACTGAGCAAGAAAATACCCACTTTCCAAAAGTGGTATTTTCAAACACAGAATGTAAAAATCACCTTCACTAAAAGAGGCATCTTTAGATTCTGAGTTCAGGCATACGAAACTTCATTTTCTTACCGAATTCCCTGGGCCAGTTATGTTCATAAGATGTTATGAACAAACCTCCCATTCTGTCCTATGAGGAACTGGTAGCCTTGCAATAGTGAAAAACGAAATTGGCTGTAATTCACTATTAGGACATGCCACACACACCGGGGCATGTCCTACCTTTCACATACATTGCACCCTGCCCACAGGGGTACCTTGGGCCTACCTGAGGGGTGCCTGACATGTAAGAAAAGGGAAGGTTAGGGACCGGCCAGTGTGTGCACTGGCCAAGTCGATATGGCAGTTACAAACTGCGCGCAGACTCTGCAATGGCAGGTCTGAGTTACCGTTTTCAGGGCTACTCACGGGGTGGCACAACCCGTGCTGCAGGCCCCCGGGTAGCATTTGATTCACCGGCCCTGGCACACGCAGTGCACTTTACTAGGGGCTAACAGGTAAATCAAATATCCAATCATGGAAACACCAATCCATAACACAATTTACCATAGGAGCACCTGCGCTTTACCACTGATCAGCAGTGCGAAAAGCGCGCAGAACCGTTACACCAGCAAAACCGAGTCAAAACCGGGAGGTCAGAAAGCAAAAACTCAGGGGAAACACGCCAAAAGATGCCAAGTCTAACACACTGGTTACAAATTTGACAGTTCTGGTGGGGTGGTGAATCCACACAAGTGGAAAAAAACAGCACAGTGTGGTTAGACCCCTTCAGTACCGTGCAATCACGAGTTTATTCCCATGGAATAGGGTATAACAGTGCAGACCTGATTTTACCAGGCGGAATTATGCATGGTATTCCCTTTTCTGTAGGTATTATCACTCACATTTACCACTTGCTCTGGGCATGTTGTAAACATGAGTGGAGGCACTGCTTCAGGGCGAGGGTGAGGCAGCAGTATGGTGTGGAGGATGAGGGAGGGCAAGGAAGACACTAGTCTGGAGGGGGGCATTGAATGCTCCCTGTGTGCTGTGGTGGAGGGTTGGACAGAGGCAGAAAAACCGGTCCAGGGTGCAAAGCAGCCGGTTCTCAAAGGATTTTACCAGTCAGAAAAATTGGGTCTGTTGTTCTCACAACCAGTAAGTCGAGGTGCTGGTAGAACAGAGCACTCATGATTGAACAGAGCAGAATTCCATACAGAAATACTGCCCTGCTCAACTGATAATCTGGGCCCTAAATAGTTTTACATAAAGGTGGCAAAGTCAGAACCTTGCTGGAATCCAAACCCTGCTATAACATGAGCCCTGGCATAATCAGGGAAGTTTTTATCCGAGCTTTTATATAATGAGAATGCTACCATTATTTGTCACCTCTCAGCATGGCATCAAAAAGAACAAGTGGATTTCTTTACAAGACAGGTAGATTTCTGAAGCATACCGTCACTAGGACAAGTAGATATTCTATAAAAGTCCACACCCCTGTAAAGTAGTGGCCGATTCTTCCTAGATAGTAGGGCCTGTAGTGTGCAGACCATGGGGAAGGAGCTGTGCTGATCGTCTGACTCCTCCCCCTACCAAGCTTATAAAGGGCTTATTTAGTACCAGAAAGACCTTTGAAATTCCCATTCAAGTAGATCTGGCCAGCCCTAGGGCCAATAATGAATAACAAATGTGAAGCGACGTGTTTAAAGAATATATATTCCACTCCTGTAATTGCCCAAAATGGTTTTGCTCATTATCTATTGTCTGTACTGATGGATTGCACTGTTGTTTTAATAAAAAAATAAGTTTAAAAATAAATAATGAATAACAAGCCCAAGGAGGGCTCAAAAGGAAAAACGCTGCAGAATCTCCCTGCATGTCCCCTTAAGGTTCCTGTATGAGAGCTACTGAACCCTTGGTCTGAAACTCTGAGCCCTGAGGTGCTTCATAGTCCATCCTTTTAGCAGTCTAAAATTAATATAATAGTATCTTCAATATGAAAGTGACGCTCAATTATTCCCCAGGCTACGAGACTCATTTGGAGAGTTCACATTTGTCCTTTCAGAGCTACCCCTTGGCAACAGAGGACACCACCAGTGAAGGCGCCTCGTATGCTGGGGCAGGTGGTAGTTCTGATAATGCTGACTTGGGTCCCTCATGGCTTTCCGTACATCCACTACGGACCACTCTCAGTATGTATCTGTGTATCTGATTTGCCTCTGCCATTCAAGGTGGGCTTGTAGATCTCCCCAAAGTAGAGGACAGAAATTATTGGCAGCCAAAATGGTGACCCTTGCAAGGCCAGGCGAGATAGTGAGTGCAGTAGGAAGTTTCTGAAGGATGATGTTTGCTGCTTTCTGAGACAAGCAGCGACGTCTATGATTAAAATGTTGATTCTGGGTTAAGCCACCAAAACTTCAGTGGTAACCCTCCTATGTCAGACCTTGGATAGATTAACAGAATAATTGGTTTGACCTTCGAACACTATTTTTTGGAATCGTCAAATGACTAAAATGGGCAGACTGAGGTCAACCCCAGATCTTCAAGGTGTTCCTCTGACATTTCCTAGCACAGTTTTCATGCCAGCTTCATCTCTTCACTCCACTCAGTGTCTTTTAAAATTTTGAGGAATTGGCAACACCCCATTCCGATCAGTGCACCCTCCGGTAAACGGGGGACCAAATCTCATTGAGGGTGATGTTTGAATGCAAAATTGATATACCACAGTAGTGTATTAATTACAGTCACATACCTGAATCCCGATAACAGAATCAGTGTGGTATTTTGATTCAGGATAGGAAACAGCTGGAACTGGGTGGTCCCGAATGACACCATTGCAGTAGAGATGCATGTATACTTTGGTTTGACCTTAAGATCTATGTATTGCGTGTGTGTTGGTTTCCTTCCAGAACATGGAGATGGTGGAAAGTATTTATTTTTATATTTATTTTATTTGTTTAATGCACTACCTAAAATGGGAAATAGTGTGAGTAATCATAGCATCATTATGTCATCAGTAGAATTAATTGACTCACGTAAGGCCTTCAAATTAACATATACACACAGCAACATAAACAGTGTAATCGAAAACGTTTACTAGTTACACTGTGCTCACAAGGAGGCAACCAACTGCTTGGTATTTGAAGGTCCAATGACAGTACGGTCCTGCCTAAACAGAGAAAAAAAAGATATGTACAAGTGTGTACACACAGCAGATAACGATGTTCATAGACGTCCCCTCACCCTCTGTGTATGCCTCAAGGGAGCGAGGGAAATCCGGATACATGAGGGGGGGCAATCCGCGAGAGCGGGGGAAGGGGGAATAGTTCCATGTCTCCTTTCGAATCGGGCTAAATGGTCCACTCCTCACCATGCCCAGTGCTGGGGTCCCAGGTGTTTATGAAGTCCAGTCAAGCCATAGATAGCAGGGCGAGGTCCGACCCACCCCAGTGACCCCACACAAGTCTAGGTGACCTATCCAGTGTTACAGGAAAGCAATCAGTGGAGGTCCCGTTGTCAGTCAGGGCGGCGGTTATCGTTCTTCGCTTCTATGTTTGTAATATAAACTTCCCAGCACCCCTAATCGGCTGTGTACCCTCCTCTGGTCACTGCCAGCACATCCGACTCAGCACGTGCCCATTTCAAAAGTGCACCCAGCCAACACTTATCTGGGGCCATGGGCGCTTTTCATGACATTTCAATTTGACGTTTAAATAGGATAAAGGCAAGATCAATAAGTCTGTGTATGTATTTATCCCCATTGACTTTGAGTCGGGTTCCCAGGAGACAGGATTTGGGTGTGGGTGAAAATGTGTGGTCCACAATCGTGACTGTTATGTCTGTTACCTCCCCCAAGCTCTCTGCAGCACCGCGCACTCCCAGACCACATGATAAAAGCTAGCATCGGGTGTTCGGCACCTGGGGCACTCAGAGGATGCCTTGGGAACATGGGTTTTATGCAGTGTGGTGTGAGATAGGCTTGATGTATGTAGTTAAACTGTAAATCGAAAGTGCGGATTGTGAGACATTTCTTTGACATGTTGGAGTTCCTGGGACTATTGCTTGTCCGTTAATGGTTGTGGGAGAACTGTGGTCCATCTGACCCCCTCGGTCGCCTCCTGCGCAGTGGAGTTTAATGCATTATAGAGGACAGTAATGGCATGCCGTATGCGTGCGTGCAGTATCGGTGATTGGGGTGGCTCTGCCTCATCTGTGTCCCAAGTGATGTGTACTGCATCTTGTATGGCATGATATGCCAGAAATTGTCCTGCCATCATAAGTGTCCATGAGGTCCTGAAAGGACATAAGGCTTTCCTCGTGATAAAAGTCCCTAAGAGGTTAATCGTCAATCTCCACTGCCTTCCAGGGTGTTAAGTCAAATTGGCAGGTCACCTCACGGAGGTCCGGTAGTTGCCATATCGGGATGAGCGGGAAGTATGGCAATTGAGGTCCCTTACCACCCACATAACGGTGCCAGCAAAAGTGAGCCACCTTCATATGACGTGACTCCTATGTAGTCGGGCCCCATGGTGTGATAATCGTATATAAATCTGGGTCTCTGGTCGCTGTCTCCAGACAGGCAGCCATGTCCATCGATCGCATCGGCCATTGTAGCTGTGCCGCCGCATAGTATAACTCACAGTTGGGGGCACCTAGGCACCCATCCAGTTGCGGTTGCCTCCTACCTGTGCCCCATATGAGTTCCGTCAGGGTACTATGCAGTTCTTGAAAAAATTACCTGGGAAGTGTACGTGGTAGCGCCGCAAAGAAGTACAATAGTCGTGGTAGTAACAACATCTTAGAGATCGCCAAATGTCCTAGCGGGGACAGTGGCAAGGATGGCAAGGACGTCCAGAAGGAGAAGGATTTGCGGACCGGGGCCCGTGCCCTATCGATATTGCCCTCCCTAAGGTTTCTGTCCATATGGTTAATTTGAACGCCCAGATACTTCCACATCGTATAAAACCACTGTGGTCTAAAACCCGTTAAGGTCCACCATTCAGGTTCAGGGGCCTTGGGAAATAGGCATGACTTAGCCCAGTTCAACCTAAGGCCGAATACCAACCCAAATTTCTCCAGCAATGTCATCGTGTCCGGGAGCGAGTTGGCAGCATCCCTCTGGTGTACCAGTGCGTCATCCGCATAAAGTGAAACAATATGATGTTCCCTATGTGCTAGTATCCCCCACTGTTGCGCTCGCAGCCGCAAACTACAGGCCAGAGACTCCACAGCCAGGGCAAAGATTAATGGGGACAGCCCTGCCTGGGGCCCCTCCGGATATCAAATCTTTTGGAGATCACCAGGCCTGTTCGAAGCCTTGCTGTTGGGTTGTTATACAAGGTGCGGATCTTGCCAAGGTAATTCGGTCCCATACCTTCCAGGGAAGCCAGTAGGTAATCCCACCCCAGGGTGTCAAATGCTTTCTCTATGTCCAATGACACCGCAACCTGCCCCCGGGCATCAGATGGGGTAACCTCCACCATACGGAGCAGGCTGTGAATATTCAGAAGGGTACTACGCTTGGGTTTAAACCCAGACTGGTCCCCATGTAGTAGGGAACACCTTCCCCATATCTTAGAATCTATATTTAAGAGAGATAGTGGGCGGTAAGAACGAGCTTCTAGGGGGTCACGACCTGATTTGGGAAGAGACACAGTCAGCGCTTCCCAGAGTGATTCTGGAAGCTGGCCCAACTGTCTCTCCTCATTAAATACTTCTAAGAGTTTCTGAGAAAGGTATGCTTAGTATTCGATTCGGAGCCCATCTGTTCCTGTAGCTTTTTAGGGCTTTCTGAGCTATGACAGTCTGTATCTCCTCCAATTGGAGGGTCACGTCCAGGTCAGCCCGTTGTAGCGGAGTCAGCTTGGGCAGCGGTAGATCCTGTAAGAATCCCATTATTTGATCACATGATGGAGCATGTTCTTTTTTAAACAAATTATTTTTATTAAAGTTTTCTGCAAACAACACATGATGCCTAACAACACACCAAGAAACCATAATCACATGGGAGTGGTTGCACAGTTGTTCAAAGGTTACAACAGCACAGTGTCGTATCAATGATTTCTCTGTGACCGTGTAGCAATCAGGTACTAAATTACACCATTGATCATCCCCCATCACAGAAACTGCATGGTTTGGGGCTGTTTCTCGTTGTCTCCCATATCAATGCCATAATGTATTAACCAGGGACCCCATACCTCATGGAACTTCTTCGTGGACTCCCTGGCCTTGTAGGTGACTTTTTCAGCTGCCATATAAAGTTCCATCCCTATTCTCTAGTGTTTAACCACATTCCGTTTTGCCACTACGAGGCCCAAATTGCCAAACAGAAGCTTGGCTCGAGGGACATCCACTTCCGTGGGGATGCCCAACAGGATATACTTATGGACAAATGGCAATGTTTCACCCAGTATTCTATTGAGTTCCTCCACTATGGCAGTCCAGTATAAATGAATGTTGGGGCATTCCCACAGTGTGTGTATGAACGACCCCCTCTCTGCCCCACATCGCAGACAAGTGGGGGAGTCTGCTCTGCCAAATGTATGCAGGCAGGCCCTATCATAGTATGTCATGTAAAGGATCTTACATTGGATCAGCCTGAGTCTGAATTTGATTGCGACTTACCTCAGGTGCATCAAGGCTGCCTCCCAGTCTGTATCATCCAAGTCACCTCTTTCTCCCATCGTGCCCTTAGTTTCGTCAGTGTGTCTGGCCTGCTATTATTAATAGTCTTGTAGGTCCATGACACCGCTTTCTCTTCTATCTCTCCCAGGAGCAGTCTCCTCTCTAACGGTGCATATTCAGGGATATTTTCTATGTTAAGTCCCTCAGCTTTCCAAGCGTGTTTGATTTGGAGGTATTTGAAATGTTGTGTTGCGTTAAGTTGGTAGTCTGTCTGGAGGGAACTGAAGGGGATCAGAGTTTCGTCTTTTAAGAGGTCTCCCACTTTGGAGATTCCAAGGGTGTCCCATGCCTTAAAGCCCCTCAGTTTCCCAATTTCTTTCAGACTGGTTCCTACCCATAAGGGGGTTTCTCGGGTAACCTGTGTGTCCCATTTCATCCATCTTTCCATCCCTTTCCAGGCTCCTATAGTTCTCTGGGTTGCCGACAGTAGCTGCTTTGACCCCTTTCCACCATAAAGGTAGTGTAAGTACGAGTTAGTTTGGAATTGTTCTTTCTAGTGCGTAGGTCGGGTGATCCTCAGGTGCGTGTCCCCATTCATTGACTACTATTAAGTGAGCGGCCCAATAATAGGCTGTTATGCCTAGAAGGGCGATACCTCCATTGTATTGATTGCGCTTTAGTGTACTTAGTGCCACCCTCGGTTGTCACCCCACTCCAAAGCAAGGTCTGAACTTCCTCCTCTAGTTTAACAAAAATGTCTTCAGGGATCTTGTGATATGTATTTTGTAGGATATACAGGAGTTTCGGAAGCGTTATAATCTTGTACAAAGTGGCCCTTCCTAATAGTGTTAGGGGGAGTGTTTTCCATCTTTCTACATCCCCGTGGAAGTCCGTCAGTACTCTCTGAATGTTACGGTGTAGGCTGTCATCCCTATTTGTGGTCACGTGCAGGCCCAGATATTGGAATTGCTCTCTTTGCGTAAGTGTCCTGGGATGGGGTGTGCTTCAGAGGGTCCTGCTACTGGGTATATGCTGGATTGGTCCAAATTAATCCTGTAGCCCTCATGTGCCCCATACTGCTCGAAGATATGACACATTCCAGGGAGAGTTGTTTTTGGGCTTGTGACATATAGCAGGATGTCATCGGCATAAAGTGAGATCCGTTCGTCCCCCGTCTCTTCCTCCCTTTCTCTAAATTCCTGTGATGTCTGAATGTGAGCGGATTATACAGGCTAAGGGTTCCAGTGCAAGGGCGAACAGTAGGGGGGGCAGAGGGCATCCTTCCCACGTGCCCCTCTCAATTTGGAATTCTGCAGATAACTCCAATTCACCCTCACCTGGGCCACTGGCCCTTTATAAAGCAATTCTATCCAGGCCCCGAATTTAGGACCAAATCCATATCTCACCAGGGCCTCTATCAGGAAGGACCAATGAACGGCATCAAAAGCCTTCTCTGCATATAGGGACAGGAACATATGAGGGTCATCTCTGTGTTGTGTCTTCTCTAACCAGTTATAGAGCCTGCGGAGATTGTACCTGGATGACCTCCTTGGCATGATGCCCTATTGATCTTTATGGATTAGGGAAGTAATGAATGACAGTTAGGAGCTGCCTGGCAAGTACAGTGCAAAAAGAACAATTGATGGACAGAATGCAGAACAATGTCATACATTCACCCTAGTACAGAGATCTGGGCCTAAATCCATCGTTTTTTTGCTCACCATGCCATTCCAGTTTGGACCCAGCCATATGCAAATCAGTCTTGACCCTGCGCCCAATGGGAACAGTCCAGCCCGAACTGCCAGGCCAGGTCCTCCCTGGACTGGTAACAAGCATCCTAGGACCGGTTTCGGGGTTTCACCCCATATCAGCCAGGATAGCTTGACTCCAGTGGCATGGAGAGCATGGGACCCACGTCTGGGCATACCCGTCCCACTCGGGGTGACAAATGCAAAAAGAACAATTGATGGACAGAATGCAGAACAATGTCATACATTCACCCCAGTACAGAGATCTGGGCCTAAATCCATCGTTTATTTGCTCATCATGCCATTCCAGTTTGGACCCAGCCATATGCAAATCAGTCTTGACCCTGCGCCCAATGGGAACAGTCCAGCCCGAACTGCCAGGCCAGGTCCTCCCTGGACTGGTAACAAGCATCCTAGGACCGATTTCGGGGTTTCACCCCTCATCAGCCAGGATAGCTTGACTCCAGTGGCATGGAGAGCACGGGACCCACGTCTGGGCATACCCGTCCTACTCGGGGTGACAAATGCAAAAAGAACAATTGATGGACAGAATGCAGAACAATGTCATACATTCACCCCAGTACAGAGATCTGGGCCTAAATCCATCGTTTATTTGCTCACCATGCCATTCCAGTTTGGACCCAGCCATATGCAAATCAGTCTTGACCCTGCGCCCAATGGGAACAGTCCAGCCCAAACTGCCAGGCCAGGTCCTCCCTGGACTGGAAACAAGCATCCTAGGACCGGTTTCGGGGTTTCACCCCTCATCAGTCAGGATAGCTTGACTCCAGTGGCATGGAGAGCACAGGACCCACGTCTGGGCATATCCGTGCCACTCGGGGTGGCAAATGCAAAAAGAACAATTGATGGACAGAATGCAGAACAATGTCATACATTCACCCCAGTACAGAGATCTGGGCCTAAAGCCATCGTTTTTTTTGCTCACCATGCCATTCCAGTGTGGACCCAGCCATATGCAAATCAGTCTTGACCCTGCGCCCAATGGGAACAGTTCAGCCTGAACTGCCAGGCCAGGTCCTCCCTGGACTGGAAACAAGCATCCTAGGACCGGTTTCGGGGTTTCACCCCTCTTCAGCCAGGATAGCTTGACTCCAGTGGCATGGAGAGCACGGGACCCACGTCTGGGCATACCCGTCCCACTCTAGGTGACAAATGCAGAAAGAACAATTGATGGACAGAATGCAGAACAATGTCATACATTCACCCCAGTACAAAGATCTGGGCCTAAATCCATCGTTTTTTTGCTCACCATGCCATTCCAGTTTGGACCCAGCCATATGCAAATCAGTCTTGACCCTGCGCCCAATGGGAACAGTCCAGCCCGAACTGCCAGGCCAGGTCCTCCCTGGACTGGAAACAAGCATCCTAGGACCGGTTTCGGGTTTCACCCTCATCAGCCAGGATAGCTTGACTCCAGTGGCATGGAGAGCACGGGACCCACGTCTGGGCATACCCGTCCCACTCGGGGTGACAAATGCAAAAAGAACAATTGATGGACAGAATGCATAACAATGTCATACATTCACCCCAGTACAGAGATCTGGGCCTAAATCCATCGTTTATTTGCTCACCATGCCATTCCAGTTTGGACCCAGCCATATGCAAATCAGTATTGACCCTGCTCCCAATGGGAACAGTCCAGCCCGAACTGCCAGGCCAGGTCCTCCCTGGACTGGAAACAAGCATCCTTGGACCGGTTTCCCAGGATGCTTGTTTCCAGTTCAGGGAAGACCTGGCTTGGCAGTTCGGGCTGGACTGTTCCCATGAGGCACAGGGTCAAGTCTGATTTGCATATAGCTGCGTCTGCACTGAGGTGGTGAAGTGAGCTAAAGAATGATGATGGATTCAACCCAGATCTGTGACTGGGGGTGAGTGTCTGGAAAGTTTCAGCTCTCCGTCCATCATCTCCTTGTGTTTGCTTTGTTCGCCCTAAGTTGGCAGGGTATGCCCAGACGTGGGTCCCTTGCTCACTTTGCCACTGGATTCAAGCCAGCCTGGCTGATGAAGGGTGTTACCCAGAAACCGGTCCCAGGATGCCTGTTTCCGGTTCAAGGAAGACTCGGCTTGGCAGTTCGGGCTGGACTGTTCCCATGAGGCACAGGGTCAAGACTGATTTGCATATAGCTGGGTCTGAACTGAGGTGGTGAAGAGAGCTAAAGAATGATGATGGATTCGACCCAGATCTGGGACTGGGGGTGAGTGTCTGAAAAGTTTCAGCGCTCCTTCCATCATCTCCTTGTGTTTGCTTTGTTCGCCCTAAGTTGGCAGGGTATGCCCAGACGTGGGTCCCTTGCTCACTTTGCCACTGGATTCAAGCCAGCCTGGCTGATGAAGGGTGTTACCCAGAAACCGGTCCCAGGATGCTTGTTTCCGGTTCAGGGAAGACCTGGCTTGGCAGTTCGGGCTGGACTGTTCCCATGAGGCACAGGGTCAAGACTGATTTGAATATAGCTGGGTCTGAACTGAGGTGGTGAAGTGAGCTAAAGAGTGATGATGGATTCAACCCAGATCTGTGACTGGGGGTGAGTGTCTGAAAAGTTTCAGCGCTCCGTCCATCATCTCCTTGTGTTTGCTTTGGCAAGTACAGTGGCAATCATTTTGGTCTCTGTCTTCAGGAGAGAGATCGGATGATAGGAGCTACATTTCGTCGTGGGCTTCCCAAGCTTAGGAATCACCACTATTGTGGCACTATTAAGATCCACGGGGAGAATGCCATCTTCTTTCGCCTCCATGAATAATTTAAGCATGTATGGGCTCAGTATACCGGCATTTCTCTTAAAGAGCTTTGCCGGTATGCCATTCGGGCCAGGGGTTTTCCCTGTATTTAAGTTGCCTATGGCCTCAAGCACCTCTGAGAGGGTCATGTCCTCCTCCAGGGATTGGTGGTTCTCCGCAGTCAGTGTCAGGACCTGCACTCCATCAAGATAGTCTTTTATCTGTGGAGTGCCAGCCAGTGGGCAGGCTTGATAGAAATCACCATAATATTGGGCAAACCCATTTGCAATCTCCCTGGCTGTAGTGTAAGGGTCATCATTTGAGCCCAATATGGTATGCACTCATCTCACCTCTGCCTCCTTCCTGCCCAGCCATGCCAATAGCCACCCTGCTTTATCACCTGCATTATACAGACGACGCTGTGTGGCCAGAATCAAGGTTTTGGCCTCCTTGTGGGCTAACGCCTGATATTATTTGTGGAGTATTGCGATGGTGCGTAACTCTGGGGGGCCCGTAGTTGCCCCAGGTTGTCCGTCCAGCTCCACCAGTTTTTCCTCTATCGCTTCAATTTCCTGTACCTCTCTCTTCTTTTGTGTGCTATAACGATTTGTGCCCTACCCCTCAGTACCATTTTGTAGGCCTCCCAAAGTGTGACGGCCGATGACACAGAAGCTTTGTTTTCGTAAAGTACAGTTCCGTGTCTATTCTAATTTCGCAGGTGACAGTCTTGTCCCTTAACTACCAGGCATTGAGTCTCCACCCTGGATTCGATCTATGTGATCGGGCCCCAATTGTAATCCACAGCAGCGAGTGGTCTGACAGACCCCTGACCAGGTATTCAGCCTACTCTATCTCTTCTATCTCCCCTGCCGGGGTAGAAATGTAGAAGTAGGTAAGGTCAGTAGGATGGCAGCAGCGCCATAAGTCCGACAGCCCTAGGGTTGCTACAAACCCTGGCAGTGCTGTCTCCCCACGTGGCCTTGAAGTCGAACTAGTATGGTCCAGATGGGGGCATAATACGTCATTGAAGTTGCCCCTGATTATGTGCATAAGGGAACCCGCCTCCAGTATGATCTCAGCTACTTTCTCCAACATTTGTCTCTGTAGCTGTTGGGGAGCGTACATGCTGACCAGGGTTGTGTCCGTCCGTCCCCACATTCCCTTGACAGCCACATATGTCCCGCTAGGGTCAACCCATGTTTTTCTACCTAAATGGGGAAGTTTTCCTTACCAGAATCGCGACCCCTCGGGAAACCCGTTGTGAATCCCGCATTTGGCAGTGTCTTATAGCCCCCGCTCCCCAGGAATCCGCAATGGGAGCCCCGTAGGTATGTCTTTTGTAGGAGGACCACGTTGGGTTTCAATCTCTTAAAGTATGTGGCCACTAGCCCTCTTTTGATCTTATTCCCTAACTCATTTACATTCCACAACACTATAGAGCATCTCCTGTCATCTGATGTGTCTATCCCGCTCATCTTAGTTTCGTGATGGCGTCTGGTTACTCTGCGTGTTGGTTCCTACGGCCGTGTCTATGTGCATTCCTATTCCACTCCACATGTGAAATAACCCCCCCAACAACTTAACCCAACCAGTCCCTCCATCCTCCCCCACTCTCTCCCACCCCTGCGCACTTACTCCTTCTTGTCAACATGACAACTGTGTCGCAGGTAGGTCAGAGAGGCCTGTCGCCCCCACTCCCCAAATCAAATTCTCACCCTGTAACTCTTGAAACCTCTCAACTTGGTTACGAACTAGTTAGTCTTACACCTGTGGGGTATAAAAACAAAAAGTTAGGGGAATAGCACTCATCTGAACGCAACCACGGGCTCTTTTGGGTGCGCATTTTGCCAACACCGCATCCCCCTTGGCTCCGCCCAGCTTATTCACTTGGTCAATCATCTTTCTCATCTCGTGGTGTGTCTATTCCAGGTTCCGGGGATGTTCAGGTCAACGATTCTGCTTTTAGATTGGCTATTGCCACCAGTAAAGGGTAGGCCTTTTCAGAGTCTGTAGAGTGTTCATGATCGGATAGGTCCGTTGTAGCGTCTCTCCGGATCTTGTCCTGTGTCTTCTTCACCCGTTGGTTCATGCCTCCTTCTGTGTCTGATGAAGGGCAGGACCTCGAGGTCTGGCATCTTATTGGAAGGGGGCATCCCAGCCGTTGTTTATTTACAATGCCACTACGACGTCCCCTGTTCGTCCTCCGAGTTTTGGGTCTGGACCCCCCCCTGCGTGGCTCTATGTTGTTGCTCTTTCTCCGTTCTGTCAAGTCGTGGCGGTGGGCGTTCCTCTATCCAGGTCCAAGCCTCCTCTGGCATCTGAAAGAAGATTGCCTTACTCCCAAATATGACTTTGAGCTTTAATGGGAAGAGCAACTTAAATTGGAAGTTCATTGCCCGTAGTTTCACTTTAACTCAGAGGTCTTCAAACTTTTTGATGCCGAGACCCCCCTGTCAAAAATTTTAGGCATAAGGACCCCCTCCTGACCAAAATGTCTAGAACTTGGTACTCACCATCATCGACAACCAAAAGCGCCCCCAATTCCCACGGCAAATCATTTTACGGTGGGGAAATAGAATTAAACAGTGTTTAGCAAAACCAAAGGTTTGTGGGTGACTGTGGTTCGTGGTCTTTGGGTTTCGTTATTTGTTTCGGTTTTTGGTAACCATCTTGGCCAAGTGAACAATAAATTCTGAAGGCCACGAGAAAATGCTAAGAGGCTGGCTGCCTGGGTGTCCAGTCACCTAGGCTATAATTATGTTCACGTGGTATAAGGACGGCCATGGGGTATGCCCTTGTGATTTGTGTGCTTGGGCTATACTCAAAGGTCATCTTGAAGCAGACGGTGCATCTCTTCTCCCTAGCAGGTGACCTATGACCTCTTTCACGTCAGTGCCCCTAGAAGTGCCCCTTCTTTGCAGGCCATACGTTCAGTACAGTGGGAGGCTTAGTGTCCGGAAGGAGAATGACATCCATTGTGAACATGTGTGCCCATGCACTTGGTGCAGGACAACATGTTGCACGGTCAGACTGGCTCAACTGAGTCTTCGTCTTGTAAAGGCCTTTGCAGGGTGAGGGTCAGAAGAGAGGCTGTGAAAGGTAGCAAAATACACTCGTCATAAAACTGCATATTAAACTGCTGCTACAAGAATGAAAACAGAAAAAACATGAAAAAAACCAACATTATAATGTTACAAAAATGCATATGAAACTGCTGCTACAAGAATGAAAACGGAAAGCACACTGAAAATAAACATTTGAAAGTCATAAAAATGAACTGGAGCCTTTGCCCCAACCCTGGAGATTATATTGAAGTACATTTCAGCTTCTAGGCCACATGTGAGACCTAGATGTTTGATCTGCACAAATCAATTTTAAAAAAGTTATAAATTTGAGTGCTTGTTAAAATTTGCTGTGAGGAGGCCAGTAGAGAGATTCGGTAAGTAAATGTGGTTTATCCTAGTCTGTTCCAAATTAAGACAATTTAGTGAGCAACATAATAGTACCATCATAACCCACACCGCTGCATTGCGGGGCTGCTTATTTGAGCAAAGACTGCACAACCAAATGTGTTTAATAATATTGGAGTTGGGTAGGCTTTACCATGTAATATTTTGATGCTGTAAAAATATTAGGCTTTGTCAATTATTGAAAAATCTATTCTCCGTTCAGACAAATAACATGAGCATTGACACTCATTTAACCATGCTGCCTGAATCTTTCTCTGCAGTGATATTTAAACAAACGTAAAAGCAATGATGTTTCAGACATCAACTTTGTCATCTTCAGTAGTCCATTCACTGCACTTATCTTACAAACAAGTTAGTCTCTTAAAGCTTAGTTGAAAAGTAGCAAAATATATATGTATATCTTCATTTTGCTTAGTTAACATCTTTCCAAGCATTTCACTGTGAATGTCCATTGTCAGAAGCATCAAGCCCCACACGGATGCGCCCTGTTTAAAGACAAACATTCTCTCTTCCATTGTGTTTCTCTGGAGCAATAAATGAAATCGAGTGCGGAGTTCAGGCAGCATAAATAATTAGACACACATGCAGGATAGAAGAAAAACGGACAGAACACAGAAAATAAAAATTAACGGAGCCTTTGCCCAAATCCCCTTATGGCTCAATCAGGGAAACAAATAAGGATCTGTGTGTGTGCGCCGGAAGTAACAAGGAGATGATCCTACTGAAGAGGCAGCAACGAGCCACAAAGCAGGACACGAGGTGAAAGCAGTGATGGCCAAGGAAGGCAGCAGTGACGGCGTGGAATATTGCAGAACTCCCTCGAAGTGCAGGCTGCATTGCAAAGGTTCTGGTCCATCTTTATGGACAAAGTTTGCGGGCATTTCCTGGTATGCATGCTGTAGTCTCTCTGATTGGAGGGCAGGTATTGATGACATAGCCTCATTATGATTGGCTTATTTTACCTAGTCCTCCAATCAGATGCAAGTATTTCTAATCCAAAACGAAGAGAGGAAACGTTTTGGATTCGAAGCAGACGTGAAGCTGATGAATGCGCGACCCCCTTCTGATGACTCCACGGCCCCCCTGGGGGTCGCGCCCCATAGATTGAAGACCTCTGCTTTAACTGATTAAAAAGTCCGCCTTTGTTTTTTATCTCTCTGGAGTAATCGGGAAACACCATGTTTTTAGTTTGCGCATATCGAATCTCTCCCAGTTGCTGCACCTCTTACAATATCAAATTCCGATCTTGGTAATTTAGGAACCTCTCTGTTGCGGGATCTAGCAGACCCTCCGTTGTGTCATAGCCCCTGTGTTCATAGGGTTCCCAGTCACATTCGCATCTAAGAACAACACTGGGGGGCCGCCTTTGTTTATGGACAGGTGTCTATCGGTCCTGTGGCATCCCCCTCCTGCCTTTATGTTCAGTGTCTCTCACCTCTCAGGAAGGATGCCAGTGCCTCTAGGCTAAGCCCTGCTAGGCCTAACCTGTAGGATCACCAGATGTCTGTAGGGCCTCTCCTCTCTCTGGCTGCCTTGCGGTGGTCGCTTACTGCCAAAAGAAGTAAGGGGGGGGGGAGTGATCACCCCCCACCAGGTTCCTCCGCTCTCATGGCCTAGTTTGGACAGTCCTCCCCTCTTCACCATGATTCTCCCCCCAGGAGGGCCACGGCCTTGGAACCACAGCACCGCAGGGTCAACCTCCGCCCCCCCCCGCCTCCTGGTCCGGGCACCTGATGCTGCATTGTCCGTGGGGGGGAGTCCACCTCACACACCCCACCGTGACAGACCTCCACTCTGCCACCTCACTGGGCACTCAGCACCTATCACCGCTTTCTCTGTGTATACTGTCCCGGTACCTGTCTACAGCCTGTGGGGCCTCTCGCTCCAGATTGCTCCTGTTCTCCTCTCCTCCACTGTGCGCACTATAGGCAGACTCACGCCGGCGACAGGCTCGACTGGCTCCGCAGCTCGCCACAGAACCTGGTCAGGGTCCGGTGTTCAGCACCTCAAGTTTTGTTGGGGGGGAGGTATGCAGGGATATCTATAGCTCAGCCCGCTGCAAAAGTGGGGTTTCTCTGGCGTCGCTCATTGCCAGCATTAGTGTCCTGTGCCCCGCTGTCGGCCTTCTCCCTCCTCTCTGCCATTCTGATGGTGCCCACCGGGCCTGTGGGTCGGGTCCGCTACTGGCTCTGGAACGAGCCTAAAGTTGCTCTAATCTTCTTTCAGCCCACTTTGATGTGCACCCTGACAGTCTGGTCGTGTACTTCGTGTTCAGATGGCGAGACGAGCACAGGATTATAGCAGGATTTGGAAACGTGCCAGCGGAGCCAGTGAGAAAAGCTGTTAGTCGGCCATCTTTTTGGCCAATGCCCCGGGATGGAGCATTCTCTGCTGCATAGAAGGACCAATAATATTCCTGGAAAGCAGTGTTAATGGCCACCATTGCCCAGTTTGATGGCCCCTATCAGCCGGCGATGTTGCTCTTCTTTCACCAGTCAGGCCAAGAGACTTCCCGAGCGGTCTCCCTCTGAATGCAGGAGGACTAGTCAGTGCTCGTAGTCATGTTTCCCCAATCGCTTCTCCGATTCCCAATACAACTTCCGCAAGAGACTGTGCCGTTCTAGTTCGGCAGGCTGTTGGGCCACCTCGGTTTTGAGTAAACTCATCTCCTGTTGTAGGATGAGCAACTCCTCAGAGTCCGTCAGAACCCCCCACGTTGTAGCCATGCAGTGCCCCCGCATGACCACCTTGTGGGCATCCCATTCCAGTGCTCTAGTGGGGGCTGTATCCTTATTCAGGTCAAAATAGTGAGTAATATGTGCTGATAGGGCTTCCCTAAAAGGGGGGGGGAGGGGGTTTGGAACCTCCAGGTCGGTACCCTGGGGCGCGGTCTCCACCATCTGAGTGTCAAGAGGAAAGGACAGTGATCAGATGGGGTACGTGCCACGTACTCTGTCCCGGCAATCCGCATGCCTAGTGGTTCACTACACAGGAAGAGGTCCAAGGTAGTGTGGATGGCATGGACCGGGGAGTAAAATGAGAACTTGCTGTCAGTGAGATGACCCAGGCACCATACATCATACAAGTGGGTGCGAGCCAACCAATCTCAAAAGTGTTGTGATGTGCGAACACAGGAGGCACTGTGAGGGGGGGGACAGAACGATCTTGGGACGAATCTGGTACACATTTAAAGTCACCGCCGCATATCCCAGACACCTGCGGGTCTCGGAAGAGCACCAGCAGGAGAGTGTCGAAGAAGGCTGATTGATTAAACGTGAGCGTCAGTCTGTCCAAATGGCCCTCTAGAATCTCATATCTGCCGTTCTCGTCAATCCTGCGTGAATATGTCACGAACGGAACCCCTGGGGCTATCCAGACTAACTCCCCTCTCGCATAGGCCAGTGATGTGGTGCCATACACTTGCCCTCTTCACTTTGCACGCACTTTATGTACCTCCCCCTGTGTAAGATGTGTCTCTTGTAAGATCGTGATGTGTGCGTGGCAGCATTTAAGATATGCATGTACCCAATACCTTTTAGTGGGGATGGCCATGCCCGCACATTCCATGTCATCCGATTATATTGTGGTACAGCTTTGTGTATTTGAGAGCCCATGGATTTTAGTGTAGTGTAAGGACCATCGGTATCCCCCCCACAACGCCACCATGTGACCGCAGTAAGGGGACTGTTCTGCATCTGTTTGCTGTGTCTATGTGACCAATCCCGTTGTTACCATAGCTTCACCAACATGTGCATATGACTCCACATACATAACAAGGAAAAAAGAAACATAAAAAACCCAACCCCTTCGAGGCCAGCAATACCATGTGTCTCCAGCCAAAACTGTACATGCAAAAACCCTCACCACTAACAAAAAAATGACCATAAAGCAAACCAAGTCCTGTTCGGAAACCATCTGGGACATGGCACAAAGCAAGCCGAAGTTCTCCAGCTGGTGGGCCCGCTGCGATTACCAGAGCTTCCGGCCCACTCCCAGAAGGGCCACCATTCGGTGGGCAGTCAAAATATCGGAAATAAAATATCGACATACACTAATATCGAAGTCACAATATCGAAGGGACAGAATATCGATGTTAAGAATATCGATGGACAGAATATCGACCCTAAGGTAAGTAATATCGAATTTTTTTATATCGATGTAAGTAATATCGAAGTGAGTAATATCGAAATCAAATATATCGATGTTACTAATATTGATGTTACTAATATCGAGATTTGTATTATTATGTATTTTGTTATGTTTTTAATATGTATGTGTTATATGTGAAGTGTTCTACTTGTCTAAAAATATATGTATACAATTTTTATATGTTAATAATGTTTTTTTAAGTTATTGTTTTTTTTTTTGTACCGTAGCGGGTTGTAGGTTTACTAAATTAATTATTAATTTTTAGGAATTATAAATTAATTTTAATTATTTTTTGCGTTTAAGTTCTGTAGCGGGTTGTGGGTTTATAGGGGAATAGGGTGGGAAGTAATTTAATTGTAATTAAGTTATAATTTATTTTAATTAATTGGTATTGATAATTATATTATTGGTAATTAATTAATAACTGGTAATTAATTTTTTATTAATTAGTTATTAATTTGTATTAATTTATTAATTGATCATTATGTAATTTAATTGTAATTAAGTTATAATTTATTTTAATTAATTGGTATTGATAATTATATTGTTAATTAATTAGTAATTGGTAATTAATTTTTATTAATTGGTTATTAATTTTTATTAATTGATTAATTGATCATTATGTTAAGTGTATTATTTTATTATTGAAGTGTGTTGTGCGTTTATAGGGGAATACTTTTGGAAGTAATTGAAATCTAATTAAGTAATTATTAAATTTATTTTTGGGTATTGATAATTAATTTATTGGACATTAATTATTAATTGGTAATTTTTTGTAATTAGAATTTTTTGGTTCTAAAAATTAATTTATTGTTTATTTATCATCACTTGGTAATTAAATATTATTAAATATTATTTATTGATAAATGTAATTAATATATTAAGTAATTATTAATTGATAATTAATGTTTAATTATTATTATTTTTGGTATAAAAAAGCATTTAATTGTTCAATATTAGTTAATTGGTAATTAAGTTTTAATAATTTATGTTTTTTGTTTAAAATATTTTATTGTTCAATATTTATTATTTAGTAATTCATATTTATTAATTCATATTTATTGGTATTTATTATGAATTTATTGTTAATAAATTTTATATTGGTAATTGTTTTTAATAATTATTTATTGGTATTGGTAAATAGTTTACAGTTATTTAATAATTCATTAATTATTTTAAAAAATTATTTTATTTATAAGTATGTTATTTGTAACTTCTACGCTATCCAACACTTTCCCTACTATTGCACTCTCTGGAGTTGGACTAGTAATTTTTACCCCTACGCTATCCAACACTTTCCCTACTGTTGCACTCTCTGGAGTTGGAATAGTAATTTTTACCCCTACGCTATCCAACGCTTTCCCTACTGTTGCACTCCCTGGAGTGGGAATAGTAATTTTTACCCTCCCGCTATCCAACGCTTTCCCTACTGTTGCACTCCCTGGAGTGGGAATAGTAATTTTTACCCCTACGCTATCCAACACTTTCCCTACTGTTGCACTCGCATGCAGTGGGAATAGTAATTTTTACCCTTACGCTATCCAACGCTTTCCCTACGGTTGCACTCACTGGAGTGGGAATATTAATTTTTACCCTCTCGCTATCCAACGTTTTCCCTACTGTTGCGCTACCTGGAGTGGGAATAGTAATTTTTACCCCTACGCTCTCCAATACTTTCTCTACTGTTGCACTCTCCAGAGTGGGAATAGTAATTTTAACCTCTACGCTATCCAACATTTTTCTTACTGTTGTTTTTTTGGGAGTTGAAATAGTATTTTTATTCTCTCCGCTATTTAATATTTTTTGTATTATTTTAGTTAATGTAGTATATAATTAATTTTAAAAATATTAAAAGTAAATTTTATTTTTTTATTTGTTATACATAATTATTTAATTTGTATTTATGTTATTGTTTTATGTGTATAGATGTATTTGTAATTTATAATATTTTTTATTAATTTATAATTTATTAAAATAATTATTAAAACTGATTATTAAGTAAGTATATATATTATATATTATATGTCTGTTTAATTAATGTTTTATTAAATTATATATATTACTTATTAATTTTAAACATTATAAAATATTTTTAACTGTTTATTTTATTTATAAGTATTATTTAGTTTATTTTACATATTTTTTTAACAAAAAACCCCGATATTTTTGATAACGATATTTTTGACATCGATATTTTTTTCGATATTTTTGTACTTACCATGTTGTAGATAGGATATCGATATTGTTGACATCGATATTCTTGCTCCAATATTTTTGTAGGTCGATTTTTTGACCTTCGATATTTTGTCAGTGATCCCCACCATTCAACTTGGCGTGCCCCGAGCAGCAAGCTCCGTTCGCAGGCCCATGAGAAGGAACACCTCGAGTCCCTCAAAGGAGATCACCCGCCAGTCTGGGTGTCAGGTCCGGGCCCCTGGCCATCCCTTCTGATCTATTCCCTGAGTCCCCCTTATCTGAGCCGGTGTCTGATTTCTGATTCAGCCATAGATTCTCGAGAGGGTTCTTGCTATGTTGTGGGCCTCCGCTACTGCCCACGCTTGTTCCCTTGTGATTTGCTTGTGAGTGGTTCGATTCCCATTCCCTCTCCACCTCCTGCGCTGAGGTCGGGCGTCAGCCTCTCACCGGTCGCCTGGTCACCACCTGTGCGGGTCACTAGGCCCTTACCATGGAGCCAGGTTCTCACAACTTCAGGGGATGAGAAGAAATTAGTGGAGTTGCCGTCAATGACCTTAAGCTTTGCTGGGTAAAGAAGACCATATTTCAAGTTCAATTCTCTGAGTCGTTGCTTACCCGCAGTATAGGAGTTGCGCAAGCGCTGCACTTCCTCGTTGAAGTCCGGATAGGCAGTTATGGTAGCACCCTCAAAACTCCAGCGGTCCTTGAATTGGAACAACTGCAATATCAGGTCTCTGTCTCTATAATTCAAGAGACGGGCAATACCTGGCCTCGTACGAGCTCCCAGAGGCGGTGGTCAGCCTGGTATTCGATGCGCCTGCTCCAAGAAAAAGAATTTTGGCACTTTACCCTCCAGCACCGTGTTCATCAACCAGAACTCCCAAAAAAGTTCCATGTTTGGACCTTCCGAGCGCTCGGAAAAGCCTAGAAAATTTATATTGTTTAGTTTTGAGGGGCCCTCCGCATACTCCACTCGTCGGTGTAGGGAGGTCACCTCCGCTTTTGTGTCTCGCAGCTGGGTCTGGAGGTCCAGCAGCGTGGGTCGCATGGAGGTCAGTGAGGACTCGGCCTCGTCCACCCGTTCTGCCATTTTCCGATGATCAGCACGTAGTAGGTTGACATCCAGGGAGATGGTGTCTATTTTAGTTTCCAGTGAAGTTTTAGTGTCAAGGATAGCATGCAGCACCTTCTCGAGTTGGATGGAGTGGCTGCGGTGGGTGACGTCCAGATGAGTCAATGCGCCCAAATTATGATTGGGGGGTCGGTCGGTTTGTAACGCCGTTGGGGTTCTGGGCTACACTTTTGGCAGATTTGGGCTCCACCATCATGTCTCCTTCGGTGTCTGTAGGTTGCAGCCCACTCACGGCTCCTCGCAAAGGGAGACAGAATCACCTGGCAGAACCTATAGCCAGCCCGCTGGACGCTTTTAGGTACGGGGGATCCTGAGTCCTTAATGTAGTGCTGAGTCAACAATATTAACGCCACTGCGTGGTGTGGGGTTTGGGCGAGCAGAAGACAATGGGTAGAAGGTGGTCAGACCACTGAAATGGAAAAGGTGCCAACAGTAAGCAAAGCAGGGTACTACCAGCAAGTTCCCGATAGTCTCCGGGCTGTTACCTCTGTGCTAGTAATCTCCACGCGCACTCCAACTGGTGAGGTCATGCATCCAGGGTCTGCCTCTGCCATCCCCCCAATAGTGGGATTCATAGGTAGTCCTTTGTAAGCATTCCACGGGGCTCTCGGGGATCGTCTCAGGACACAGCTGAAGTATAATAGGGCCGGTGCAGCTCCCCCAGGGCCCCGGTTCCAGCCCCATGTAGTAAGTACAGTGCGGTCACGGCCATTCCTCTCAGAACTATAGCATTCCACGGGTCACGATTGCACCAGTGGCCCCTGCCTAGCAACACCCCCTTGAAGCAACCATTGCCATGGACCTACTGTGAATAAGGGCCTCCTCTCCCGCACAGGTAGTGGAGGCGCACGGCCAGGCCCCTCCAATACACAGAGGTCAGCCCAGTGCACCTCCGGTCTCCCCTTACCGCTGTGTCGCTTCCCGCCAGGCCTCCAGATACTGTCGGTGGGCAACTCAGTTTCGCCATACAGATCTAGGCCTTCTAAGCAGCGCAGCATGATCCCCGATGTTGCCGCGCCTCGTTGCCGCCTTCTCCGCAGCAGCCTCCGTGAAATCCCTCAAGCTCGGGGGTGCAGCAGTTTAGTGCCCGAAGGTGCCGCAGGAGGAGTCCCCCACACAGTATGGGGTGACTCCAGGCCGGATCGCACTGTTAAAGCAGGATACTTGGCGGACCCAAGACAGTGCTCCCGGGAGAATGTCTGATGTGGCAGCCATCTTGGCCACGCACCCCGTGGAATGTTTTTATTACTTGATATAACTAGAGAATCCTCATTGGAGTTTGGGTAGGTAGGAGGAAACTCATGACATCTTTTAAGAAAAGTATTCTCCCCTGAGACTCCTCATGCCCAGCCCCCCCCCCCTCGGAAATTGAACAAATTACTTCTAAACCGTCACCAAATGTTAGAGTCTCTAGGCCATTTGCTGATGTGCTTGAGAGATTAATTCCTCAGTCTAGTTGGTGATGGAAGGTCCATCATCTACTGCAGTTGTTCTAACCTTTTGACTTCTGTGGACCCCCACTTAATCATTACTTGAACCTGGGGACCCCTACTGAATCATTGTTGGAATCCGGGGAACCCTACTGAGTCACTGCTGGAAGCCGGGGACCCCGGCCTAAGAATTTTCGATGATTTGAACCACAAATGAATACACCAAAAATACAGAAACAAGCATTCATTAAACAAATACACAGGTGATGACATATTTTATTTATTTCACAAACAAATTTAGGTTGGAGCTCGTCTAAATTCAACTGATGCCACTCATCGTCCATACTATATTCTGTTTGATGCACTTGCACTGCTCCCACGAATCAATCTGAGAATACTAACATATTTTTTAGCTACCAATTTCAAATTCCTTCATATTTCCAGAACATATTAAGATTTTCAGTTTTACATTTAGCTTCTTTATTTATTTACTCTTTATTAATCTGCTAATATTTAATTTTCTAATCAGTTGCTGACCCCCTGAGTCGGCTTTGCGGACCCCCAGAGGTTTCCAGATCTTAGGTTAAGAACCTCTGCTCTGCTTTACAACAGCTGGCAGCGTTGTCTATATGACAAATGTACAAATTTGAGTCCTACCTTGAAACATGACAGGTCTCACTTCAAAAATCCAGCATTAAGGCAGGCACATGTCTGTGACCTAGGTCTTTGCTCTTTCCAGGAAACAGACATTTGCCTCTTGAATAGATGGTACTTACCACGAGAGGTAATTACCTCAACCTAGTGTAATGGTGCCACCCCTTCCCTTCAATAATATACCTCGTCCCCTTCAATAATATACCGGCTTCTGGGGATGGGGTTCCCGGCGCCCAAAATGGGCTGGGGAAGGGGGCTCCTAATCACGCCCCCCTCCCCATATATATATCTCTAAAAAAATGGTGACTACCATTTTTTTTTTTTTTGTTGCTGCGATCCCACAGGATCACAGCAAGATTTGCCAAATTGTTTTGTAATTTGGACCCAGTTTGGGTCTCTCTGCGTTCCCCCCAACAGGGCCTAGGGTATCCCTAGCCTGCCCCCTTATGTGTGTTCTACATAGAACTCAGGGAGATATTTCATCTTGGTTTGCAAATACATACATTTGCTAACCAAGATGAAATATCCTCCTGAGTTCCATGTAGACCACACATTAGGATGGACTAAGAGTGTGGCAATATCCGGGCAGCCATTGAGAAGAAATATACTATCAACATGATGAGGATAAAGATCCTGTTGGGTACACAGTAAAGGAAGAATTAAACCTCACAGCAATCTACGGGATCACTTGATGCGGTAAAATTACCCTCGCCACGCTGTGTGCAGGAGGATGGGATCACATATCACATGATGCTGTAGCGCTGCATGCGCGTCACAGCGTAGACAGGAGAACTTGACCCCGCCCTCATTTCTGTGATTTGGCGTTACAAATAAGGAGGCCGTATACCCCCGCATCCCCCCTCCCCCACACACACACACACACAAAAAACTCTCCTCCCTCCCCAGACAATTTTCTGGGTAAAAGGAAAAACAGCCCACTCGTCACCCACATGTCCTGATCACAAATAATGGGGAGAGACCCGGTGATTATGTCAAATACTGTACTAAGTTCAAGAGTGTGGGGGAGGTGGCCAGAGAGAAGAGACGAGGACATTGAATATCCGCAGTGACCTTAAAATGATTACCAATAATACTTTTCTAATGTAACAATACAAATGCATTGTTCATAGCTCCGACAATTCATAAGAATGTTTATATCTTCTCTGCCCCGCTTTCCTCCCTTCTTGTCGTCTTCTGTTCTCCAGGTCTTCTCTCCCACCTACGCATCTTAGGATCAATGTCCCTGTCCTCTAAAAGGTTTGGAAAGAGGTCATCAAACAATGCAACTGTCTTCATTTGATTTGGATACCGTGGATTTCTCATGCCATGTGCATCATCCTGATAATAACTATAAATAAATTTGCTAAACAAATTGCTTTAGGCACAACAATCTTATTTAAGACACCACAGACTTCTTCACCAAACCAACATGAGGTCTGCTATTTGATTCAACACTGCCCATGCATCATTTGTATCCCTCGCATCTGTGCAAGCATGAAGTCTTCTATCAGAGGTGACTCAATGCATACATTACTGGCACCCGTCTCATCTGTTCAAGCTTATGATCCAACAATCAAAATCGATATCACATATGCATTACAGGCACCCCACCCTGCACACCTGTGCAAGCGTGTTATAGGTGACACTATGCATGCATCAGTTGTATTCCAGGCACCCGTGAGGCCTGCTTTCAGAAGTGACACCACATGCTAGCACAGTTGTGTGGGGTGCCAGTTTTAGCACCCTACATGTCTACTAGCATGCTGCCTTCTGTTGAACTTGGCATTACATATACATGCAAAACACACAAGATGATGGACGGAATGCTGCACATTGGCAAACATTCACCCCCAGTCACAGATCTGGGTTTAATCCATCGTTATTTTGCTTCACCACGCCACCCCAGTTCAGACATAGCCATATGCAAATCAGTCTTGACCCTGTGCCTCATGGGAACAGTCCAGACCGAACTGCCAAGCCATGTCTTCCCTGGACCGGAATCAAGCATCCTAGGACCGGTTTCAGGCTATCAGCCTTCATCAGCCAGGATAGCTTGACTCCAGTGGCGTAGTGAGCACGGGACCCACGTCTGGGCATACCCTTCCCACTTAGGGCGAAATGCAAAACACACAAGATGATGGACGGAATGCTGCACATTGGCAAACATTCACCCCCAGTCACAGATCTGGGTTTAATCCATCGTTATACATATACATTACTCGTATCATATGCAACTGTACAAGCATGAGGTCTGCTATCAAAGGTGATACCACACAGGCATTAATGGTTTCTCATGCAAAAGAAACAATTGATGGACGGAATGCTGAACAATGCAAACATTCACCCCCAGTCACAAAGATCTGGGTTTAATCCATCGTTCTTTTGCTCACCACGCCACCCCAGTTTGGACCCAGCTATATGCAAATCAGTCTTGACCCTGCTCCAATGGGAACAGTTCAGCCCGAACTGCCAAGCCAGGTCCTCCCTGGACCGGAAACAAGCATCCTGAGACCGGTTTCAGGGCATCACCCTTCATCAGCCAGGCTAGCTTGAATCCAGTGGCGCAGTGAGCACGGGACCCACGTCTGGGCATACCCTTCCCACTTAGGGTGACAAATGCAAAAGAAACAATTGATGTACGGAATGCTGAACAATGCAAACATTCACCCCCAGTCACAAAGATCTGGGTTTAATCCATCGTTCTTTTGCTCACCACGCCACCCCAGTTTGGACCCAGCTATATGCAAATCAGTCTTGACCCTGCTCCAATGGGAACAGTTCAGCCCGAACTGCCAAGCCAGGTCCTCCCTGGACCGGAAACAAGCATCCTGGGACAGACGTGGGTCCCGTGCTCTCCATGCCACTGGAGTCAAGCTATCCTGGCTGATGAGGGCTGAAAGCCCGAAACCGGTCCTAGGATGCTTGTTTCCAGTCCAGGGAGGACCTGGCCTGGCAGTTCGGGCTGGACTGTTCCCATTGGGCGCAGGGTCAAGACTGATTTGCATATGGCTGGGTCCAAACTGGAATGGCATGGTGAGCAAAAAAACGATGGATTTAGGCCCAGATCTCTGTACTGGGGTGAATGTATGACATTGTTCTGCATTCTGTCCATCAATTGTTGTTTTTGCATTAATGGTTTCTCATGCACCTATCAAGCTTAAGACCTCTCAGAGGCGACACCACACGTGCACCCCGCGAACCTGTGGCAGCGGAAGGCATGATGTCAGAGGCAACGTCACGTCCTTCCTCTATCTTTGTGTCTTTACCCATATCAAGGCTCCTTTTGAAGATGATGATTATAACATTTCCATTAGGAGGCTGGAGCTAAGATTACTTGGTTGCTGAGAGTAGCAACAGATAGCTCCTGAAAAATAGGCTTAAAATGTACCAAATTGCTCGTTTAAAGGTGTTGATTTAAAGTGAAATAATTAATCAAAAGACGTGACAAAGTAGCACTAAGAATACGATCACAGGCATCGAAAACACCCACACAAGTGTATCTACTGTGCAGTGGTGTTATGCATTATTGACACGCGGCTCTATACATTATTGAAGGGGAGTTCAGAATGTACTCGTGTTCCTATTCATGAGGGTGTTTAGGAGTGCCCCAGCACGGTAACCTTAACTCCCTCTGGAGTCTTATGTTCTTACAAGCTTGTCTTTGGGTGTCGTAGGGAAATGTAATCGAGTATGTGTAATGCACTATCTGGCTGTAAGTTGGAAAGATTTACCGAGACGTGTCTGTGCGAACAAAGAAAGTGCGTATAGTGTGTTTGTGAAATGTAACGAAACAGGAGCACAAATCTGTCTGCAAAAGGCAAATTTGCACTGAGAATGAACTAAAAATGTAGTTAACTTTTTTTTTGTTCTTTCCTGCAAGTCATGATCTATAAAAAGCACAAGAAGCTTTCCTGAGTCCTTGAGTGTGTGTGTGTGTGTGTATTTTGGCTTAACGCAACCTTTAATTTCTCTAAAATAGCTGCACTGCTTTATACCATTTTTAAAGCGTGGACCAATTCAGACCAAAATCTCTGTGGCTGCGGAAGTTTGAGCAGACTCTTATACTTTTCATAGACATTTGTAGCTAGACGACGCATGTGGGAACGTTTCATGCATTTTTTTTCCACCCAGCACTTTGGAGTATGAAAATGTGAACTATTTGCTTGTGGTAGAATATGCGTGCAAAGTTTGTAAAATGTGTTGACCATTGTTCCACAATTTGAAACGTTACTGTGGAAATGTTACGTTTTATAGGAAATGGAAATTTTAATCTCTCTTTATCTCTAACGCTGCAATTTAGGACTTACACTAATATTGACACATGCACCACACTCAACACACACAGATTTTTTAATAATGACATTCTTTCGAGGTTCATTGCCCAGGTCAGCGGTTTTAATTTTATTGAAGTTGTAAAGATGGAGACTTTGTGGATCACCGGGATGCGCCAATCTTAATAATGGATTTAATGATCCTTTGGGCTGGGCTATCTTACCTTTGATTTGGACCCACCAGGTCGTTTCAGAGCTAGAGTTCTCCAGATACTGGCATTTTGTCTTATTGAATGGTGCTCACTGTAAGAAAATGAGATATAATGAAAGAGTGAGTTAGCTTTATTTCTAATGCTCACATTGACTTTGTGAGGTAATCCAGAGATGAGCAGTAACCAGAGGGATTTTAAAAAATGCCTTGGTACTGGGGTATGTTCACATCAGTGTATGAGAAAGTCATAGTATCTTTCATGCCTGCCTGGGGTGGATAAGCAGGTGGGTCCGAAAGCAGTCGCCTTTAAGTGGTGCAGTAGGTTGTGCTAATACCCAAGATGATCTATCCTTCCATGGCAAACCGCTAATAAACTTGGCCTGGCTTTGGCCATGACCAACAGGTGGTAAGAAGTAACTGAGCTTGTAATTTCAGCTGCAGCTCGTGGGCATGAGTTTCTGTATCATTATTGGTTACTGTGTATTTATGGTTGCATTTGAAATATTGCCCCTTAATATAGCCTGCTCCGAGGGCAATATCAGTTGTTAAAGGCTCTGAATCTTAGTCGAGAAAGTGGGTCTTTACCTACTGGTATAACCCGAAGCAGTAGGGCTATAAGGCTATTGGAACACACCTTCCACTGAGGATAGAATGTTCTAAATTAAAAAGGGAGAAACAAAAATACAAACATTGGAATGTTGGAGCAGAAGGCTTATACCAGCCATTATTAACCCTCAGCCACTTCATTATCTTTAATGGGAGTTCCCAATATTCTAATGTTCTGATTTCCTGTACGCCTCCAATAGTCTCCAGTGAGAACTGCTGGAGAGAGCTTATTATTAGTGCCAGCCACACACTCTGCATGCATGAATCACTCTTTGAAGGCAATAAAGATGAAATTGGATTCACATATTCCTGTTTCGTTTTTAGGATTTTGAATATAAAGCTGTTAACTGGCCATAAACACAAATGCAAAAAAAGTCTACTTTTGGAACCTAAATGTAGGATTTGAGGAATGGGTAACACTATGCTGTCTTTTTAGGCAGCCCAGGTTAATGTGGACTTTCCCTAAGTGGGAAGGGAAGTCTTGATTTTATTAAAGGCATGAAGGGCAATGTAATGCTTGTTTCTTAACCACTACTCGATTCTGCAGCAATGACACAGGATCCCACAAAGAAAGTGGTCACCAAGGATATGATGCATCATTATATACTGCTGAATCCCAGACAGCTTTCTTCTTCAGACTACGAGGCAAAGCAAGAAATCAGGTCACCCTAGAGCACTTAAGATTCATTGACAGAAACAGCCGTAGCATGTCTAACTTCTTAAGAAGAAACATCAGAGAAAGACGGAATAGCAAATGCACACATTTAGTCTGGGGAGCAGAAGTGTAGGATATTAGTAACTTCTGTCTTTTTTAATATGATCTCGTAGCTATAAGAGGAAAGTTAAAAGTTAAACCTTATGTTATGCAAGTTCAAAACCTTTTGACAATTTTCGAGGCTGAGCTTCCATTGGCCTAAGGGAGAACGTTTTCAAAGTTAGCTATGTGACCCGTCAGATAAGCTCAGGATGTCTTGTAAAACTGCTTTAACACCATGCCGACTACGGATTAGGGGATGCTCCAATCCTGCCTGTGTCAATACCTCCAATATTCGTAATCCGGTGAGGTCCATGAGCCAACGTGATTAATACCACTGTAACGGAAGCTGTGAAAGTAGGGATTAACCTCTGAGGTCCAGTGCAGCCATCACAAGCTTGTACGCAAAAAAGAATGCACAGGGCAGGGTGTCAGGAAATGCCAGATACAAAATGTCTTTGTAGATCAGTTTATTACTTCTAATAAGAAGAAACTGACTCTCTCAGGTGATAAACTCTATGTCAGATGTTAGGCAAAAGTGCATGATCACTTTAAGTCTGAAGTGCATTAAATCTAGAGATAAATTTCCCAATCAATCACTTGGAAGAGTACCAGGTTAATGTTGCTTACAGATGTACATTACACATTAGAAGACCAACCAAGAAGCACCGGTCCTTTGCTGCCGGCCGGAACAAAGGTTCTCACAATCTCCTCAGCATTTCTGACCCTGGGAGAGGGTTATCTTTGCACCTCATGAGAGCCAAGGCGCAGGATGCATTCATTCAAGCTCCAGAGACTGCAAAGGGACACGTCTTATGAGCAGCACCTCACTTTTTACTCCTCTCAGTTCCACAATGAGTAATTTCTTTCCCAAAGTACTCACCATGAGGTCCTTGGAGAAAATAATTATCACTTGTATTGGTCCAGGGGGAAAGAAAGCTTACATAAGATACAACGTAAGGGGTAAAGCAGTGTGGTTGTTAGAGTTGTCAAGAGATATAATTCTCAATTCAGTTTATTGTTTAACTCTTTTTATTACATTTATGATGCACATAGCATTGCCCACAAACTCCTCGCCGGCGAGTATGCAATGCAAACACATTATATCGTAAAGCAAATTAAATGACAAAAAACAGAGTTCTCCTGTAGAACTCACACTCCTCCCCTTCCCCGCAGATGACACTGTGTCCGGGCAAGTTGTAATGATTTTGCATTGTTGTTGTCTGTATAGGGAAAGTACAAGTGGCTGTGGGAGAGAAGAAAAAACTGAAGATTTTGAGGAAGTCTCACTTTGTCAAATGAGCAAGGTCTTCTGGGGTGTGACAGAGGACTCTGAGGAAATGAGGGGAAGTTAACTCTGTATTCAATGGAGAGAACCTTAATGAGCGGTGCCCAATGAGTCTCATACGCCTTGAGTCTGTGATGTAGGGGTAATGTGCTTTTCCTATTTATCAAAAGAGGGGGACTCTAGGAGCTATTCTAAAAGGTCCGGTGACCCGTGCTCCCGAAATTAAACTTATACCAAAGGGAGTCCCCGTTCCTGAGTGGAGATGGAGAGGAGGGAAGTAGGGAGGTACTCTTGTTGTGTGCTACTCTGCTTGTGGGAGGCAGGGTGTCCTCATCTTGAAGCCCTCACACACCCCGAAGGATGTCATGCTTCATCATTGGGCTTTTGCTCCTCGTCGGGCCGGCGCTGCAATGCCCTACGGGTCCCCCGAAGGGTCTCTTTTTCGGAGATCTTTTGATGAAGCCGTATGGGTGCGTGGGTGTAAGTGGCAGTGAAGTCCTAGAAATGTATTAAAAATGGCTGGAGGGAGAGTGAACCGCTCTTATTCGGTGCTGACGCTCTTATTCGGTCCTGACGAAGCGCCATGGATCTCCCCCAGAGACCACTGAAGCGCGAAACATGTTGACCATAACATATGCCCACTAGGGACATATAATCACCCAGCTACCAAGGGACATAATACCCCTTAAAGCAGCTCCATTCACTTTGTTTTAATAATGACAGAGGGATCACTTTATTAAAAATTATTCACTCTCCCTCCAGCCATTTTTTAATACACTTTCTAGGACTTCACTGCCACTTACACCCACGCACCCATACGGCTTCAGCAAAAGATCTCCGAAAAAGAGACCCTTCGGGGGACCCGTAGGGCATTGCAGCGCCGGCTCGACGAGGAGCAAAAGCCCAATGATGAAGCATGACATCCTTCGGGGTGTGTGAGGGCATCAAGATGAGGACACCCTGCCTCCCACAAGCAGAGTAGCACACAACAAGAGTACCCCCTACTTCCCTCCTCTCCATCTCCACTCAGGAACGGTGACTCCCTTTGGTATAAGTAATGTGCTTTTCACCATGGTGAGAGGTTCCCACAGTTTATGCAGCTAATCTCTAAGCGTCAATGCTGGTTGACTCCCCCTGTGCAGTAAGATTGCCCGTAGAGACATGATGACTGTGAACGTTAGTTGTTTCTCTCTCAGGGGTCTGTGGGATCTACCACCTGCAAATGGCAGCCAAGAGAACTACTCCAGGACCCTTTGGAATCTGCACATCAAAAGACACGTCTGGTTCTTTAAGAACCTATGCATTTGGCCAGTTCCATAGTAGATGCGTTAGAGTGCCAATTGCTCCACACTCCCTCGAACATGGTTCTGATTTTGACTTATCCCATTTAGCAATTTTTTCTGGAGTATGATATCAATACATGAGAATTTTGTAATGGATTTCTCTCATTTTTATGCTCTGAGTAGAGATGCAGGTTTGTCACATAAGCCTTCCCAGTTTTTGGGGGATATATCTCAGCCAAAGTCTCTGTCCCGCAATTTCTGTTCAGGAGTTTTGTCTTACAAGATCGGGCCTAGTTGATGTTATATAGGGACGATATTATCTTACAGTCATGGGCCCCTTCAGCCATTTTAAAGGCTGTGAGTAGGCGAGCTGCCCTGTTTTTCATTGAGGTTTGGAGAGCCCAGTGCCTCACTTGCAAGTATGCAAACCTTTCTGCTTCTGATATATTCGATTGATTTTGTATGACGGTTTTTAAAGAGAAAGCCCCCTATTACACACCTTTTCTCACTCCAAGCTGGGTAATTTTGCTTCTCCATGGCCGGGGAGAAGTCAGAGTTAAAGCATATGGGAGTAAACTGAGATGGGTAGGATGTTAGGCCCAGGTGCTCACTCGCTGTGTCCCACACAGACAGTCACCCTACTCACTGGGGAACAGTATAATCCCCATCTCCTCCGGGGTAGATGCAACCAAGGGACCTGCCACATAGAGGTGGCTGCTATCAAATAATCTATGTAACCCCACTCCTTGCATGTCTCTATTTTCTCCAATTCCACTGAATATTGAAGTTGGGTAGCTTGGAAGTATGACAGGATATGCCGGATGGGAAGCCCTCTCTGTGATGTCTGAAACTATAACATCCTATTCTCCAATCTCTGGGCCTTCCTGTCCCATATGAAGTTGTTTATTAAGGACTGGAGGGTTTTCAGCAATACTAAGGGTATTGTTTGAAATAAATATAAAAAAATCTTTGCCGACTCTCTCCGCATGACCGTAGGAATCTGGGCACCTTCCCACTGTACTGCAAAGGGAAGGGTGCACGCCGCCTCGCCTGCATTGGGCAGGAGGTGTGTATGCGATGTGTTTAGGTGCTGTACCTCAGTGCGCCTCGTAAACAGGTACACCACATACCCCGGGCGGGTACGGCACTGGCTAGTAGTGGGACGTAGCACCTGAGTGTGCTACCTACTGGATAGCCTGTCAACCTTCTATCGGGCTTGCCATTGCAGGCCTGTGGGGCGCCATTGCGCCCTTGCCTAGGTTGGCATCAGTTACGCCTCAGCCAACCCTGAGTGGATCATCCCATACCATGATGCCCCCCTACCGGGAAGCCCTGACGGGCGCAGGTGGGGTGGTCGGCTGAAGTCTGGGCTGGGATATGTGGATGTTCCCTGCCCAGGTAGTGAGGAACACCCCACGTGTGGATTCCCTTACTTTGGAGATCGGCTCTTCCCAAGGGATACTCCTGGGATGTTGCCAATTCTCTTGTGTGGCCTCAGGGCTCTGAGCACGTCCTCACTGTCAAGGCAGTGTGGAAGTGCATGCGCCTTCCTACACGGGCTAGGAAGAGGCGCTGACAAGCTGTTCAGAAACATGGGCTTGTCTGCCAGCTCAGACCTGGGAGTGCGCACCGGCCCATATGCTGTTTCGAGTATGTGTCCAGCCTGGCTTTGCAGGCTCGAGGATGTGCTCTGACACCTATAGCATTTTGGATAGGTGCCCGGCCTGCCATCGCGGACCGCAGAGTGCATACCTGCATTTCTGGTGTTCTAACTCCTGGGTCAGGCCTGCCGTTGCAGGCCTGTGCCCGCGCGCTTGCACCCATGGAGCTAGTGGCAAAGTGCCCGGTCTGCCATCGCAGTCCTGGTGTGCACAATTACACCCGTAAGGGTGTCGACCTGTGTCCAGCTGGTCCGGGCAGGGTTGTGAGCGCGCACTCGCACCTAGGGTGCTAGGGCCTGGGTAAGCCCATGGCAGAGTCTGCCATCGCAGACCGGTGTGTGCGCACCAGCATCTATCGTGATTAAACTCATGAGTAGCCTGCCATTGCAGGTCGCTGTATGTGTGCACCCGCACCTATGGTGTCCGTGATTGCATGTGTAGCCTGCCATTGCATACTTGTGCGTGCGCACTGACACACGTACTAGTTAAACCTGTGTTTTGTCTGCTGTTGCAGACTTGGATGGGCGCACTTGCACCCCTGGTGCTGGGGACTATGTGTCCAGCCTGCCATTGCAGGTCTGTGTGCGCATGTGCGCCCAGGTAATAGCTGTGTCTGTTTTCACTACCGATGAGGCTTGCTCGTCCTATAGTTTAACATGGGGAAGAGGTTGACATTACTTCGGGCTGCAATAGTGGATTGCCGCAGAGCAGCCTCATGATGTTTCCTGTCAATGGATTCGACATGCCAAACCCTTCCCATTGGTAAAGGGGGTTTTGGTATGCCACTTATAGAATATGCAAAAGACACACAATTGATGGACGGAATGCAGAACAAATCAAATCATTCACCCCCAGTCAAGAGATCTGGGTTAAAGCCATCATTCTTTTGCTCACCATGCCACCCCAGTTATAGAATATGGACATTTCTTTGCTCTAAGAGTCTCGTGTGCCTGGCTCCGGTGGACACCATGGGTCGAGGGAGCACATATGTGCATTCCCCAAATGACAGGCATAAATCATGGGCATCCCATGAGAACGGCAGACCTCTGTCATTTGAGGGCCGAATGGAATAGATTGGAGAGAGAGGTTTTGACACTTAGCCTCTAGGAGCCAGATCATGGCCCCACTAAAGATCAAGATCTGCATTCCACGGCCACATGGCAGACAGGCCTACAATTTAGGGGAGACATCTGTGGTTCAAAAAAAGGAAACCCCTTAAACCACCCCTGACTTCAAAGACACACAAAGGTATAAATATTGGTGCCATCCTTCAGGGAAGGGTGAGGTACACTTGTGGGGACACGGAACCGGAAAACACGGACTGCGTGGTGCAGATTACCAGAGGACTCTGTTGTGCACATGGAGGATTACTGCCCATGAAGGGGACCGCATGCCCTTCCTAAATAATGGCTGGCCTGGGCCGAAGACCTGCTGAAGTGTGATGCCCTGAAGTGTGCTCTCCAAGGGCCTGATCGCAGGCCTCCTGTTCTCCTGGAGATCTCAGGGACACCAAAGATCTCCTGCGCGTGACCTACATCATCTACCCATGACATCTGGAGAGTGGTGCCCTCTCAGGTGCTCACATCGGCTACTGAGTCCCAGCTGGTAATGCGGTGTGAGCGTTGAACTAAGACTTGTGTCTGGAGACCGGATTATCTAGTGCGGAGCCCCATAAATCTTGCCTGCATCTAAGGCGTGTGGTTCCTGTACCGCAGGGACCCGAAAACTCATAAGCATTTAGTTGGTGGTGGGCGGATTCACCCGTTGTGGGACCCCGAGTGGCCCTTTTTATCGATCGTGTTGCATCTCTCTCGTGCGACACGCCTACTGCATGCTCATTGCGTGCAGTGTCCGATTCACAGAGTGTGACCCTCGGAGGTGGGGGAGTACCCGAAGTAGTGCCTCATTTCACCTCATGTGGCTCTGCTGAACTTGCGCCTGAGTGTGCGACCAGACTGGTATGGTGCAACCTGTATCATCATGCACTGGACGTTGTGCCTCATTTCCAGGAAGGTACGGAATTGCAACTCTTCGTGTTTGAATTCTGAAGTGTCTGGTGCGACCCATAACAATTCGCACCAGACACTATGCCCGGATTGCCTGGACACGACTCCGATCAACGTGTACCAGTGGGGGCACCTCCTCCTATCGAGAGGCTCTCCTGTGTTACTCCCCATTCATCGGTTGTGCCCTGATCGCTGCGGCCCAACTGCCCTCTCTACACCTGGCCTCTCCCTAAGACATCTTGGCGCCAGGTAGTAGTGAGAGAGATTGACTGGGTTGAAGGAATGCTCCCAAGACAGTTCGGAAGCGGGTCAAAAGACTGCGTGACTCCTTTGTATTTTGCGTCCTGTGGGTGAACTGCCCGAGTGGCTGCTAAACTACTCTTGTTGAGGTATACCTCCTAATTAAAACTTGCTACATATCCCCACCTGCTTGCCGATGGCGCAGACTAAGTGTGACTTCGGCCGCGTGTGGCCTAGTATCCGGGAGGAGGGGCTGGTTATCTTCCATCCGGGGGTGAAGGACAATCTGGGTGAACTAGAGGGTGGAGGAGGCTGGGGCCACGGAGTTTACAGTGTGTTATCACTTGACCTGCTGGGTACCAGTAGCACTGCATCAGGGTGCTGAGTGCGTATGTGTGAAAGAGCTTTCTGTACAGACTGGACTGATACCTGTTGCACCGTGCCGTGTAGTGGTGCAGAGTGAGTGAGTGTGTGAGTGATAGTCTGCGTACCACCTGTGATTTATTACTCTGACCGGCGGTGCCGCATTATACATTGATTTAATTCCAAAAGCACAATACATTTGACATTGGGTTTACCCGCGGGACTCCAGCCTGCGGTGCTGCTAAAAAGTGCTCCATTTTTGTGTATGTGCATATCTTTGATATCGTTGTGACCCGGGGTGTACCCTATAACTGTATGGGACTGTATTATCAGGATTGCTAGGATGGGCCTGGGGGTAAACAGCGTGTCACACCGCATAAGGGTGCTTTTTCTATTGGGAGGGTTAGAGTAGGAATTGGCCACAGTGTGCACACTATTGATATAACGATACAAGTGGGCCTAGTACTAGTTTCTAATATTTCCAAATGTGTTTGATGCCCAAAAGTATATGGTGTTCATGTTCTATTGATTGACTGTGTGTGTTGAATACAAACGTTATTTACATACATCTTGTGTGAAGTCTCTTTTGTGACGCTCACTGTATTTTTTGTGAGTGACTGGTGTGCCTTTGCTTTACACATTGCCTCTGAGAATAAGCCTGACTTCTCAGTGCCAAGCTACCCAAGGGTGAGCACAGGTTATACAGCGAGTGTAATCACCCGCCCTTGACGGGAGCGGTACGTTCTGCCTGGCTGGGGGCATCCCTTCAGCCAACCAGAAAGTGCCAGTTCCAACACGACTCATAAGGAGTTTGGCTTCCAGCAGGCTAAAATCTAGCAGGTCAGTCAGCTTCGTAGAGTAACTTGCCAGTGCATGGCGGAGTTGGAGGTATTTATGAAAGTGGGTGTGTGAGAGCTTAAATTGAGCCTATGTGACTTGGAAAGACATCATGTGGGATCCTATCCAGACATCCCCAAGGGTAGTGATCCCTGTCGGTGTCCTTGTTCGTGGGTGCGGTCCCTCTCCTGTTTTGATTCACTGTGTGCCATTGATGTTGGTGAGTACCCTGTATTGTGCTAAAAGCTCATTCGCTGGATGTATCATTGGTGATGCCTAGGATGCATTTAGATTCATCCAGCGTTTTGACATAGTGTTTGTTATTGTCCCAGGCGAAGAGAAGGCAGAAGGGGCCCTGGCCATCTTGTTGGAGAGAAATCCCAAGTTTTCTGCCAGTCCTGATCCCCCATCATGTCTATAAAGGGCCTCACTCCAAGAGAGCTAGTCCTCGGTGATGTCCTGGCCAATTTGATTTATTGTTCCTTCATCATTGGTATCTGCTTAGTGCTCAGAAACTCAGCATCAACAGCTGTGAATGCAACCCAATCCCATTGCCCTGCTCCCCACTCACTGAACCCCTTCAGTCACTGGGTCTTAGTGGACGTGGCTGCTTAAATGGCAGATAGGACTGAGGATTCTTGTTAGTACTGTGCTCAGAGGCTAAAGATGCCCCTTCACAGAGGTGGGGTTGTGCTCATCTCGGATGTTGAGCATGGGTCCTTCCAGGTTCTAAACGCTGGCCTCGTTTCCTCTGTGAGAGGGTGGTTAATTGCCCTTGCAGTCTTCCATCTTTATTCAAGACAAAGGAGATGGATGTATCCTGACGTGTTCTCCTGGGCAGTCACCACAAGCCAGGCACCGTGGGCCTGAGCAGGATCTTGCTGCCACGGCAGCTGTCACCAGACCCTATTTCTCCAGGTGGGCTCTCACAGCTCTCTAGTTTTGACACCAGGGCCACAGCAGTTCGCTGCTCTTCATCTCTTCCTTTAGGTATGTGGCTGACACAAACCGTGGGTGACACAATCTGTACATATCTGCCAAGGTTTCAGATTGCTATGTGTGACATTTTAAAAATTTCAGTGTAATTATGAGTGACATTTCAATGACTATGAGTGACACTTTCTCGCTAGCAAAATCAAGCAATGAAGACGAGGGAAACATATACATATCAGAAATTGCACACATTTGAGTAACGAGATACTCAAAGAAGATCTTAAAACTGCTGCAAAGCACAAGAAATGGAAGGGCACTACCCGGAGACAGACTGCGTGACTGCAGTTCTCAGTAACAGAGAGCAGGCAGGTACTGCAGCTACTCAGAAGATGATCATTGATCTGATCATTCATGTCTGCGCACTAGCCTAAAAAGCAAATGTCATAGCAAGTGCAACTATGAGATTATATCGTCACTCACTCTCACAGCAGGCTGGGTCACGTCAGTGTCCTTGAAAGGCTGCTCCACTCACCTGGGACGGACACCAGGCACTGCTCTAAAACAACAACAACTAGCTGGTATTTTTTTGGTGGAAAGGGGGCCACCCTAGCTGAGGCGAGAGCACTACAAAATATGGCAGAGTCATAGTGGGCTATACTCAAGCCTGCGCGGCGGGAGAGGAGAGGCACCAGAGGCTAGCGTTGAGCTCTTTCCCTCTCCCACAGGCCTGGAAAGTGAGATGCGGAGGGGCAGTGGTGAAATGAGCACTTGAGCTGGATTGCAGAACTCAGGCCTTGTGCACCCGCAGAGCTGCAGGACCCGCCTTTACAGACGTCACTCAGTTGTATAAGTAATGCCGCAGTGCCAGGTGAATGTGTTACATTGTTGCAGCAGCTATGCCACCCCCCCCCCCCAAGCCTACCAAGAGCACTCAGCAGCATGCACTGTGACCGCACGCTTCCACTCCAGTTTAAATTCAGTAAGTAATAGTGCATTAGCAGCGCTCCGGCTTTGACAGCTGGGGAGGCGCTATAATGCGTGACTTTCCATTTCAGTGCAGTGATGCAGACCCCCAAACTGAAATTCATTAGTCTAACGCCTGATGCATGGTACTTGGCAGGCCTGCCTGGAGCTGACCCTGACTTCCGGCTCCTCTGCAACTGCTTCAGGATGGCGTCCAGTACAAGCCGACGTGCCTGTCCGAACTAAACCTCGTATCCGTCGGTATCCACTGCTCCAGCAAGCACCCCCTGCGCCACCAGTCCTTTGTACTAGCCCTGCTCACCTTGGGGCATCTGTACAGTTCTAATGAGGGCAAATTCGGAGGGGTAAGAAGTGGAGACCTGGAGTCATGTCCGCGATATTTCTTTGCTGCCAATCCCTTGCCAAAAGGATACCGTGGCCTGGTAGAAAATAATTCAGAGAGACAGTAGAAATAAGAAATCAGAAGCAGTGTTGACATCAACACAATACGAGATGTAAATGAAACTAAACCAGTAGTATGCCTTACATTGGCAGAGAAAAAAACATTTAGTACAAAAAGGAATCAGAAAGCAAAGTGAAGGGGCAGTGCAGCACAGTCAACCTGGAGTGATGCTTTCTGAGCGATTGTAAGGTTACGCAGCACGCGGACTACTCCTGCAGAATGTTGGGCTATTAGAAATACCTTGCAAAATAAGCTGGACCTTCTTAAAAGTAACCAAAGCGATAAAAGGTATAAGCAAAGATGCATGCCTTTTTTCAGCACTCGCAGTAAATTCAAACCAATAAAATGTACTGCCAGGACAGAAAATGATTCCTAGCTATACAGGAAGCAAATGGTGGCAGATAATAAGGTTACATAGCATGTGTCTAGAATGCACAAACCGAACAAGGAAACAGATATTATTTAACAAAATAATAAACAGGAAATATGATGTAGAAGCAGCAAGGGCTTAACCGTGAGCTGAGCAAAGAAAGGGAAGGAAGCTGTCTGTGCAACACTGGTTTATGTGTTTCACGCATGTGTTTTGTGATCTGTGTTTGTAGGGGAGTGCATCTGCCATTGCTACTGTGGTGAGTGTAACTAAAGATGCATGTCTGTTGTTGGCCTCCATGCCTTGGTATTTAATTTATCTCTGGTGACCTACGAGTCCTGCTGTAATTCAATTGTAGAGCCACTTCAGTGCCAGTGTAATTATGAGATTAGTAAATGCAGAACAGCTGTCTGGAAAAGTGTTTAGAGAATGCAGGGGGACTTAGTTACGGTGCAGCTATGTACCACACAACTGTATGAATTAATGACGTCAGCGAGATGGGTGTCTTCCTGGAAGTTTCACTGTGACATGGACAATAAGTGCAGAGCTCGGCTCGGTTACTTTTTTACTGCTACAAAGATCACTAATATTTTTGCTAGCCCTTTAACTGTTGGCACTAGTAGCATACACGCTGTTATTGCAGGTACTATTAAACAAGTGCTCTTGGTTATAGTTCTATTACTAATATTAGAAGAACTGATGCTACCTCTCCTACTAATGACTCTTGGAGTCATTGTTTGCTATTGCTATTAACCCCTTCGCTGCTAGGCCTTTCCCCCCACCCCTGTGCTAAGCCTTTTTTTGGCTATTTGGGGTAGTTCGCGCTTAGGCCCCTGTAACCTTTTGACCACATAAGGTATCCACGCCAAATTTGCCTCCTTTTCTTCCAACATCATGGGGATTCTAAAGGTACCCAGGGTTCGTGGATTCCCCTGGAGGGGACCCAGAAATTAGCCAAAATACAGCTAAATTTTGGTTTGTTTTTGAAAAATGGGAAAAAAGTGCTGCAAATGAAAGCGTCTGTTTTTCCCTGCAAATGGTATCAACAAAGGGTTTGTGGGGCTGAAATCACAATTTTCCCAGCTTTCAGGGACTGACAGACTTTTGTCAGAAAACCAAAATTCTTTACACTGTTTTGTCATTTTACTGGGACATAGCCTATTTTTGCTATTTTTTGTGCTTTCAACCTTCTTTCAGTTAATGCTAGAAATGGGTATAAAAGCAATAATGGATCCTGGAAAGCTATACATTTTAGAAAAGTAGAAAAAAATTCTGAATTCAGCAAGGGGTCATTTTTGTAGTTCCTTCAAGGTTTCTTTACAGAAACTAACAGTTGAGAATAGGAAAAATTGAAAATGAGTTGAAAAAACCAGCCATTTGTGCCAACGTTTTCACCTGTAACTTCTTCTAATTATGACAGATGTTTGAAAGCAATATACCGTTACATCCACTGGACCTTTCTGGTTGTGGGGATATATACGACTTGTAGGTTCACCTAGAACCCGACGAACCCAGAGCCAATAACTGACCAGCGTCTTGCAATGGTTTTTTATTATGTACCGGGTATATAGCAATTAATTTGGGAAAATATATATAGTGAAAAATCGGGATAAAAGACACCTATGTATTTCTGAAATTGGAACAAAATATAGAGTTTAGAAACAGTAGCTATTTGCACATTTCCGAAATTGTGAGTACCCATACCAGCATGAGAATTATAGGACATTTTTCAAAGTGACTTCTTTTTACACATTGTCTTTCATTTGGAAGGCAGAAATGCATCGAAAGTCAATAGGTAATAACAGTTGCTCTACAATTCTGTGTTACCCTAAGTCTCCCGATAAAAATGGTACCTCACTTGTGTGGGTAGGCCTAGTGCCCGCGACAGGAAACGGCTCAAAACGCAACGTGGACACACTTCATTTTTACAGTGAAAACTGACCCTTTTTTTGCAAAGTGCCTAGCTGTAGATTTTGAACCCTAGCTCTGCCGGCACCTCGGGAAACCTAGCAAACCTATACATTTTTGAAAACTAGACACCCAGGGGAATCCAGGATGGGGTGACTTGTCTGGCTCTCACCAGGTTCTGTTACCCAGAATCCCTTGCAAACCTCAAACTTCGTAAAAAAAAACACATTTTCCTCACATTTCTGTGGTGAAAAGTTCTTGAACCTGCGTGGATCTACAAAATTCCACCCACCCCGCATTCCCCAAAGTCTTCCGAGAAAAATGGTACCAAACTTGTGTGGGTAGGCCTAGTCGCCACGACAGGAAACGGCCCAAAACGCAACGTGGGCACACCACATTTTCACAGTGAAAACGGACCCTTTTTTTGAAAAGTGCCTAGCTGTAGATTCTGAACCCTAGATCTGCCGGCACCTAGGGAAACTTAGCAAACCTATACATTTTCGAAAACTAGACACCCAGGGGAATACAGGATGGGGTGTCTTGTCTGGCTCTCACCAGGTTCTGTTACCCAGAATCCCTTGCAAACCTCAAACTTTGTAAAAAAAAAAAAATTCCTCACATTTCTGTGGTGGAAGCTTCTGGAATCTGCGTGGATCCAAAAAATTCCACCCACCTCGCATTCCCCAAAGTCTTCCAAGAAAAATGGTACCTCACTTGTGTGGGTAGGCCTAGTGCCTGCGACAGGAAACGGCCCAAAACACAACGTGGACACACCACTTTTTCACAGTGAAAACTGACCCTTTTTTTGCAAAGTGCCTAGCTGTAGATTTTGAACCCTAGCTCTGCCGGCACCTAGGAAAACCTAGCAAACCTATACATTTTTGAAAACTAGACACCCAGGGGAATCCAGGATGGGGTGACTTGTCTGGCTCTCACCAGGTTCTGTTACCCAGAATCCCTTGCAAACCTCAAATTTGGATGAAAAAATCAAATTTTTCTCAAATTTCTGTGTGGGAAAGTTGTAGGATCACCGGGCTGACACAAATTTCCTACCACTCAGCGTTCCCACAGGTCTCCCTATAAAAATGGTACCTCACTCAGCGTGGGTGGTCAAGTACCCGCGACAGGCAAGGGCCCAAAACGTATTGAGGAGACATCAAAATTACTTATCACAAAACAACCTGGTTTTGCAAGGGGGGTCACCTGGGTTTTGGCCCCGGGCTCGGCGGCCATCTTGGGAGACTACCAAACCCACAAATTTCTGAAAACTAGACACCCGGGGGAGTGCAGCGAGGTATGGCTTGCGTGGATCCCCCAACGTTTTCCTACCCAGAATCCCCTGCAAACCTCAAATTTAGCTGAAAAAAACATTTTCCACATATTTATGTGTGGAATCACCGTGCCGGCACAAATGTCCTACCCCACAGCATTCCCCTCAGTCTCCCGAGTAAAATGATACCTCACTTGTGTGGATGGGGCAAGGGCCTGTGACTGGGAAGAGCCAAAAACATAGGGATTAAGGGTATAGCACAGAGAATTCTAAGCGCTACATTTTTAAAAAAATACGTTTTTAGCCAATTCTGCATTGGACACCCACACAAGTGAGGTGTCATTTTACTCGGGAGACTGAGGGGAACGCTGTGGGGTAGGACGTTTGTGCTGGCACGGTGATTCCACACAAAAATTTGTGGAAAATGTATTTTTTTCAGCTAAATGTGAGGTTTGCACGGGGTTCTGGGTAGGAAAACGTTGGGGGATCCACGCAAGCCATACCTCGCTGTACTCCCCCGGGTGTCTAGTTTTCAGAAATGTGTTGGTTTGGTAGTTTCCCAAGATGGCCGCCGAGCCCGGGGCCAAAAATCCAGGAGACCCCCTTGCAAAAACAGGTTGTTTTGTGATCGGTAATTTTGATGTCTCCTCAATACGTTTTGGGCCCTTGCCTGTCGCGGGTGCTTGACCCACCCATGCGAGTGAGGTACCATTTGTATTGGGAGACCTGGGGGAACCCTGGGCGGTAGAAAATTTGTGGATCCATGCAGATTCTAGAACTGTCCCACACAGAAATTTGAGAAAAATTTGATTTTGTTTCAGCTAAATTTGAGGTTTGCAGGGGATTCTGGGTAGGAAAACTTTGGGGGGTCCACGCAAGCCATACCTCTCTGGACTCCCCCGGGTGTCTAGTTTTCAGAAATGTGTGGGTTTGGTAGGTTTCCCAGGATGGCCGCCGAGCCCGGGGCCAAAAACCCAGGTGACCCCCCCTTGCAAAATCAGGTTGTTTTGTGATAGGTAATTTTGATGTCTCCTCAATACGTTTTGGGCCCTTGCCTGTCGTGGGTACTTGACCCACCCATGCGAGTGAGGTACCATTTTTATCTGGAGACCTGGGGGAACGCTGGGTGATAGGAAATTTGTGGATCCACGCAGATTCTAGAACTTTCTATCACAGAAATGTGAGGAAAATGTGGTTTTGTTTTTACAAAGTTTGAGGTTTGCAAGGGATTCTGGGTAACAGAACCTGGTGAGAGCCAGACAAGTCACCCCATCCTGGATTCCCCTGGGTGTCTAGTTTTCAAAAATGTACAGGTTTGCTAGGTTTTCCTAGGGTGCCGGCAGAGCTAGGGTTCAAAATCTACAGCTAGGCACTTTGCAAAAAAAGGGTCAGTTTTCACTGTAAAAATGTGCTGTCCACGTTGCGTTTCGGGCTGTTTCCTGTTGCGGCACTGGGCCTACCCACACAAATGAGGTACCATTTTTATCGGAAGACTTTGGGAAATGCGGGGTGGGTGGAATTTTGTGGATCCACGCAGATTCCAGAACTTTCCATCACAGAAATGTGAGGAAAATGTGTTTGTTTTTTTTGGACAAAGTTTGAGGTTTGCAAGGGATTCTGGGTAAGAGAACCTGATGGGAGCTACACAAGGCACCCCATCCTGGATTCCCCTGGGTGTCTAGTTTTTAAAAATGTATAGGTTTGCTAGGTTTCCCTGGGTGCTGGCAGACCTAGGACCCAAAATCCACAGGTAGGCGCATTCCAAAAAAAAGTCTGTGCATAGTGGGCTTTCTGCCGCCCTGGGGAGGGGGGAAATAGGGGGCTATTGCCCCGATATGCCCCCAAGGGGGGCAGAAAGACTGTGGCTATTTTTTTGGGTGGGTGGGAACATTGGGATGCCCATTCTGGGCAGCCCCCACCCCTACATATAAAAAAAACAGCATAATCGCTGGCGCCTAGGGGGCCCCCCTGGGGGGCAGATCAGGGGCTACTGCCCCCATCTGCCTCCTGGGGGGGCAGAAAGACTGTGGCCTATTTTTTTTTGGGGGGGTGGGGGCATTGGCATACCCATTCTGGGCAGCCCCCACCCCTGAGTTTTTAAAAAATATACCCTTGGAGAAAAAAAATCCCTGGTGCCTAGTGGGCTTTCTGCCCCCCCCCCCCCCCCGGGGGGCATATAAGGGGCTTTTGCCCCATCTGCCTCCCAGAGGGGGCAGAAAGACTGTAAAAAAACTTTTGGGGTGGGGGCATTGGCATGCCCATTCTGGGCAGCCCCCACCCCTAAGTATATATAAAAAAAAATCCGGGGGGCAGATCAGGGGCTTCAAGAGGCAGGGATAGTAGGCCCAGCCATTGCACTCCTCAGTTCTTTTTTGTCAGATCGAGAATAATTTGTCGAAGTAGAAGGCTTTAAATCACAGTGCTTCAGGCTTCCATGTGGGGTGCCACAGGGCTCATCTCTGAGCCCTACCCTGTTTAATATCTACGTTGCACACCTGGCCCGCTTGATCAAAGCCCATGGCTTCGACTTAGTATCATATGTAGATGATACTCAGATTATTGTATCCATCTCGAGCAAAAATCATGACACAGCCCATAACTTCAAGCAATGCATGAGTGGTGTAGGTGTTTGGATGGCAGAAAATTGCCTCAAACTGAACTCAAATAAAACGGAAGTTCTACTCTTCGGCAGAGACACATCGTTCTGGTCTTCAGAATGGTGGCCCGTGGAGCTGGGGATCCCTCCCTCCCCAGTCACCAAGGCAAAAAATTTGGGAGTCATCATTGACACCACCCTATCCTTTTCACATCATGCAAAAATGCTCACCTCGTCAATCTCTTTCACTTTGAAAATTCTGAGGAAAATGCTTCCATTTATCCCATTTGAATTACAGAATACAGTGGTAGTAGCCTTTGTTCTATCTAAACTCGATTACTGTAACGGGATATTGGTTGGAGTAAACAAATCAGTAGAGGCAAAATTGCAGGTACTCCAGAACTCCGCAGCTCGGCTGCTCTTCGGCCTAGCCAAATACTCATCGGCCAGACAGGCTCTCAACACCTTGCACTGGCTGCCTGTGGAGAAGCGAATCAAGTTTAAGGCGCTTTGCATCGCCTTCAAGGCCTTGCATAACCTTGGTCCTGTCTACTTAACAGATCGCTTTCAATGGCATATTCCAGCACGTTCACTTCGGTCTGCCTCTTTGAAGCTCGTGAAAAAACCTAAGTTCCGTCTTCTCAGATGGGGTGGTAAAAGCTTCACATGTGTCACATCCAGATGGTGGAATGAGTTGCCAATAAAGTTTAAAAAAACTGCCCTGATCTACTCTCCTTTAGGAAGGGACTTAAAACCTGGCTTTATACCCTATAACCTCTCTTAAACAACCGGGTCGCATCATCTCTCGGTTGGTCTATGTGTTGAGCTGCAAGCGCCTAGACGCCCTTGGGTAGTAGCGCGCTATATAAATATATAAAGAAATAAATTAAAGAAATAAATCTGCCTCCTGGGGAGGCAGAAAGTCTTATGCCTTCTTTGGGGGGGTAGGGTGGCGACATTGGCATGTCCATTCTGGGCAGCCCCCGCCCCTCGCCTAAAAATAAATCTTTGGCGTCTAGGGTGCTTTTTGCCCCCCCGGGGGGGGCAGATTGGGGGCTACTGCCCCCCAGGGGGAACAGAAAGGCTGTCTGGCAAAATTGTATGGGGGGAGCAAAGACCCTTGCCCAAGGGTCCCCCCTCCATGGTGGCTAGTGGGTGGATACCTGCTTGAGGATCGCCCTCCTGGGGCGATCCCCAAGCAGGGATCCACTAGGGAAGGGTACCATTGGAAAGGGGAGATTCTCCCCTTTCCAACGATACCGCTTCCATGTTTTTCCGTGCTCGGGGGGCTGAGATAGCCATGCACGCGATCATCATTGCAATGAAAACCCTAAACATACTTTGGGAGGTTGGGGAAGCTCTTCCCCACCTCCCAAAGCAAAAAAAATAAAATGGGAAATCCCTCTGCTGTTTACATCAGAGGGACTTTTTGAAAGTGTGCTCATGACGGAACAATTCCGTCATGAGCATGGAAGGGGTTAATATAGTTATTTAGAAGACTATATTGCTGCTGTTAGCTCTGTTTACAAATGGCTCTAGTAAGGAAAGGCCTAATTTGCTTCCCTGCATATTTGGGATGAACTGAGACCGATGAGAAGTATTAAAATGCTGTACAATATTAACTCGTGATGGCTGGCAGAGATGTTGCTCCAAGATGGGGCAGTATAGAACCGCCCACGCTAGACCACTGTAGTATGGACTGGTACAGGATGGGACAAAAGTCAATATACCATGGAGAAGCTGCAGTAAGAAGTTTGAGAAAATTTGGAGGCCATGGTTTGAATACTGTGGATATGGATAGTACTGGCATGATTACAACAGCATTGGCTAAACCAGGAGGTCTCACATTTGGGACCTGTTGGCTTTGTCAATAATTTTTAGCCATGCTCTGCAGCATCCCTGAAGACGAGGTCCAGGGTAAGTAGGCCGGAATCCAGTGTGGTTGAGTGTAAAGGTATTGTGCATGATCTAGTGAGTTTCAAGACTTGTGCTGTTGAAACCCTGGACAATCTTTAAAGAGAGGCGACCCTCCATATCTTTGGAAGTCCCATTGATAATTCTACAAAAGTCCTTGATCGGAGAAATGAAGAGTAAGCTGAGAAAGCTTTTGGAGCTACAGTTGAAGCTGGAGCAGCACAAGGTAAAATATGCCAGTTGTCTCCGCTCCAAACCAGAACGGTGAGTAGCACAGCTAATGGTGATGGTGGTGTTCTTTTCTGCAGAATTGAGAGAAAGTACTCCAGATGACAATCCCTAAATAAGTGCTCTTGGTAGTGAGCAGCCTGTTTTGCCCAAATTGTATCCTGACATATTGGATAGGCAACATAAGTTGCTCGCTTTGAAAGGGAAAATGATCACCAAGGGTCTTGTAGACTTGGCTCGCTTCCTGTAAATCGTAAAGTGGAACTCAATGGAAAAGTGATATGTTTTCACCCAGGTGGTGTCCGCTAGAACCCTTTTAGATGGTCTTCTCACTTGTCCCTGTTGATTAACATTGGTTATTTTGGAAGTCTTGTTTGCAGATCCTTTATGGAGGTTGAAAATGTGATGCTATCTGGGACACACAGTCCTTGGGACTCTCCTTCGAAGTTATTGGTTTTCTTTTGTTTCTCTGCTTTCATTTTCTTCCTTCATGCACCCTTTGGGTGACATTGGTTTTAGGTTGAGCTTTCGAGACCTGTTGTATATACTTTATTTTATACTTCTATGTGGGCTTAAAGCCAGCCCACTGCTTTTCATTTGTTTGTTTCAGGGTCCTTTGAAAATCCTTGCTTGCTAGTGGTCAGTCCTGCCTCTTCGTCCCTCCCTTTTGTCTTTCATTTTCTCCCTCCGAGCAGGGACCAAGTACTGTATCTTTACGCTTTGGTTGTTTATCTGTCGTTTGGGGTTTATTTTTATTTCTTCCCTGCTCTTGTTGCACTGTGGGTGCATGTTCAGCTTTGGTGCCTGTATTTTATTGCATCTTCCCTCTGTCGTGTAGTTCCTATATATAACTTATACAGAATCTGCGCGTTCGGATAACATGAACTGTGGGCTTGGTGGCAGACTGATTCTGAACACCCCCACCGAAAATGTTAGCCTGTTTGCATTAGCTAGCTCACAGTGCCACTAGTGTCTCCTCTTATCGGGGAGAGAATAGTTTCTGGCAACCTTAGAACATGACAACCCTGATCCCTCAGATCGTGGAAACAATATACTACTTTTCACTCAGTCACTCGTGCTTACTTATTCGGTCTCAGAGAGTTACACAGAAGAAACAGTCGGGCGTGTTACAATAAGTATTTATTGTACAGTTCTTCTAGTGTAAAATCGATGTGCTGCAATAATAGTGAGACAGTAGCAGATATATATTATCAGCAGTATAGTGAATACAAATGGATACTACAGTTCTACCATTTTGCAATAATCATAAATGCATACATGGATATAAAATACATGATAAAAGAAAGCGCGTACTCCTACGATGCCTATCTATATGTACCTAAGTGTACCTAGCATGTGAGTAAGTGTGAAGCCAAGAATTCCTCTAGGATTTGGTCGAACCCCATTACCTGAAGAGAGAGAGTGTGGGACCCCGTCCTGGTCTCGAGTTGGACACCCCGCAAGGGATGTGTTAGACCGTTGTCAGCTGGAGCGTCTGCATGCAGGAGCCTCAGCGTCTCTGGTCAGTGTGTCGGTCTGGAAGTCTCGGTTCCCTCTGACTAACACTAGCAAGCTCTGTGGTATTTATGCAGAAAGTATCTAGGGTTCCTTTGTCCCTTGTTTCTTGAGTTAGCCATTGTTGGGTTTAAGGATGACGTATGGGATGAACCGTGTACGTAGATATTAAGCAGGTGGTGTAGCCCCAGCCTTGTTTCCCAGAACCCTTATGAATATTCATTCATACTGTGTGAGTCTATTGACGAAGTTATAGGACACTATTGTTCATGGAGAAATTCTCCTTCTGTGCCCAGGACTAGAACGAGGTAAAGGTTCAATCCTACTGTCTAGTATGGGGGGGAAATGTAGGTGAAGGTGTAAGATATTACCCGGGCCTATATTAGGGTACCTATATGAAATATAACACCCACTCCTCTTCCGAATAGTCAACAATGATAAAAATGCCATCAAACTATTCACTTTACAAGGTAAAAGCGCATACATTTTATAAAAACATTTTTCGTAAAATCATTTAAAAACATTTTTAAGAGGTGGAAAAGACCAAGATAGAAACATCTTTTACTTCGAAAATCAGTTTTTGGGATTGATACGTAAGCCAAAGTCCTAATTGAGTTCGTTTATATAAGCTCGAACCACTACAAGCGTCTGAAGGCCATGCTTTTCCAGCGAAAGTGTCAATTTAAAGGAAATGTTCCAAATTTTAGTCAAGTTCTAGAGAAAAAGAAAAACTGAATTCTTTCCCAGCACACGATGAGCCAATTATAGATTAAGTGTCCTGGCTGGGAGACGCAACATCGTCGCTGCTTGCCGATGCGGGGGACGGTCCTGGCAACACCTCGCAGAGTACGTCAATGGAGCATAAATGATATTCATAGCTGCCAATAGCTGGTGTAGAGGCAGCCGGTGCTGTTGTCGAAACCTGAGTGCTAGTGGAGTAGCTGAAGCTCAACCCAGTTGTAAAAGGCACCTGCGACTTCTCGAGGATTGCAGCCATTAATATGGGAATACGCTGGGGACATTGCCGAGCATGGGCCCTCAGTGGTTCCAGCCTGGCATTCAAGTCCGCAGGCGTGTCCGTTGCAAGTGTCAGACAGAGATCCAACACGCATTCTTCACCGCAAAACAGGCATCGGATAACAGGTAATATGCAGTCCATCCAGACTGGTCTAAACGATAGGAACCAAGAGGCACTCAGTTCCCGTAGGCGAGGTGTGCCCAAATGCTGTACCATGCATTCACGGTATTTGCGCTCCAGTAGCGCTTTTGCCATCTCGTTGGTAATTGGGCCGTCCATTGCGGAGCAAAAAAATGACAATCAGGATTCCGGCGATAGAAAGCAGGATCAGCGGAAGACCTCCAAAATCGCTTCCTAATACGTAGTGTATAAAATTTGGAATAACTCAGAGGATTGTCTGAAAGGTGCTTAGAAATCCTGACCCTATGGTCTTAAATAGGTGTACAATACCACTCGTATCAGACATGTTAAAGATACGACCCACCATTTCTGCGAAATGAAAGTGGCAGTTTGTACGTATAAGTGCCTGTATCTCAGTCGAGGTCCTTGCGATTTGAAGATCAAAGGTCTCTCGTGCGGAGGTTAAGGGTACGGTTTGTTGTAAAAGCATGGCTTTCAGTCTGCTCAAAGTAACAAACTGTATGAAGGAAACATTCAACGAAGGCCATAACGGCGCCTCCCTGACTGTATTTATTGGGGGAAATAATACTTGCAGACAGCAAGTAACCCTGGAGTTCACAGTGACCAGGTAGGCAATGCCCGGAAGCATCCCACAGCAACCTTGATCGTTCAGCATCAAGTTACTCCCATTCGAGAGCAGCTCGAATACCGGTGTAATCACGGCTGCTGGAGTCCCTTTCATGTGGCAGGACAAGTTCGCCACTGAGCCATTACAAGCTCCGTGCAGGGAACTATCCTGGCACATGAGAGTACCGCTTAAAGCGTTCTTGCAATTTGTACCGCTTAGAACCACTTCTCGATCCCCACTCCGGCATCGAAATCTGTATGGTATCTCCCAAGATTCCTTAATGTATTCCTTACCCATTTTCTCATATTTGCCTGCCTGCCTTTGCTCAAGGCAATATTGAAACTGAAAAGTAGTGACCGGTAGAGTTATATGGCCATGGACTAGCCATTCCGTTGATGGTGATTCTGCTACCATGAATGGTAATCTATCCAGCTTTTCAATGCGCAACATTGTATATTTAGCTCCTCTTTGTGCCATTTCTACCTGTTTATCTGTTAGATTGTATTCAGAAAACAGAGACGTACTGTTGATAAAACGCCAAGGCACATAGCCTTCACGCAAAGATTGCAGTGTCCAGATTAACGACATAATAGAACGTAACTGAGATTGCCCGTGTTGTAACATGGCCAAATCTTGTTCCAGTATGTCTATTGCAGAAGATACAATGTTACCCAAGGAATATATCCTGGAAGTTAAAGTTGTTAACCCATTATCCACTACTGCTACTGCCTTTTCTAAGTTAATACGGTCTATTTCCCGTATCCTCTCTGCGGCCTCTTGTTGGGATATTTTCCAGTTTTCATTATAGGCAGCATAAATGCCAGCATATATGAAATGTTTCTGACGGGGTTTCCTGGGACCTAATAAAAAATCCCTAAGATCCATGTCTTGTGTGAGTAAGGATAAGTGTTGTTTCACTTCTGTGAGTGTTGAGGTCTCTAGCCAATCAAGGCACAACTTCCCAACACTGTAGGATGTCACTACCCCTGGATGTTCTCTTTGTACATAGCGGGGGTCTGGCCTGTGGATTGTAAACCCTTCGGTTTTACCCCAGAATCGTTTCTGACATGTGTTCGTGTCTATGGGCCAAACCACCCACTTTTCCCCGGGTGGGCCAGGTCCCGGGGGCAATGTCCAATTATATTGCGGGGGCCCGCGCGGGCCCCCGCAGCACTGGGGAACGCCACCTCCCCGGGGCTTTTTTAAAAAAATGTGTGGGGGGGGGCTCCTGCCCCCCCACGCTGCCCCGGGGACCGCCACCTCCCCGGGGCATTGTTATTTTAGGGTGTGGGGCCTCTATGAGCGGGGGGTCTCACGGGCCCCCCCAAGCCCCGGGGACTGCCACCTCCCCGGGGTATTTGCAATCAGCGGGGGGCCTCGTGGGCCCCCCTAAGCCCCGGGGACCGCCACCTCCCTGGGGCTACTTAAAAAAACAGTGTGGGGGCCGCGAGGCCCCCTCCTGGAGCCCTCTATGGCCCTGGGGACCGCCACCCCCCAGGGCTGGCTCCCTGCAATGTCCCGGGTGCCCACCCCGGGACATTGCTGTTTGCTATGGCAGGGCGGGAGCACGGCTCCGCCCTGCCATAGCAAACACTGCTTTGCTCTTGGAAGCGAGCAGGAAACCTGCTCTCGCTTCCAAGAAGCAAAGCAGAATTGCTTTGGGCAAGGGGAACTGCATGTCAGCAGCTCCCTTTGCCCAAAAGCAATGCCGGCTCCCGCAGGAGGCGCGGAGCTGGCTGGGACCGTGGTGGTGTTGGGCTCCCCCCACGGTCCCCAACGTAAGGCCAGGCCCGAGGGATGGGGTCCCCGGGGCCATAATTAGCCTCAGGAGGGAGGGCCACGCGGCCCCCCTCCAAAAATGTTTTTTAAAAGTCTGGCCAGGCCCCGGGGATGGGGACCCGGGGCCAATAGTGGCCCATGGAAGGGGGGCCAACCGGCCCCCCTTCCTTATACATATTATTATTATTTTTTTTAAAAAGGCTGGCCAGGCCCCGGGGGATGGGGTCCCCGGGGCCATAATTGGCCTCGGGTGGGGGGCCGCGCGGCCCCCTTCCCATTTAAAAAAAAAAATGGGTTAGGCCCTGGGGGATGGGGTCCCCAGGGCCCAAAAACTATTAAAAGAAGTGGGGGCCACAAAGCCCCCCTTCTAAAAATACAAAAAAAAAGGAAAAGCCGGCATCTCGCCAGAGGCCCCGCCCCCTCCTTGCACCACTCTGCAAACGCGCCTCCTGGCGCGTTCTGGGTTGGGGGATTAAGTCCCCATGAATGTTAAGAGTCCTTAGGGGCCAACTAGCCCACCAGGTACCTTCAGTAAGTCCCACACAGTGGGATTGCTGAGAGGTGGTCCGAGGCCACGCCCCTTTTTACACCACTCTGCAAACTCGCCTCTTGGCGCATTGCTGGTGGGGCGATGAGGTCCTCTTGTGTCCTGAGGACCTCAGGACTAAAGTGGACTTCATCCCCCGAGCAGCAGTGCGCCAGGCGCGTTTGCAGAGTGGTGTAAAAAGGGGGCGTGGTCTCGGACCACTCTCAGCAATCCAGCTGTGTGGGGCTTACTGGAGGTACCTGGTGGGCTAGTTGGCCACCAGGGATCCTCAGGATTCAAGGGGACTTAATTCCCCAACCCAGAACACGCCAGGAGGCGTGTTTGCAGAGTGGTGGAGAAAGGGGGCGTGGCCTGTCTCCACCTGTCAGCTATCCCACTATCTGGGGCATACTGGAGGTATCAGGTAGGGTAGTTGGCCTCTTAGGACCCCCAGCAGTGAAGGGGACTTTAATCCCCATCCAAGAGCGCGCCAAGAAGTGCTTTTGCAGAGTGGTGGGGAAAGGGGGCGTGGCCTGCTATGCGAACTTGGCAATCCTGCTGTGTGGGATTTACTGGAGGTAAAAGGAGGGGTAGTTGGCCCCTAAGGTTGACCTGAGGGGCTAACTACCCCTCCTGTTACCTCCAGTAAATCCCACACTGTGGGATAGCTAAGAGGTCTTCGGAGGCCACGCTCACCCTTCTCCACCACTCTGCAAACGTGCCTCCTGGCACAATACTGGTTGGGGGATGAAGTCCACTTTACTCCTGAGGGACTTTGGCAGCCAAGTAGCCCTCCTGGCACCTCCTGTAAGTCCTACGCAGCAGAATTCCTGAGCGCTGGTTGGAGGCCCAGCCTCCATTCTCCACCACTCTGCAAACGCGACAACCAGTTAAAGAAGCATTTGTAATGTAATAGGTCTCACATTTGCAAGAGTTAGAGCTATTAGCGTTGTAAATCTAAAAGTGTTTTATTAATGTTTCTTGGAGTGGAGTGGATGTAGGTTGTGTGTAGTGGAATTATGTGGTATGTTGTGCAGTGAAATTATATGGATAGAAAGTATGTGGTATTTAGTGTATAGGAATTATGTAGAGTGGGATTATGTGTTATGGAGAGTAATTATGTGGTATGGTAGTCTGTGTTGTGGAGTGGTAACCTCAGGTTTAGTCTTCCTCGTTTCCATAGAAGCTAAACTATGAACTTAATGAGACAAAAAAAAAGGAATCACTGAGGAGTACTTCTGGACCTAGTCAGAGGTATGAGCAGGGCCACTGGAATTATGCGACTGTTTGGCTGCACCAACTTTTGCACAATTATACATTTTCCGCATTAGCCACATAATACATCATCTGCTGCCTAATCTACAGATTTGAACAAAAAAAGCCTTGTTTCTAGCTCAAACGGCTCAAACGTTAACAAAAATGCAGGGACAAGTGTTACAGCGTGGTGGAAGGTCCTTTGTAAACCTAGAATTGCCACCTGTTACTTATTGGTAAATGTGGGTGTTCAATTGGTACTAATGGTGTGCAAGCCACTGTTGCTTCTTTCTGTGCCTCTCTTGCCTCTTTCTGCATTTCTGTTGCTTCTTTCTGCACCTTTCTTTCTTTTTCTACACTTCTCTTGCCTCTTTCTGCACATCTCTTCTACTTTCTGCACCTCTTTTGCCTCTTTTGGCACCTCTGTTTCCTCTTCCTGCACCTCACTTGCTTCTTTGTGCACCCCTCTTGCCTCTTTCTGCACCTTTCTTGCCTCTTTCTGCACCCCTTTTCCTTCGTTCTGCACCCCTCCTGCCTCTTTCTGCACCTCTGTTCCTTCTTTCTGCACCTCTTTTGTTTCTTTCTGCACCTCTCTTGCTTCTTTCTGCACCCCTCTTGCCTCTTTCTCCTCCCCCTTTCTGCATGTCTGTGGCTTCCTTCTGCACTTCTCTTGCCTCTTTCTCCACCCCTCTTCCCTCTTTCTGTACCTCTCTTGCTTTTTTTCTACACCCCTTGTGCCTCTTTCTGCACCCCTCTTCTCTTTCTGTACTCCTCTTGCCTCTTTCTGCATTTCTGTTGCTTCTTTCTGCACCTTTCTTTCTTTTTCTGCACTTCTCTTGCCTCTTTCTGCACATCTCTTCTACTTTCTGCACCTCTTTTGCCTCGTTTTGCACCTGTGTTGCCTCTTCCTGCACCTCACTTGATCCTTTGTGCACCCCTCTTGCCTCTTTCTGCACCTCTCTTGCCTCTTTCTGCACCCCTCTTGCCTCTTTCTGCACCCCTCTTCCTTCTTTTTGCACACCTACTGCCTCTTTCTGCCCCTCTGTTCCTTCTTTCTGCAATTCTTTTGTATCTTTCTGCACCTCTCTTGCTTCTTTGTGCACCCCTCTTGCCTCTTTCTCTACCCCTCTTCCCCCTTTCTGCATCTCTGTTGCTTCTTTCTGCACTTATCTTGCGTCTTTCTGTACCTCTCTTGCTTCTTTCTGCACCCCTCTTCACTTTCTGCACCCCTCTTGCCTCTTTCTCCAGCCCTCTTCCCTCTTTCTGCACCTCTGTTGCTTCTTTCTGCACCTCTCTTGCTTCTTTCTGCACCCCTTGTGCCTCTTTCTGCACCCCTCTTCCCTCTTTCTGCACCCCTCTTCCCTCTTTTCCACCCCTCTTGCCTCTTTTCCATCCCTCTTGCCTCTTTCTGCACCTCTGTTGCATCTTTCTGCACTACTCTTGCTTCTTTCTGCACTACTCTTGCTTCTTTCTGCACCTCTCTTGCTTCTTTCTGCATTTCTCTTGCTTCTTTCTGCACCACTCGTGCTTCTTTCTGCACCCCTCTTCCCTCTTCCTGCACCCCTGTTCCTTCTTTCTGCTCTTCGTTTGTTTCTTTCTGCACCTCTCTTGCCTCTTTCGGCACCTCTGTTGCTTCTTTCTGCACTTCTCTTGCCTCTTTCTGCACCTCTGACTTAGAGGTAGTTTTAATCCCTCTGCCCTATTATGCACTAGGGCCTTACAGGGGAGGTCATGCCAATCACAGGGGTACCCCAACCCATAGTGTACCCTAGTGTATGTAGGTGTTTTCACTGTATTCTAAGTGTCTTTCAGCATAGCACTGGCTCCGGGCCTGGTTAGTCAGAGTCAGTGACCACCAGTAGCAGTCAGCAAAAAGTTGGGGGCACAGGATAACTTTGCAACAAGGCCTCTTTCTGCACCTCTGTTGGTTCTTTCTGCACTTTTCTTCGTCTTTCTGGACTTCTGTTGCCTCTTTCTGCATTTCTCTTGCTTCTTTCTGCGCCTTACTTCCTCTTTCTGCACATGTCCTACCTCTGTAGGCATAGTTAGAAATTAGCATTTAAAAACCTTAGAAATTCACTGGAAAAAAACATAGGTTTCAGGGACGTTATAGTTAGAAATTAGCATTTAAAAAACCTTTGAAATTCACTGAAAAAACCATAGGTTTCAGGGACATTATAGTTAGAAATTAGCATTTAAAAAACCTTAGAAATTCACTGAAAAAACCACAGATTTCAGGGACGTTATAGGTAGTTGGACATTTCACTCGTACAAAACCAGAGAAATTCGGCCGTTATAGTAAGTTGAGCTAACTATAACTCGCGCCCCCGCAATGCACTGCTGATGACGTCACATATTACATCATTCATGACATGGTCAGTGACATCACTGATGACATCTCAAATGACATCACTGATGACATCATCCACGTGATAATCTGATGCACCTCCTCACACCCTAATATAACCTTTGATACACCCACTCTAAAATACAGACTACCATTTTCGAAACCATAGACACACCAATACCAGTTACTACATACCCACTCACTGATTCCTAGGTCTACACACACATCCACTCATTCACCCATACAGTCACTCATCAATACAGCACTATCATTTGCACTCATACACCTATACAGACACTCACACACTGCCACTCATCCATAGAGTTACTCACACACCTAGTCAGTCATGCAAAGAATCAATCACACTCCCATTCACTCACCTATACAGTTATACACACACCACCTCACTTATTCATACAGATACTAACACATACTTACTCTCTTATACAATCACTGATACAAGCACACACTCATCCATACAGCCACTCTCACAATCACTCACTCTCACATATAGTCATTTATATACTCCAACACTCTCATATACTGCCTTTCACATATGTAGTTACTCACACATGTACCATTGAGACATCCATTCACTCACCAACACACCCATACACACACTCACCCACCCATACATCCCTTCACAGATGCACTCTTGAACCCATACACCCAGTGAATCACCCAATCACACATCTATGCACAGAGTCACACACCCCCCTCCCACCCACACAGACACTCAGGCACCCATACAGATACTCAGACAACCAATCAATAACCCATATAGACACTCATATAGCTACTCACTAACCCATGCAACCACTTACACACCAACTGACAGACTGATACAGACATTCACACAGTTTAGTCACTAACCCATGCATTCAGTAAGACACGTTTAATCACTCACTTATACAGTCAGTCACGCACCTACTAAATCATCCATTCAGACACTTATACACCCACTCATTCTTCAATACACCTTGGCATATATATATAAAACATATTTAAACTTTACAGAAACACACAGTCACTGGATGATGTTATCAGTGATGTCATCAGTGATGTCATTTGAAATGTCATCAGTGATGTCACTGACCATGACATGAATGATGTAATATGTGACGTCATCAGCAGTGCATTACGGGGGCGCAAGTTATAGTTAGCTCAACTAACTATAACGGCCGAATTTCTCTGGTTTTGTACGAGTGAAATGTTCAACTAACTATAATGTCCCTGAAACCTGTGGTTTTTTCAGTGAATTTCTAAGGTTTTTTAAATGTTAATTTCTAACTATAACGTCCCTGAAACCTATGGTTTTTTTAGTGAATATATATATATATATATATATATATATATATATATATATATATATATATATATATATATATATATATATATATATATATATATATATATATATATATATATATATATTCCAGCATATCAACTACCAGTATATTGCCAAGGGAATAAACTAAAAAAAATTATGTATATATATTTGATATGCTGGAGTTTATTTTTTTGAACTCTATATTGTGGTAGAACACGCTCTAGATCACCATCTGTCCAAGATCGTGCTGTTTTAAGAAAGGATAGGAGACAACAACCAAGTACCTTAGATAGATGATATTCAGCACCATTGAGAATAGGTGCTACGATTGATATTCAGCGTGCATTTTAGTTACAGCCGATGTTGGGTTGCTATTACCTTCCTAGAACTTTAGCAAATATGCTCATATGTGAGGGAAATTTAGAAATAATATATATGTTATTTAAAAAATGTCTATACTGCAACTGCACCTAAATGGCTTTAGTACACTTAACATAGAACAAAAGGTAGGTTACAATTGAAACTTTCAAAAAGGGTTTGCATTGAAAAGATGCTAGTTAAGGAAAATTGTGAAACTGAGGAAAATGGCAAAAATGTAGGGGAGGAATGGGCCTTAACATCTCGGGATAAGTTCAAGTTGAGACGGAAAAGATTTGTTGTGAGCAGATTCTTGCGAGGAGGGTCTGGTTTAGTTCTTAGTAGGCGTGGAAGGGAGTTCCAAAGGTTGATGGTGGCAATAGTGAAAAATTGTTTCGATGCTAGAGAATTTTTTTATTTCAGATTACCAGTTGCAGAGTATCTTTACTCTTAAAGCATCGTTTTCAACTCAAGCTAGGTAGCAATTTTGCCTGGAAAGCCCATTTTCCCGGTGCAAAGCCTGTGCAGTTATTTCAGAAGCTGAGATACTTGGTAAAAGGTCCTCTTTGTGGTGACAAGTCATACCATGGCATGGAAAACAGCCTAGAGCTGGGCTTGGGAGAACTGGAAAACACCAGCTACATTTCACTTTCTGAAGATAGTGATATAATAAGGTGTACATACAAGGGGTATAGAATAGGTCAAAACAGAGAGAACTTTGTATAAATACTTGTAATGAACAAAGGTCCTGTTGTTAGCATATGTTTGGTCTCTTCTGAAAATACAAAAATCAATTAAATACGTTTAACAAGTAAAGTCCTTGCTGTTTTTCTTTTTCATAGGATAATTTTTGTATGTTGTCTCATCCAGAAACAGAAGTTTCCTTTATGGTTGAGCTTTTGTTTTCATGTAGCTCCCAACTCTGGCATCCACGTGGTCTCTCACCAGCCTACCCAAACAGGGTTTCTAAGCAGCAGACTGGAGTGATGGACTGGAATGACGTAAAGCTCTGTTTGCAAGTTTCCACTCCACATATACTTCAGTCTTTGGAACCTGGGGAGCTAGCAAGATTTTACTGGGACATTAGGCTGAAAGCCATCAGAAATGACATGCGCTGCGCATAACCACAGAAGTCCAGTGTAAAACTTGAGTTGCTGTGAATTCAAAGGTTCCATGCAGGATTGGCCATAATGTTACTTGGGTACGATGCAATAAAGTGACATCAATCACTCAGAAACAGAACGAATCTGTAAAAAAATGTTGTGCGATGGCAAACTCCGGAGGCAATTCGCGTCTTGACGCCTCCGGAGTTTGCCTTCGTACCCAAGTAACCCTATGGCCATTCCTGTATAAAACCTTTGAATTCACAGCAACTCAAGTTTTACACTGGACTTCTGTGGTTATGCGCAGCGTGTGTCATTTTCTGGAATAGGAGCTTCTCAGCCCATCCCCATACGTTTTTCACTGCCTGCGTAGCAGCGTTGTATTGAGGTTGCTCATTTTCTCTGTCCTGAGGAAGACCCAGATTCAAGGAACTACTGGCCTTCCGTGATTCTTTGGTGTCGAAACATCGACTTTTCTTTCACTTTGACCTGTACTTTTAATTTATGCCCAAATATGGATGATGAAATGCATATTCATAACGTCTTGCTACTTGGGATTTAATTAGTCAGCAATTTAAACATTGTTAGACAGGTCTTTTCATTTTTTCATCATTGTAAATATTGTAATTATCAGCACTTATACCCTTCCATTCCCGCCCCATCACAAGCCCTTCCTTGAGCACTTATTTCACTTCACGTTCACTGGAGCAACCATTGACATTGTGAATTATGGATGAATATACAATATAAAATACATTGATAAATGCTCAATAATTTGTCATTGTTCAATTAACTTATTGAATGTGGGTGTTATACAAAGATTCCTTACAAATCTGAGCTAACCTAGCCCACGACCCCGTTGGAGGACAAAGGAGCAGGTACCGCCCTGTGGCCATGAAAATATCCAATGCCAGCCCCTTGAGCAAGGCAGGACCTCATCCAACACAAATGGCAGACGCACCTGGGAGCTCCTGCACTGCAGAGAAGCATGTACAGGCGGGCACCTAACAGCAGAATGGAGATGGACAGCACAGAACCTGGCATGAGTTGTTTTGATTTTTTTTTGCTTGATCTAAACTAACTGCATCAGTAGCTTTAGACTTGCATGATAGCTTTAATCTTTTGATACATCTCATATGTTTCATGTAAATTGTCATATCTGATTTTTAGCTCCAAAAGAATGAAAGGATGCAATCAATTTGGAATTCTTCCCAGTAGTGACGAAACACAGACAATTCTCCTGCCTTTCATCATATTCTAAAGGATAAAAGACTCACAAATCCACAGTCTTTGTAGTGCATTGTTCTGCACTTCCCATTACAAATCTCTGTTGGAAAAGTTTAGACCGTCGCCATAGGGAGCGGAATACGCCAGACATTCAGATACCTCATCAGTCAACATAAGGTAGAGCTTCAGTCAGTGTTTTTTTTTTTTCCAGGACTGGTCATTACGTAAGACCTGCAAGATGGAGACCCAGGCGTAAAATTGGTAAATTAATGGAACGATCTTCCAGTAGTCACAGTAAGGGAACAAGCGCTTAAACATTCAGAAAGGGCTATGACGGAGACAGTGGGCTAACAGACTGACTGACTGTTCGGCATGAACTGTTGATTGAAAGGATTGTCTGAGCTGTTGAGAAGGAAATGGAGGCACTTCCGGTATGTGTCAGCCCCTGATGGTGGTGTTTGCATGCTCCCCAATCCCAGCATGTGCATTGATTCGATGCCCATGGTGATGGTGACTTCTGGGACCGTGGTCCACGACCTTAGTGACCTGGCGTGCAGGCCCATGGTGTTGGTGTGGGCAGGACCATAGCACTGGTGTGGGCAGGCCACTAGTGCTGATGTATACTCATCTGTTAGATAATCAGCAAAAAAAGAGAACTGGAAGGCTTTATCTCTTGACATGATCTGCTCACTGTGGTTGAGTGTAGAAGTAATGACTTCCTCACCCGCCCCCTCTATGTGAGATAAAGGCTCTTAGAGATCTGACGAAATGTGCCCGAATACTTGCTATAGTTCGTGAAGAGCTCTATAAGAACCTTTAGTGCGGTCTCACACTGCCGCAACCCAGAGCTAGGATTCGTGATTCTCTCAATGAGTTTAGACAACACTGCTTTCTCACCTTTTGGTCATCTCCAAGACTCTTGTAAGCGTAGGCCTACTTGATAAGATGTGGCCGTTCTCTCAGGCAATTTAATTATGAGATGGGTTTTTATCTTTAAATGTAATTCATTTGAAAATTTGTGGCAACAGCTTTAAGACTTTATATATATTACAGAGGAGATGGAAACCCTACAATCTGAGCGAATCCGCCTCCTCGACCCTTATTTATTTCTTTTTTTAACTCTATGGATGTGCTAGGTTTGTTCCAGTCATTAGTCAGATGGAACTCGAAACCCTGTACTGAAAGTTTGGTTGTGCTAGATTTGGTACTATGCACTCATCTGAGGTGGCAGTGTTTCAGAACCTAAATCCCTGTATCGTTCGTGGTTATTGAGAGCTGCTGAACAGTGGACCAGAGTAATGCTGCAGAGGCTTTTGTGTGGTTTGTTTTTTTGTGTGTCCATTTGTACCAGAGCACCGCGTTTTGAAATATGGGGTTCATTTCAGATTCACTTGCAATAGTATGAGGTTAAACAGGTAGTCTGAAGATTTGGATGTTGCTGCTCCGTAATCCAAATACTCTACCATCACAGCTTGCTTTTTCCAAATTGCGATGGAACGTGGTCCTTGGATGCTGAAGAATTGGCAGCAGTCAAGTCCAAACCCAAACTCGTTTGACAATTCTACTGGACACAAGTTAACCTAATCAAGCTACCTTTATTTATATTTTGAATATGATTTTTTTCCCTTCCAGCTGACTATGTCGGTTGGTTATTAGTGCAGTATGTTGCTGATTACATAGTTAATTGATCAGACTGCTTGTGTTAGGTGTTTGATGGCTTTGTTGGTGAAGTATGTAGTTAGCTTGAGTTGACTGATTGGTTGGGTTAATTGCTGCTTGTCCTGCTGCCAGCTGTTGCCTTTTAATCTTTCAGTGGATTTTATCTTTAATTTGTTTATTAACTGCACTTATAAAGTGTGGACCTAGCCATTTGGACAGCAATACGTTTAACAGCAAACAAACGAGGATGCTATAACAATAGAGGAAAACCTATACAAGAGAGGTGAGCTACAGTTGACTCAAGTCTTAGGTGGTGTATGGGAAAGGACAGGGCTTCAAAAATGGAAATGCTTAAGCTTGATTCATAAGAAAAACGTTAGATGGTAGGGTACATCTATCTCGTTGCTCTATTTGTTTAATGCCTTTTGTGATCTCAAGCTGTGCACTGCAAAAGAGGTCAGGGCAAACTGGCCATTTAATTGTAAGCATGGATTTCTGTTTGATGCCAACTGTTTCCACATAAATTCAGTTTTTTTCTTCTCATGCCTCCATTTTTCCGTAGAAGAAACATAAAGGAACGGGCAGAGACGTTCTGAGGCATCACCTCAAAGTCACCATAGTTCAGTCATACATAATATCCACACTTGCATTATGTGTACTTTTTGCAGTAAGTCTGCTGCTCTGTAATTCGTTAGCCGTAGAACATAAACTCACTGGGCGTCTCTCCAGGCCCTTTTACTCTATACAGCAAACCTGAAAAGAGAGGCATATTCTCCTCATATCATCCATTTCACAGTGTGCATGAATACCTTTTATGGTTTAATGGCGTAAGCTTTCCCCTATCTCAATGTCACAGACAATGGCCCACTGAAGTGGGTCTGCATTGACAACCTGTCTGCTCGTGACGCGTCTGGACCCAGAGAGGGTTCTTCTCTTCCTGGGATTTTCCGTCAGTGAACCAGTTTTGAGCAATGCCTTTAGAGCATCTCAATGCAACTTCAAATAAATAACTTGTCATCGTAATGCAGTCAGATTGACATTCCCGGAATCAGTCTCTGAGTGCATCGAACTATGCCCCTGTGGGTGTTTCTTTATCCAGGTTTGAATATTTGAATATCTTGTCATTTTCCCTGTGAGGATTGCTCTCCTCCCAACATTTGACCTTAGTACGGGCATGATACCAGGAGCCTAAGACCTCTTTCTTGCCTATGATGATAGAGATCCCAATTAGTGATCTAAAGCCCGAACTATCCAGATGTGATTTTCTTTAGAAAGGGCTCCCCAAGAGAAATTGACTTGACCTCAAGTCCAATACAGCCTATTTCTTTCCCTTCCTGACTCTAACTTGTAACTGCCCCCAGCTTTCAGCCAAACCAACTTCAGTATTCTGCTGTGACATCACAGGCACTGTCCAAGGGTGGATGGAGTCACAAAGTCAACTCAGACTGAACACATAGTACTACTCCTCCAAACACAAAGAAAATATTATAGGTTCAGGCAAGCTTTCACCCAAAAAAAGATTCCATAAGTGACTGTAACTTATGGGTTACTTATGGTTTTCCGATTTGCTAAATTTGTTGCTGGATGATTGAATGGCTGTCCATTTAGTGAATAGCTAGTTTGGTATGTCATTCGGAAGAAACACAGGAATGTATGCTTACTGAAACCCTGGAGCATTGGCCTATATAAATTGGGCCTGTAGAAAATTGATCCTGGAAATAATCCCCTGTAAAAATGCCACCGGACATAACTAGAGGTAACAGCCCAGAGCCCGATAAAACCAAACAGGTACCTGATGGCTGTACGATTCAGCTATTCAGGAGCATTGGTGCAGATGGATTATTTCCAGAATCAATTTTCTACAGGCCCAGTTTATATAGGCCCTTGCTCCAATGTTTCAGTAAGTGTACGTTCCTGTTTTTCTTTCAGTGATGGACCACTATACTATTTGCCACCCGTTGTTGGGACTTCACTTTTTATTTGTACTTTTGGCCTGACTGCACACATTTCCTCTTTTTATACAGATTTGATCGATCCCTTTAAGTAATGTAAGTAAACATTCCCTTGCTTTCTTTTTGAAACCTTTTTCCTTGATTTTTTAATTCTTGTGCCCAGCTTTTTGTTTTTTTCAGAAATTACGCCCTTTCTCATTTCATTTTCCTTGTCCTGATGATGACCTGTTCATTCTTCTGGGTCGAAACGCGTACGACAATTGGAAATGGATTGATACCCTTTGAAATAAAGTTATTGCATTTGTTATTTCGATGATCTTGGAAGATGCAGATGACCATAGATTTCTGGTTGATATATAATATGGGGCAAAACTCTGTATCTACAAGGGCTTTTCTTCCATAATGCTGTTTGTACAACACAGAGAACCTGAATCTTGCATCTATTCTATTCTATGAGTCTTGTAAGGAGCATGGCTACCAGAAGGCCTCCCAGCGCTAGAACAGTCATCATTGTCACCAGCTCACTGGCAAGAACTAAATACTGTAAAGCCATCTTTTCAAGTCCTTACAAAAGGAGAACTCGTTGGACAGCTGGCGTAGGCCAAGGGGAAGAGTGTACTACAGTTTGGGGACCTTATGGGGAAAATGAACCGCCACCCCAACGAGATCTACTAAACTTGGGAACCTGTAGTAGGTGTACTGAGGAAGATCTGAGTGACCTTCCGGGAATATTAGGAGTGACTAGTGATCTTAATAGAGTGGGACCTCTCGTGTGGAGTGATCTATGCAAGATGCATAAGGCCTTAAATTTAACCTGTTGCATGACTGGGAGCCGATAGAGATCCTTCAAAGCCTTTTTTTGCGGACAGATGTCTAGGGAGATGCATCAGAAGCCGAGAGGCGGCATTTTGTATGATCTGAAGCCCCTTTGTCACATAACGAGAGGAGCCAAGATAAAGGACATTACCATAATCAAGGCGTGAGATGATGAGAGCCTGGGTAATTAGTCTCCTGGCTAGGAAAGAGAGATGATTTAATACCTTTCTTAGCAGTCTCAGAATACCAAAGCAAATGGCTGCAAGTTTTTTTGCTTGGTGCTCCATGGTAGGACTAGAATCTAGCCACATTCCAAGGCTCTTTATCACCACTTTGGGGCTAGGGACTCTCTCCAGACAGTCAGGCGCTTGAGATGGAATTTTCTTGCTAAAATTCTTGCCCAGTAACTTGACCTCAGTCTTATCTTCTTTGAGTTTCAGGTGATCGTTAGCTACCCATTTGGTCACCTATTGAAGACAGAGGGGCCAGTCTGAGGTGATTAGAGCTGGGCTCGGGGGAAATAGAAATCACCAGCTGGGTGTTGTCGACATAGGAAACCAGTAACAACCCAAAAGGGCAGACGATTTCAGCCAGCGGGTACATATAAAGATTAAAAAGAGTGGGGCTCAGGGAGGACCCTGCGGCACCCTGCAGCACTGAGGGAGACTGTAAGTACCAGGAATGGTCAAGCACCTGGAATGTTCTATTCTTCAAAACAGAAGAGCGCCAATTCAAGGCACGGCCGACGACACCCACTTTTAATATCCTGTGGATAAGTGTGGCATCTACTGACAGCCAAAAATGTATATACCTTCTCTTCACAAGCTCACTCTTTCAGAGGTTTAGGCACAGTCTTACTGCAGGATTCGGTTAGGCTTTTTTTTTTAAATTAAAATTTTTTTTTTTTTAGAAGTGCCATAATAACACATTGCTATATTCCAGCCTTGCCATGTCTAAGATTCTTGTCAGTTCCATCTAACGAGTGCAGTGGAGTAAGGCCACAATCTTACGGAGCAAAGATAGCTGCAAATTTATACCCTTGACCACAGAACCAATTTGAGTTGAAAAAGACATGTCAGCAGCTCAAACTCCAAAGTGTTTTGCATTGTGGATGTGAGGGTTGGGCTTCCGAAATTCTGTGCCCATTCAAGAGGGATGAATTTCTGGTCTGTTGCACCAAAAACAACGATCTCAGTCTTTACTTCCTTCAAGCACAGGTCATTTCCTTGCATCCAGTGATGTAAGTGATTAAGGCAGGTTGTGATTTTATACCTGCCTTCGTGGGACTTCTTCAGTCGGATGTGTATCTGCGTGGCTTTGGCAGACGTTTGAAAGTGTGTACCACATGTAGTTGTAGGACCGGGACTAGGGGACAAATATATAACTTGAGCAGTAATGGTGAAAGTGCTGAGCACTCAGGTACTCCATAGGACACTTTCTGATTAATTGATGTTGCCAACTCCATTTTTATTTTTTAGATGCAGTGAGGAGTGGATCCAATTTAAGGCTCCCTAGGGGGTCCCTGCCAAGCCCTGGAGCCTTTTCAAAAGCATTGTGTGCTTAATTATGCAGTATGCAGCTGCGTGGTCGTGTAGAATCCGAGACGATTGCCAACCTTAATGCATTGCCAAGAGGATTTATTCCATAAGGTTGGCCGGTGTTCTTTTGGTGCTTTTTCAGGGTTGGACCCATACCTGGTGCTCATGTAGAAGGCAGTTGTTCTACCTGGAAGTGAATGCAGAATAAATTGAATTGCATAGGTGGAAACGGAACTAGAGGTGTTGCCCTCATATGATCAAATTTTTCTATTGTATGCTAAGATATTAGTATTTGCATAGCTCATATTTTACCATTGTTATGGTCTCGTAGCACTGTCGGTGGAGCAATAACATTTCAACTTGTTCCGACTTTATCATCGCAGACTGGAGGCTGATTGTATGTGTGATGATATATTAGTAATAATGTGTCTTGTCCAAACCTGGTAAAAAAATTGTTCATTGTTTTCTTGTGTGACCTTCCCATAATATTCATTTTTTTCAAGGTATATCAATGAAAAACTAAGACTAAGGAAAAGCTAATGCTAAATAGAAGATAACCTATGCATCAAAACACTTTGTATTTTTATTCATAAGGAAGCAACCATTTTCTTTTCAGTGGGACTTGAGCAATCAATTAAGGGGTTCTCCTGATTGGTGAACGGAAGTGTCAAGGTTCAGCAGAGCTCAGATTTTCATGGTAGCGCTGCTTAATTTGAGCTGGTGGTTTCCGGTACTCGGTGCCGGCACTTAATTGTCAGCACCGGCTCTAGTGACAGGCCGCCACATGGGGGCGCTGTTTGTTTATTGTTCAGATGAGCACAACAGGGTTTGTTTACGTAATTATTATAGCTTTGGATGGCCTAGAATAGGCTGAATTGTCACACTGGAAGGAGTGTGATGGTTACTAGTTGTGTTGATACTGTCATTGGCTGAACTAACGGGGGCAATGGGTGGTTCAGGCTGCAGTGGCTAAAGGCAAGAAGGGGGATGGGAGCACACTGCTTCACCTCCCAGCACAGTTCGCCCCTTAGCATCCTGGTAAATGCAGTTCAGTTTAAATACTTACTTGAATTTTTGTAGAACTGTTTCACCAAAATTGGTGCAGGTTAGTGCTGTTAATCTCTAGACACATGTTTTTCTGGATATTATCCTTCATCAGTAGAGATAAAAACGAAATTCAAATTTATCTGGGGTTGCTGAGAAAGTTGCCACAATCCTCTCAGGTCTCTGTACCTCTCCCTGGCGCACAGGTGCATCTCCAAGAGCTCGTCAGCTCGGTGACTCAAGGGAGCCTTTTTAAACAGAAGGGGGATGGGAGCACACTGCTTCACCTCCCAGCACAGTTCGCCCCTTAGCATCCTGGTAAATGCAGTTCAGCTTAAATGCTTACTTGAATTTTTGTAGAAGTGTTTCACCAAAGTTGGTGCAGGTTAGTGCTGTTAATCTCTAGACACACGTGTTTCTGGATATTATCCTTCATCAGTAGAGATAAAAAACGAAATTCAAATTCATCTGGGGTTGCTGAGAAAGCTGCCACAATTCTCTAAAGGCCCTGGCACTTAAGTTTTCTTTTTTTTACAAATTAAGCATTGGAGAAGGATGTCTTTTCCAAAGATGTCGAAAAGCACCTCGCAGAAAACGGGGCTACAACACAGCGAGTGGTCATGCCTTTTGGAAAAGTTTGGATGATACTGTATAGCTTTTTTAGGTTGAGCCTAGCGCAGCGCGCATGCACTGCTCTGCGAGGCTTCTTGTAAGTACTTTAAACTACTCTGTGTGGGTCTGACTCCCCCCACGCATGTGGTTAGCTTTTGCGTGTGTCTTTCAAAAATGAAAGCACGCAAATGGCTAAAGGCGGGCGCATGTCCCACCTCTTTTTTTAATGTTCACTCCCACGGCGTTATGCTCTCGGGAGCGAGCAGCGGCGCGCAGGGCGGCAGCTGCATTCCTCGTATGTCAGGTTACCGTGCTTTCTCTTTCGCTTGCAATCTGACTGAATGTCCAGTGCTGTATGCCTTTCACAGACAGCGTCTTCCCTTCGACTCGTTGTCTCCTTTTTACAAACACCATCTAGGCACAATACTCTCTACCCCAACCCTCCCGGAATTTTACGGCACAACTTCAGACTGACTGACTCTGCCCTTAACCTTCATACCTTCCACAGATGCTACACTAACATGTGACTGGCTGCGCAGTGCTGCCAACGTGCCTCTTATTGCCACAACAATATGCTGCGATTGACTTTCCACAACATAACAAGCTTTTAATTGGCTGGGCAAGCGACGGACTCTTCCCTACCCCTTCACAGGCACAAACATGACACCAGTGACGTGGTGCCAGTGCTAAATGACTTTTCTGTGCCAATAACAGCCCTTCGAACGTTTGGCGTTGATGACAAAGGCTAAAGATTTATTTTCACGCCCGATTTGCTGCTGTTGGGCGGAGTGTTTCGACCGGAGGGTGGCGTGACTGCTCCTCTGCCCTTGCAGATGCCTGGTGTCCTTGGGGCGCACTTCTCCCGCATTTTGCCCTGATAACGACACCCTCATCCACTCTGGTGGGACTCCAAGTCCCAGAGTGCAACGGCTGGCCCCAAATCCATCGCAGCTGAGTGGGAGGTGTTACCTGAGCCCACTTAAGCGCTGCTCACATCCCGCGGCGCGGGACGCGCCCGGGCCGCGCCCGTGCCAAGGGCGGGCCCGTCCTGCGCCCGTCAGTGACAGGAGGAGGCAGGGCTGGGCCACATCCCTTTCGTCCATTCTTGCAATGATCGCCAAAAGGGGTAAGACTTTTTGACTCTCCTGTGGACCATTGCACTGTCCAGGCGTTCCAATCACACCCAGGTTATCACCTGTCAGAGTTGTTATGTCAGCTGCTTAATCTTCTGGCTGTGACTGTGAGATCACATTACCAAGTGTTGACATTAGCCCGGGTCCCTATAACATTGGGACTGCTGCATAAACTGGATATCCTGGCAGAAGCTTGGTTACTGTAACATGTGATGGTCGTTTAAAAACAGTTTATCAGTGTGGGCGGCGGTATTCTTTATTCCGTTCCAGCACCAGTTGAAAGCATTCATTGCATATTTATATAAGGGTGTGGTCAACGTATTGGTCGGGAGGTGGAGTTGCATCTGGACACATAATGGGGAAACGTTTATGTCCACCTAAATCTAAAACCACTAGTGCTCCTATACTCCCTCCCACCTCGATTGACAAAATGCTGCAGAAAGCTATAGGGGCGGTCAACACAGAAATTGAGCGTACAGAAAGGCGGTTGTCACTCACACCCGACCTATGCGCACCAATGGTTGATCCTTCTACTCTGTTAATCCCCTTACAATCCCCCCAAGGAATTACCCTCTATGCCTCCCCGAGATGCTCCAATTAAAAAAACGACCAGCAAAAGCAGAACCACAACTAGTATCCCAAAGCAGGGGAAACGTAAACAAACATCTGAGGCAGGTCCCAAAAGAAAGAAACTGTGCGGGGAGGCTATAGTTAGCATTCAGGAGGGCGAGGGACAGGAACAACGTCAAAGCAGTCCTTTACCCCCCAGTACAGGTCTGAATCCTTCCCCTTGGGCACTAAATATGATGACAGAATTAAAGAATCAATTAAGATTCATGATCAAAGAAGAACTGGCCCCTTTATTTAATCGTTTAGATAAATTAATTGCTGTGGGGGAGAGTAGATCACCAAATCTGAACTCTGACCCTGCCCGCCCAATAGGAAGAGGGACAAACATGGGCGGCCAGGCGGGCACTCCTGACCCAACACCTCCGACGGGTTGGGTGGAGAGGCTTCTGCAGGCTCCACCACAACCCAAGAGATTAGGGACTCGAGTGCCAATAACCAACAGCCTAGCACGAGTTCAAACCTGGCTACTGGGCCACAGACAATTTCACCCCATCCCAGGGACACGGTTAAAACTATTCCCCTATTACATGGGTCTAGTGGGAACTTGAGTGGGCAGGCAGCAACAGAATGCATAGATGTCAGGCCTGAATCAGTAAATTTGCCGTGTATAAATCTACCCCCAGCCTGTTCCCCGTACGTAGTTGTACTGGTGGGAATTCCCGGAATTCCCTCCAATAAAAGGGAAACTCAATTCGATCTTAGAAATAAGTGTCTCTCTTGGTTAGTAAAGCATAGGCAGTTTGACTATGGTAGAGCAGGGGAAATTTTGACGGTACGCCGAGTCAGCTGGGTGGGTAATCGGCAAAAACCAGTTTTAGGGGATTGCGTAATCATTAATTTAAAAAATCCCAATACCGTGACCCACCTTCACAACCAGATTATGAATCACCAGGACACAGTGACAGGAATTAGACTCCACCCCTTAGAGTTCTTCTACCCCCAGTATCAAATGCCCTTAAGGGGTTATATTCCCCCCCCTTTCCCAAGTTGGCACCTAAGACCCATAATGGAGGGTGGTAGGAAAGTGCCCCCTACTTCTCTATTATATAACATCCCAGTTACCAACAGACACGGACATCTGGAGGAGGTAGACTGACATGAGGAGGGCCCAATGGTGGACAGGCCTCCTGGTATGCAGGAGCGGGTTCCTGATTCGGGAATGAGCGGTGGATCAAGGGCAGAAATATTGGCTATTACTACAGACTCCACACAGATGATCGAATCAGCAGGTTGGGGGTCACAAATTAATGGGCCCTCTTGCACCCTATTACCTGCCCTGGCGAACAATATACCTAGGGAGAGTGAGCGCATATATCCAATAGTTAGAAATCATCTGACCCCACCAATGGATACTAATATGCCATGTATTAGAGTGCGAAAGGCGATAGATGGGAATAGTGGGTCGGTCAATAGCTCCAAGTTAGCCCACGAAATCGTCCATGAGCCCAGGGACTCAAGCGTGAGGGGTATGCCGAGTGACAATGTGGGGCAAATTGTGGGCGAGTTAAAACTTGTCTCATGGAATATAGCTGGTCTGGCTGGCAAATTACGGGATGAGCAGTGGCTCCTTTACATTAGAAATTTCCACATAATCTGCTTACAGGAAACTTGGGAGCCAGTAAATAGAGTTTTCCTAGAAGGGTACAAAACGTTTTTTTGCCCGGCAAAACGGTCTAATGTTGGTAGAGCAAGGGGGGGTTTAACTATGTTTATAGACTTAAGGATCCAGGGTAGGTGGAAGCCTATGCCAGGAGATTCAGAGGTTTTACAGGGCCTAACCCTGGCTAGTAACACATATCGCCTAGCAATTATCAATTTTTACAACGCACAGTCAAACACACAGGGATCACATTCCTTGGATGAATTGAGCAGTCGGTTGGGAAAGCTGCAATCTGAGAATCAAGCCCATGCACAGCTAGTATTAGCTGGAGACTTTAACTGCCACTTGTGTCCCAATTTGAGGACGAGCGAGGGTGACTGGTCGACTTGCACATTGGAAAAGGGACCACACATGGAACATACTCAGCCTGGACGGTAATTGAGTGTCCTTTTAAGCCTTTATGGTCTAATCCACACCATGGACCTGATAGTCTCACGCCCAGATCTAAATGTGCCTCCTACTTATAAGGGTAGAGGCTGTGCTTTATTTATTGATTTTATTTTTGGTTCTCATTTAGTGAGGAGGTTTATTATCGGTTTCAATATCAGCAATAGCATATATAGCAACCATAACCCCCTAATTCTATTACTCGTTGCCCCTCATAGCCACCCTGTGGCATGTAGACTAAGGGGGGGGACATTGTCAGCTACTGATCAAGGTAGGCGGCTACGTTGGGCGCAGGTGGACACTGTCGCTTTCAATAAATCCCTTTTTAGTAGAGGTCAGCAGGAGATCCAGAAATGTTTAGACTTAGAAGTCCAGGATTGTGAAGTAGTTAAGACATTCACAGCCATTGCACAACTAGTGGATAGCTTACTAAAGGTACCTGTATCCTCTGGCTGTGGGGAGGATCCAAGATGGTTCGATGAGCAATGTTCGCAGGCCCACAGAGCCCTGAAGAAGGCCCTGAAACAATTACCCAGAGATAGGGGGCAGATTGCGACATGCCGTAAAACGTATAAGCAAGCAGTCAGGACGCGTAAGCGCCAATTACAGACGAAGGCTTGGGAAGATCTAGAGGAGGCTGCCGAGCTAAAAGACTCCACTCGATTTTGGAAAGTCATCAATAGCCCATGCTTTAAAGATTCTAATTGCCCGAACTTGTCTCATAATATCTTGCCGGAGCAGTGGTAGGGTCATTTTGAGGGTCTATATAATCAGCCCGCAAGGGAGTATGAACAGCAGATATCGCCCATTATCCCGTCCACAGACGTAACTGTTTTCTCCTTAGAGGAGGTTAGGCTAGGAATAGATTATCTTACACAGAATAAAGCCCCGGGCCCTGACGGGATCCCGCCCGACCTCTTTAGGAGTAATCCAGAGGTATGGGCACCCATTTTGGTGAGGGTCCTCAATGCTGCAGTTGAAACAGGTATGTCCCCATCATGGCCTACGGCAACCATTGTCCCGATTTTTAAAAAAGGGGACAGGGATAGTCCGCTTTGCTACCGCCCAATATCCCTGATTGACATGACAGTCAAGGTACTGGGTCATGTGGTTCTGAATAGACTGGCGGATTGGGCAGAGACTCACAGTATAATAACGGATGTCCAATATGGGTTTCGGGCGGGGAAATCAACGGCGGACCAATGTCTAAACCTTTATCTTGTTGCTTCAAAGTACACCATGGCTAAGTCGGGGGCACTCTACCTAGCCTTTATGGATCTTACTGCAGCATTTGACCGAGTCAATCGCTGCAAGCTCTGGAATCTAATGAGAACGTTGGGCGTGGATCCGGGCTTGATTAATATCCTAATGGCACTTCATTCAAACACATCTGCTGCGGTAAGGTACACGCAAGAGGGGAACGTCACAGACCATTTTAAGTGCACGAGTGGGGTGAGACAGGGCTGTATTTTAGCACCCTTTTTAGTCACACTATATATTAACGGCCTGGATCGAGCACTAACCACATTAGAAACAGACACCCTGAAAGTTGGCTCAAGACAAGTTCCCGTCCTTCTCTACGGAGACGATGCGGTTCTCCTGGCCCGCACGCCAAAGGGCTTGCAGCTTTTGCTTGATGGATTTGTAGGGTTCATGAATGACATGGACTTGTCCCCTAACCTCTCGAAATCCTACATAATGGAGATGGGGAAGAAGAGCTGGAAGACAAATACTTATACAGTAGGCCCGCACACCCTCGGGAAAGTACCCGCCTTCTCATACCTGGGCATCCTGTTTGACCAGAAATTGGGTTTTAAGCAGCTACTAGAGGCAAAATGCCTTGAGCTGACAAGGTCAACCGGAGCGATTAGTAGCTTTGCTCACAGATTAGGTAAATGGTCACCTGGGACAATAATGAAACTTTATAATTCTTTTTGTTGCTCCAAAGTAGTATATGGAAGTGAGGTCTGGGGATTTATGAAAACAAATAAATTACAAACTGCTGAAAATCTTTATCTTAGGCGATTGTTGAAAGTCCTGCGGAGTACCCCTGCTTTTATTGTTCATGAGGAGTTGGGCTCAAAATGTATTGCCGATATGGTGGCCGTGAAACCCCTCCTGTGGTGGGTGAATATTTGGTCAAACGTAGACACAGGTTTCAACCGGCAAGTTGTACAGGACTGTCTCTCATTGGATCATGCACTGAAAATTCCTTGGCTGAAATACATAAAAGATGCCTTCACTATGTTAGGTAGATCAGACCTGTTCTCTCACCCAGACAAGGCTTGTTCACGGGATAAAGCGTCCATTAAGGCCCTGTTCTTTAAATATGCCTTGGCACATAGGGAGGAAAAGGAACTGATGAAACCCTCGATTAGAGACTACATTTTAGTGACGTCAACACAAGGCATGAAACCATACCTATCTTTTATATTTAGTGCCCATGATCGTTTTTTAATCACACGGTTCAGATTGAACCTTCTTCATCACCTATTAGCAGTACCTTCAGGGTATATGGCCAAGGATGTTCAAAGAGGGCCCTGTGGCTGCGACAGTAGGTCTCCTCAGGATACCCTACACTTTGTTCTCCTGTGTCCATATTACTCGCACCCGAGGAGAAGATTTCTGAAGGGGCTTCTCAGGGAACGTAGATTCAAGCAGGCCCGTGTGGCTCTGCTGTTTTTAAAACTGTCTTCAGACGTTGCCACCCTTTTCTGTGTCTCTAATTTCTTAAGAACTGCTTTAAAGCTAAGACTTACCAGGGGCACTTGAAAGGGGAAGATTCTTTTTAAGGCTGTTTTATAGCTTTTGAGCACTGTTTTTACCATAAGTTTCCTTTTTTTTTAAATTGTTGTGGTGGTAACATTCCCTTATGACCTTTGCTTAATACTGATGTGTTGATGAAATTGTATCTTTTATGGACATATTTTATATGCCGAATAAAGATTATTATTATTATTATTATTATTTTCACAATAATACATGCGCTTAAATTTGTGCACGCAATGACAACAATTTCCTTCATTTTTATGATCATTATGTTTCATTTTCATACTATTAGTCCTCCGTATATAGACGTCGTACATCCTAACATTAAAATGTAATGGAAGAGGTAAAATTGATGTTTTATGCAGGGGCAGATTAAGTGATTTGCCCAGAATCACCGGATGTTGAGCCGGCCTCGGGACTGACAAATGATTCACTATCGTTGTCTTCTTTTTACAAACACCATCTAGGCACGATACTCTCTACCCCAACCCTCCCTCTACAACATACCTTAAAAACATTGCCAATAGCTCTCACTAAACACTTATAACGTCCCAAAGGCGAGACCTATTGGTCATGCCAATGCTTGTTTTTATTTGTTTCCCTCGTCGCAGTATGTCGAATCAAACCCCCCACACCCTTACCTGCACGGGCCACGCCTGAATATACATGATAACGTTTGGTTAGGTTACTGGCATTAGTATAGGGCTTTCTGCCATTGTTGTGGCGACGCAGGAATTTCTTGGCGCTCTGTCACGAGGAACGATCGTTTGATCATGTTTGTTGGTGCTTGGCTGTGTGGTTAGTAGAAAATATGTTCACTGCTTAGTATTTTAGTGGTTTGTGTACGTTATTGTGAAATTAAAATGCGTTCTTTATAGGAAGATGTTTTACGCGTGTTTGTCTACAAACTGAAAGCAGTAGAGAAGAGGTTTGTTGCAATTAAACCCATTATGCCGCACCTGGGCACATGCTGGCAAAAGTGCCACTACTTATTAACCTACATATTTCTTCCGCTCCGAGGATTATTTTCTTTGAATCATTCTCGCCACACCTTTGCTTTTATACTGTTGTCTTTTTAAAGATGAATGGCTGAAATTTCCCCGAAGGGGACTCGGCCTGTTAAAACAGAGCACTTTTCCAGCAGCCTGTGTGGGAGATGTGCATTTAAGTTTTGTGGCGTTTAGTCAGGTTTGGATTTAGGAGCATGTAATTAAGTGATCCGCTAATTACTATATTTTTCAGATTTTGAAAAGCCGGCTAAGCTTGTTTCGTGAGATTTGAGAAGTACCGTGTTTGTCTGGTTGGTCCAGGGTTTGTGTTTAATGCGTTTGTACTTCTCTCGTTGACGTGTGTGCACCTGCCCCAGCGTGACGTCGTTATAATGATGGCAGTTCCAGTGAGATATCACTCGAGTGAAGGCATCTCCCACTGTGATGTCACCGTCGTTTAAGGCAGTCCTCCTGCGATGTCACTGCTGTAATGGAGCCCCAGTGTGATGTCACTGCAGTAAAGGCAGCCTCTGAATGATGACGCACTGCAGTGAAATCAGCCGCACTGTGATGCCACTACATTAAAATCAGTACCAGGGTGATGTCACTGCAATAAGAACAGCCGGAAGTGAGCTGTCGCTGCAGTGAGGGTAATGCTCTGTGTGAGGTGTATGCAGTCATAATGTGATGTCACGGCCAGGTCCCAGTGTGATCTCAGTTGAGTGACAGCCGCTCCTGGTGTGATGTCTCTGCAGTGAGGCATCCCTCAGTAAGTTACCATTCAATGTAGGTCCGTTACAGCTGCGGTTTCACTACAGGGAGGGCAGGTTTCTGTACTGTCCCTACAGTAATGGCCGACGCAGCGTGACGTCACTGTACCGTACTGAGGCCAGCTCCCAGGTATATGTGGTGTTCTCAAGCATTCCTAAGCAGAGAATGGCACATGCTTTGTAAGCTGGTGTTAGTTCCAGAACTTGGAATGTGGTGATGGTTACCAAGCACTGCTCGAATGTGTTGTGGTAGTTGCTCCTGACTCGATGCTGGATGGGGTCTACTTATATGTAACCTGCAATAAACTTCATCTTCACCTCAAGCGCCTCTTTCTACTCATTTCTACGAGGCACACCTCCTCATTTTGGCGACGACCCAGAACTCACGCAACTTCGAAGGTTAGACCCCAACAGCACTCCCACAGCTCGAAAAGACAAAAGCTCAACTGACCTCACCAATCAGAAAACGGACCGCCACAGAGTCTACGAAGGACCAACACACCGTCCAAAAACCAGCAAAAGGCAAAAGGAACAACTCATCCTCACCCGCTTTGTCGACACAAAGCCAACCCAAGTCAAGTACGGAGCAAAAGAGAGTAAGGAGGACTGAGCACAACCAAAAAGACTCAAGTAAGGAGCAAGGGGGGAAGGAGGACCCCTACCTGTTAGTCTACCCAAACCGGGGCCCCGGTCGTGTCTCCTTATTCTGGCCCGTAGTGGTGGCAGCTTCCTCCATTTACGTGCTTTCCCCAGCGGATCGCGTGCAGGCGCGCGCGCCTCCCCAGCCTGTCCTGCCTGACCCTCGACGACGCAACGTGACGCACATGAACGCTGCGTGCGTGCGTCCAGTATCTTTCTCACCTCATGGTTGCTAGGCTGTCCCACGTTACCTAGCAACGTAAGACTCCTGTAAGGAAATCCCTTCATGCAGCAGTCGACAACGCGCTGACGCGCACAGCTTCCTACGCCGCTGCGCACAGCACTTATTCAGCTGGTCAGCTGTCTACAACACGCTGATGCGCACAGCTTTCTTCTTTGCCTGTAATTCATGTAGAAGTCGCCCCATCAGCTGTCTACAACGCGCTGATGCACACAGCGTTCTTCTTTGCCTATGATTTAGGTAGAAGTGCCCCGCACCTCTCCCTCTGTCTCTGGGCATTCTGTCAACAAAGTAAGAGTACTGTGATTCACAAATGGCAGTGCACAAGTGATAACCACACGCTGATGCACACAGCTTCATCTTTCCACATTTGCTACACTACTGTTCGAGTGTTCAGTGTGCACAGTTTGCTCTACTCAAAATTTGTTTGTGTTAAAGCACTAACAAGTGTATTTGATAACATTTTGGTTAATTCACGCAGGTAATTAACACACGCATTTCACTAAGGTTAACAAGAATAAAAACCCTTGTTTTAAAGACAAATAATGCAGAATGTCCCGGCACCACCGTTTTTCCTTTCTTCGCCAGGTGTCCCTCCAATATTGTGGCAGAAGTGGAAAAAGGTCTTCAATCACTACGCACGTGTTTGTGGTACCTCTCCAAGTGCTGAGCGTAAATCTTCTCTTCTAATGCATTGCTTAGGGTCGGAGGGGCAAGAAGTATTCGAACACCTTCCAGATCTCGCGGATAGTGAAGCAGCCTCCCTCAATGAGTATGAAATTTGTCTAAAGAAACTTGACCTTCACTATTTACCCAAAGTCAGCACGGTGCTGGAGCGATGGAACTTTGGAAGGAGAATGCAAAGAGAAGATGAATCCGTTGAACAATATGTCACAACCTTACGTAAATTGGCGTCAACCTGCAGCTTTGGGGCTAACCTGGAGGAGCGTCTCAGGGATCAGTTCATGTTAGGGTGTGCGCAAGATAAGACAAGGGATTCTCTTTGGCAAAAAGATAATCCCTCGCTGCATGAAGTCATCACAATAGCCAAGAGTCATGAACTCTCCAAAGCGTGTATTGACACCATAAGGAAAGACACTACTCGGGTGAAAGGTGATCAAAGCGACGTTAAAGTTGTGGCGGAGAAGTCAATTAAGCCTAAGGTTCTTGCTGATCAAAGACAATATGTTCAACCTCAGAGGTTCACATATGACAATCATAAAACCAACCAAAAACCATGGACCAGGAAACAATCCTATGGGAAGTGCTACAGGTGTGGGGACTCAGGTCACATGGCAGATTACAAAAATTGCCCGGGTAGGAGAGCATCGTGCAAAGTCTGTGGGAAAAAGGGACATGTTTCAAAATGTTGCAACTCTGGCAACTTTAATGCCAACAAGACTGTGAAGGAAGTTGACTTTGATGTATATGACTCTGATGAGTTTGTAATTAGTCAAGTCAAGGGAACGGAACCTGATGGTCCCTATGAAGATGTTATGATAAACGATGCGGTAGTCAACATGCTGTTTGACTCGGGTGCTAAAATCACGTTGGTTCCAAAGGTGTTCTATGTTGAGCACCTACATGGTAAGGTTGCTCTTGAGAAACCCGACATTAGGCCCAAAGGTTATGGAGGGGTTCCGATAGATTTGTTTGGGTACTTTTGGGGCGTGATAAATTACAAAGGGAGAGTCGTTTCTGGAAAGATTTATGTGTCCATGAAAGGGGACTCTCTCATTAGTTGGCTTCACCAAAGGGACCTTAACGTTTTTCTGGATCCCAACGAAATTCCGCAAGTCCGTCTAAAAGAAGTTACCTCTGTAAAAGTGGTCAATAGCTTTGAAAATGAGTTAGTTAAGGAATTCCCTGCGGTGTTTGCGAATGAGTTAGGATGTTGTAAGGATTATGTACACAAGATAAAACTAAAAGAGAATGTCGTTCCCAAGGTTGCTAAAGTCAGATCAGTACCTCTCCTGGTGAGAGATAATATGAAAAAAGAATTAGACAAACTACTAACGAAGGGTGTGATCGAAGAGGTAGAAGCGACAGAGTGGGTCAGTCCAGTCGTCATGGCACGGAAGGCCAACGGAGAGGCACGCCTCTGTGTGGACTTGAGAGAGCTCAACAGATCAGTAGTTGTGGATCATTTCCCATTGCCCAACATTGCTGAGATGTTGTGTTCCCTGGAAGGGGCCAAGCACTTCTCCTCGCTAGATCTGAGCTCCGCATACCACCAGGTGAAGCTGCACTCTTCTTCCCAAGACTACACGGCATTTGTCACACCGTTTGGCACCTTTAGGTTCCTGAGGATGCCTTTTGGCCTTATCTCTGCAGCGTCCGTGTTTCAGAGGGTGATGGAGGGCATTCTCAGAGGCCTAGGTGGTGTGAAGGTCTACCAAGACGACGTGCTAGTTTTCGGAGGTGATGCAGACGAACATAATCTGAGATTGAGAGCTGTCTTAAGTAAGCTAGAGAAAGCAGGTCTAACTCTACGGGCCGATAAATGCAAATTTAATGTGCTAGAGATTGAATATCTCGGGCACACAGTCTCAGGTGAAGGAATTAAGCCTAAGCAGTCTCTAGTGAATTGTATTCTTAGTCTGCGTTCTCCGTCCTGTAAAGATGAGCTCATTAAATTTTTGGGAATGGCGGAGTTTTACCACAAGTTCATTCAAGACTTTGCAGGAAAAACTTCGCATATGAGACTGTTGTTAAAAAAGGGTCAGAGTTTTCATGGTCGTTGGACTGTGAAAAGGAGTTCATCAGCATAAAAGATGAACTCAATGGTGCCACCTTCCTCAGTAGTTTTGACCCATCCAAACCTTCTACTCTTATGACTGACGCAAGCGCCACTGGTTTAGGAGCTGTGCTGTTACAAAAAACAAGTGGTGTAGAAAAGACGATTTTGTTCGTGAGCAGGCCTTTAAGGGGTGCAGAGTGTAACTACTCTGTAATTGAGAAGGAGGCGTTGGCAGTGTTTTGGGCTGTACGCAAGTTGCGAAAATTTTTGTGGGGGAAGAAGTTCACTATTTTATCAGATCATAAACCACTCAAAGAGGTGTTCACAAAGAAGGGAATAGATTTTGTGTCACACAGAATTCGTAAATGGGTGGTAGCGCTGCAAGAATTTAATTTTGATCTTTTGTATATACCTGGTTCAAACAATGTACTAGCAGACTGCTTGTCAAGGTTGGGGGGTAATGAAGTTGACCCGGTTGAAGAGTTTAACAATTTTGGAGGTGAAGATTTGGAAGAAGATGTCAACGTTTGCACAATTAGTGAAGGTGTTGTTTCGGAATCTGAATGGAAAGAGCACCTTTTGGATGATGAGATCTTGCAAAAAGTGATTGCAATGGTGAAGAATGGGTGGTGCGAAAAGAAAGACTGTGAGGTCGATATGAGAGGTTTTTGGCATGTCAAAGAAGATTTGGCTGTTGTTGATGGCGTGCTTATGCGTGGGAGCAAGCTCATTCCCCCACTGGTCCTGAGAGAAAAGTTGGTGGGGAGTGCCCATGCTTCACACATGGGTATAGCTAAGACTAAGGAAAGAGTCAGAGAAGGATTTTGGTGGCCCGCCATGGATGTTTCAATAGAGAGGCTGGTGCGTGAGTGTGCTGAGTGCGCAAATAGTGATAAGTCTTACAAATGCAGAACTCAACCAATGGTGGTGAGAGAACAAGCTGTTGCCCCGTGGTCTGACATCTCCTTAGACATTTTAGGTCCCATCAATCTGAAGGCACAGACTCGTTATCTCCTTGTGTGTGTTGACATGTTTTCACGGTGGCCAGAGATAAAGATTGTCAATTCGGTTGAATCTGATGTGGTTATAAAGTTCCTAGATGAGTTATTTGAGCGTGAAGGGTTTCCTTCTACTGTGCTGTCCGACAACGGGGTGCAGTTTACTTCACATTCAGTGGAGGAATTTCTGTCTGCAAGGGGCATTAAGCACAAAACAACCTCTCTCTATCATCCACAAAGTAATGGCGTGGTTGAGAGGTTTAACCGCGTCCTCAAAGAAGCTATACAGCAAGCAAGGTCATGTGGAGCGTGCTGGGAAGCGGCAGTAAAAAAAAAGGTGAGAGAGTATCGTTTCACTCCACACTCTTCTACGGGGGTGACTCCTTTTCGCCTTTTTAAAGGGAGGTTAGCAAATGTGGAGATCACTCCAGCGTGGATCTCTGGCAAAAGAGCTTTGGTGGATGAGAAGTTTGATTGTGTAGATGGGTGGAAGGACAAGGAACGAACTGGTATGATGAGAAGGAAAATTAGCTACGATCTAAGGAAGGCTGTGAAAAGGACCGTTGTTGCTGTTGGTGACTGGGTCAAGATCAGGTTACCAAGAAAAACACCTGGTATATCTAAATATAGTCGACCATTTCAGGTGGTCAAGGTGTTTAGAAATGCGGTGAGGACAAGTGATCACAAAATTTGGAATTTAGAAAGGGTAGTTAAATGTGGGGCGACTTCTGTGGGATGTTCAAGAGAAAGTGATCTTCAATCATCTAGTTGCAGTTCGAGACCTATACGGGTGAAACGGGTTCCTCTTCGTCTCCAAGATTGAGACTTGAAAGCGTTCCTCCTTTGTTTGTTTTTATCAAAGTTTTCTGTGATGTACAATGTTTTGTTTTGTTTATAAAGGGGGAGGTGATGTGGTGTTCTCAAGCATTCCTAAGCAGAGAATGGCACATGCTTTGTAAGCTGGTGTTAGTTCCAGAACTTGGAATGTGGTGATGGTTACCAAGCACTGCTCGAATGTGTTGTGGCAGTTGCTCCTGACTCGATGCTGGATGGGGTCTACTTATATGTAACCTGCAATAAACTTAATCTTCACCTCAAGCGCCTCTTTCTACTCATTTCTACGAGGCACACCTCCTCAGTATACCCCTTTGATTAAGTGTTTAAACATGACGAGGGGAGACATTCTGCACTTGTACACAGATAGTACCCCTTTAGTCGGCCGCTAGCCAGCACACGTGGTACGACAACGTGATATGGCGGAGTCCCGCTCCCTTACACAACAGGAGCCAATAACTGACCTCGGTCAGGACCGGACGCAGAGCAGGTGCATGCATTAAGGTCACTCCTCCTGTTTAAGGATCAGTCCTCTTCGTGATAGGAACTCAAAGGTCGTCAAAGACATGCAGAGTCACAAGCCTTTATCTTCAGACTTGTGTAAACCACAACACTGTGGTAATACGTGGACATCTAGCCGGGTCATTAAAGCCGGAGACCTACAGCTGTAATCCCAGAGGCCGTGACAGCAGGCTTGAAATGATGTCAACTGGCAGGATGCATTCCTAGCAGGGTTAAGCATACAAATCTCCAATTTGGCAGAAGGGAGATGCTTTTAGTAAGGGAATTTACTTAACATTTACATTCTCTGTTGATTTTCTGAGGGTAGCAACTCAAAACGTTCACATTTCTTTAACCTTAGAGATAGATTTAAGGAGCACATTTGAGGCAACACCTCTGTAGGAACGAGTGTGTAAATATTTATATGTAACTTAAAGCTAACTGCAGCTAATGGGACTAAGTCCAAGGAGAACCTCTCCAGTTGCCTATTCCTGTGCTAGTCTGGGGTTTGGCTTTTTAATGTAAGTAACAACGAGGAGGAACTCTCTAATAGGTGCTGATATTCCGGGCTTGGTCGATAGATGGTCCGTTTCTGAAATGGACTATGTATATTCTGAGAAGGCTGTGAGATGCCGTTAAGTATCAATATTTATTTATTTATGAGTTTTATATAGCACAAACTTGACCTGAAGGTATCAGAGCGCTTTACAGAGTACACATCACAACAATAACATGAGGTACATAGGGAGTAGATACAAATATATGGTAAAGCTAAAAAGAGTAAATGGTATACAGTGGGATATGTAAACAAAATATCAGCAAATACCCGAGTTGCATAAGACGTAGATAAAGATACATAGAAACATCAGTGGCGTAACAAACCTTGAAGGGCCGTCCCTGCAAGGTACATGGAGGGGCCCCCACTCCGGATTTTATCCAGAGCTGTCAGGCCAGAGTACTGTGCTGAGGGGGCCCCTTGCAGCTCGGGGGGCCCCTCCTGCTCTGCGGGGGCTGCTTGGGCCTGTGTTACGCAACTGAGCAACATTATATAAAAGAAGAATCCTATAGACAGTAGGATACAGGAATGCAAACCTTCGGAGATAGTTATGGTAGGGAGGTGCCCTGGTGGGAAGAGTAGATGCACAGTTTCCCCCCGAGGAAGTGAACGAACATGGCATCTTATTGCTTGCTTTCATGACAACTTAGCACTTTACAGAGTAGGCACAACAGCAAAAACACGAGGTACAGAGTAGATAAAAATATATAATGGCGGTAAAAAAGAGTAAACAAAATTCAGTGAGATAAGTAAAGAAAATATCAACAAGTACCCGAGTTACATAAAGTGTAAATAAAAAATAAATAGCAACAGTAAATCAACCTTGAGCTGATGGTTGATGGGTACAGTTCGGTTGGGCTCCTTGTACAGATTGAAGATGACTGAGGAGGGAATGGAGCCTTGAGGGAGTTCACTAGTCACTAGCAAATGATGGAAGTGAGATGTGTATATTTGGGTGTACTGTGATCGATATAGAAGTGACCCGCGGTGCAGAAGGCGTTAGCACCTGCTTGTGTACCCATGAAGCACTTCTTCGTTACAGAGGGCACCTTAGACACGGTGCGGAGTCGGACGCTACTGTAAGACTGGTCACATGAGGATAGTTTGCAACCATGTGTTTCGAAATGGTGTGCCTTTGGGATTACCTTACAGGGTGTCGGGAGGATCACTTCCCAGGTGGCCCACAGTCAGTGCTTAAGCCCTCTCCCGAGGGCATCCTTTGAGAGGGAGTATGAGGTTCAGGGAACCCCTCAGAACTGTTAGTGGTGCGGTCACACTTCGTGCTTTTATGTCAAGGAATCATTGGCCCTTTTTGATACACCTTCTCTACTATCACTTGTTGACTTTATGTTGGTCTTCGTTCATGTACAGCGCTGCACTGCCTTTTAGCTATGCTTGCGCAATAAAAATGCCATATACATACATACACATAGGCGTACAGTCAGTCTGCCGTCTGTAGTGACATATAGAGGGGAAGTTTGCTACCCCGTCCCCCTATATCATTTCCATGCTCTCTCAAGCACAGACGATCTTGCACTTGTGCTGAGTATAACACATGTTTTTGTAATCGGGACCCACTGTCCAAGTCCATGTTGGGTACTCACAAAAAAAATGTGTGCAGCGTCTTGAACTAGGATACTGAGATTGATACATAATTAGGCTCCAATGTTTTTGTAGTTAAACAGTTGCTGTGTTTATGCCATTGTTTTTATGTTTGGCGATGGGCCGGTAGTTGGGTAACTCGTCAGAGTCAAGGGTGGCATTGTTTTAGTAGTGGAAAGATTTTCCCTTCTTGATAGAGTGAGTGGAGATGCCTAGCTTGAGCGAGACACCGAATATGTTGGGGAGATGTCAGAGTGCTTCTCCGCTAATAGATGTTAGGCTGATGAGGGGAGAATGCCCCATCCTAAAACAAGAGAACCGCTCTTTCTCTCAGTGAAGATTGTACTCCAGGATAGACTACTTTCTTATTAGGGCCACACTGAGTGATACTCACAATATTGTATCCAACCCCGATAAGGCTCATAAAACTACTAAACTCCTTACGTGGCGTATACCGCAAAATGCGGAAAGGAAGCAATTCCTTTTTGTTATTTAACCCTAACACACCCTAGCGGTGTCATGCTTCATCATTGGGTTCACCCTGACTGCTAAAGGTCAGGGTGGGCTCGACCGTATTTCAGGGAGCTCTTAGGAGATGTAGGCCAGGGGGACTTAAAGATAAAAATCCTACTACAATCCCCAGGTATCCCTTTATTCACAGGGATGTAGTGGACGTTAAAAAGGATAAAGAAGGGTCTTCTTGGAGGTTATGGTCCTATGACCCTAATAGACTGCCAACATGTTTCAGCCCAAAAATTCAGTGGCCAAAAATGGTCCTGGGCTTTCGTCAGGGCACAACAGATATTCCCTCCCGGGTGTTGACCAAAATTTGGACCTATATATAGTGTTGAAGGTACAGAAAGCTGTATCCTTCGTGACAATAATAATAATGATAATAATAACAGCGGGGAGAATACTTATCTCCCTTCTTCTGAATATGAAAAAATTCCGCCCAATTAGAGAGGAATAATTGTATCTCATGGATCACGGTGGGGTAGCCTTGTAGTTAAACATACTCCAAAGGTCCTGCCCCGTGAAAAACCTATTTGGTATCCGTGTATCCCGGCATTGGCCAGTGAAGATTGTACTCCAGGATAGACTACTTTCTTATTAGGGCCACACTGAGTGATGCCTGAGAGACTGACCCAATAGGTAAAATGACATGCTGGTGTTCTTAGCGCTCTATGCTTTTCTTCATGTTAGATCTGTAGTTACAACTTCTCCTTATGACCCACTGTCCTGTTCGTATAGATACCCCAACAAGACTTTCTCACCGGAATAATCTAAAGAATCCGAGGTTCTCTGAGTCGGCCTTCTACTTCATCTTTGTGAGAACTCCAACTTTCTTGAAAGAACTGTGTCATTTCAATCACTCAAGTCCGGTCTTGGCAAAATGCTGTTGGTGACATGGCTATTCGGCTTCATTTGAAAGGTTGATATCCTGGAGTTGTAGTTTAAACTGAGCATTCATTTGTATTACCGAAACACAAGGTTATCTCGAAAGAACATTATCTCTGCTGTTAATGAATGTACGGCTAGCAAAAGAGCCATTGAAGAATCCATGCGAGGGAATGGGGACTCAGCCAACTTTGTGATACAGAAACGGATGGGAAAGTAAGGGCCCTATTTAGAGTTTAGCGGACGGGTTACTCCATCACAAACATGACTGATATCCCGTCTGCCTTATTCAAACTGAGCATTCATTTGCTTATACAGTCATTCGGAGAAAAACACAGGGCCATGTTACAAACATGCCACACATATTTGTTGAAGTGAAATTGCCAACATCTCTGCCATTATGGTCAATACTTAGAGCACATGATCGTTCATATATGAGAGTTATATTAGTGATCCGAAGAAAAAATGGAATTGGTAACAGTTTCCTCAATTTGTGCCATTTCAGACCTTGCTCAACAAATGCACATGGATACAAACATGCTTCAAGGGTGGGTCATGGCCAAAATGCTAATGGGACTAGTAGTTGAGATATTTCTACACTCAGCAGATTTGAAATACAGGAACACTGAGATCAGGTGAATACAAGCTGGGTAGAAAACCCGCAAATAGGCAATATTTGAAATTGATTATTACTTAACCATAAGCCCCTGGAATCCTCCTTGTCAAAGGGACTTTTGGTTCTTTAGAAATAGTCCTTGGATTGAGATCAAGCTGTACAAAACTGGAAATCTAAAATAACTAACACTCATAAGTATGAGCAGTCTGTACAAACTTTACTGCAAAACATGCTGATGTATTAATTCAGGTTTTGTAAATAGTCCACAAATTCGTAGCTTTTTTTCTATCGAAAGAGTATGAGAAAGGAGGCGTGCCAAGAAGGCAGCAACAATCTAGACCAGACACACAGACTAGCACCGATATGGATAGCCGCTTAATGTATGAGTGTCGGGCAGAGCCAAGAAGCCGTGGGCACTTGCCTTTTCAAGCTCTGCATGGAAGCCACCCAGAAAGACTTGCTAAGTCACTCCTTGCAGGCTGCCTCTCATACCCTGTGATTAAATGTGGCGCGCATGTGTGTTGACATGTTCCCACATGTGCAATGTGCCATTTAGCAACATGACACAATGCTGTTAAGAATCATTTAATACGCTACAAATCAGGCTCAAGTGTTTCTCCAATTAAAAGTATCTTTTGGCAGCACTTTCTGCATTTACCCACCAGAATAGTGTATGGTAATACTATGGAAAAATGTAATAATAATCATCACGTGGCCAAAATATAAAAAGCATGGCTTGAAATGGATCATATAGTCCAGGCGTTAACAGCGAGTAGCTCGGGAGCTACCAGTAGCTCTCCAGCAGCTCTCCAGCTCCCTGTGAGTAGCTCTCCTGTGTGCAGCCCAGGCTACTACTACAGAAATTTTTGATTGGTTGAAATATTATATGCATACCAAAATTGAAAAAAACATATTTTCGAAATGAAAATGTGTGTATTTTCAGAACTCAGAAAGTGTTGTTTGGAGTAAAATGGTTGAATATTCAAAATGTATTTAAAGCTATTATTTGAGTTGGAGAGATTTATTACTTAAGTTACTACCTTGGTGCCAGAGGTGTTGCAGCTACGGCTGTTATGTATTATCCATTTAGAGACACTCCAAATTGAAAATGCTTTTTTACTTTACTGCTTGCAACCTTACCTCATCCACTGGTGTGATCACTGCTGACATTCTTGGAGGGTGTGGTCACTACTACATCACTAATATTAGTAGCTCGGGATGATTTTCATTGAACATAAGTAGTTCTTGTTACAGAAAAGTTTGGAGACCCCTGATATAGTGCTTGCATATGATTTATGAGATTTATTCTATCGGCGAAAGAGGAATTGGTTGTTCCTTTTCCCAGCCAGCTGTTGCTCGGAAAACATATCATGAGGGCTTAATTAAAACTGTACTTTGGTTTCTCCTTTTAAAAAACAGTTATTTTGTAACATTTCTAGTTCTTGCGTGACCCTCTGTGCCTTGAGCCCAGTCCTCATTTCCTAGGGAAAAGGTTCCTTTCAGTATTTACATTTCCTCCGAGCCTTATATTGGTGCTGTTGTAAATGCAGCAGTTCAGGTTTACATCTTTGAAAACCTTCCTTCTGCCTTCTCTTCCTTACTATCTTTCTTACTTGTTTCCTTCTTCATTACACTCTTCCTTCTTTCTTACTACCTTTCCTTACCTTCCTCTCTTTTTCTTCCCTTCCTCTCTTCTTTCTTCCTTACTCCTTTCTCTTCTTTCTTCCTTCCTCTCTTCCTCCCTTCCTGTCTTCTTTCTTCCCTTCCTCTCTTCTTTCTTCCTTACCCCATTCCTCCCTTACTTCTTTCCTCTCTTCCTTCTTCCTTTCATCTTTCTTCTTCCTTCTTCCTTCCTCCCTTCCTCTTTCTTCTTCCTTCCTTCCTCCCTTTCTCCTTCCTTACTTTTTTCTTCTCTTCCTGTTTCTTTCTTTCTCTCTTTTTTCCTCTCAGACTTTTAAGTCCAGGACTGTGACTCATCAGCATTGTTTTACATTTCTCATGCAATACGCCCTTCTAGTAAAGGATGAAACATTGCATTTTCCCTTTTCTACCCTAACTTCGAGGCATAAAGCATAGATAAACAAAGCGCATCATGCCTTTCTATAAATAAATTTAGGCTTTGCATGAAATACCTGTATCCAAAAAGAATGTATTACCGAAACACAAGGTTATCCCGAAAGAGCATGATCTCTGCTGTTAGAACAGGTGAATGTACAGCCAGCAAAAGAGCCATTGAAGAATCCAAGAGCGGGAATGGTGACTCAGCCTACTTTGTGATACAGAAAAGGATGGGAAAGTAACGGACGGGTTACTCCATCACAAACGTGACTGATATCCCGTCCGCCTTATTACAGGTGAATTATATACTATGGTACTTGTAATAAGGTGGATGGGCTGTCCGTCACGTTTGTAACGCTGTAGCCCACCACCAAATCTAAATTGGGCCCTACATCCAGTTGTAGCCTAACAACTGATACTTAAATGGGACAGGGCTCAGAAGTGTCATGTGCTTGCAGGTTGAGTGCACTAATAATGGAAAGTGACTTCTTCACAATAGCAGATCGTGTACTTCCATAGAACAAGTCACTGGAGGCGCATGTTGCTGCACGTCAAAGACTTAAATGTTCACAATTTTGCATTCCAGCATCAAATCTCCTGGTGTGTTTACAAAATGCATCAGTAGTAACTCTTTTTCTGAGTCTTATTTACTCTTATGTCAAAGGGTAGTGGAGGTCTCCACCGAGAGGCCAGCAGTGCGCCAAACGAACACCAGGGTTAGTAAACCAGCTAGGTTTCTCAGTTGGTGTAAAGATATTTTTCTTGAAACCCACCCAGGGTAAAAGGTTTGGGGTCCTTCACAGATACCAGAGCAGAGATTGCTTTTGAAAGCAACCAGAGGACTCAGCCGTTCTCAAGAAGAATGCTCTTTAAAGATGTTGCAGTCACAGACCGTGATGGAACTGGAATGGTGGCTTCATGTTTATCGCTGGTTCCCTATTCAAGATCTGAGATCACTGCTAGAATTGTTACACAAATAATATTGGCTCACTGTTGGGAATTGTGACAGTGTTTTAAATTAAGGAGGTGAAAACCGTAAGGTGGTAGACTCAAACCAATGCCTTGAAAGGGAAGTAATTCATTAGCCGAAAACCCCAGGTGAATGTCGCACTAGGTGCATCCGGGTCAGGCTGGAGATCACAGGCATGAAACTGATGAGACCACCAAACAGGAACCCGGTGGCAACAAGGAATCTTTATGAAGTATTTGTGTCTTCTTAATGGGACAAGCTTTTGAACCAGTCCACATAAGCACCTCACCTCAGTTGTCTTTCAAGGTTGCATTCCTCGTGACCCTCACTCCTCTGAGTAGTGTTAGTGAATTTTTGGGGTTAACAACATGAGATCGGTTATTCAGTCTCACAAGGGAAACATTTCTGATCCTAGATTTTTTGCAAAGGTGCTCTCACCTTTTCACTGTAATCAGACCATTGAGCTCGTGACGTTCTTTAAAGATCCACAAACAAGAGCTCATTTGATAGGTGTCTGCAAACTCCACGTGTTTTTCCTAGACAAGACAAAGCAAATGAACATGGTTATTCATTTCTTTTGGAAATGAAATATAAATTAATGGCCTTCACTAAAGCTGAAATCGCCAGGTGGATTGTTCAATGGATCCAGAATTCGAAAATTCAAATTGGGCGTTACTTTTTAGCGGATAAGACATTACTGTTAGGACCAATGCTGTATTAAGCCTGGGCTTAAGGAACAGCAATCACATGCTGAAAATATTCCTCACCAAAACCTCTGCAAGACAGCAACTTGGAGCTCACTAAATGCATTCACCAGTCATGAGCATATAAATGCGCTGAAATTACACAAGGAGTTGGGCCAAGCAGAATTGAGGAATTTATTTTGCACTGCTAGCACTGAAGTGACAAGTGCACATACGACTTGCTCCTCTGTGCACACCATGTGAGTCTATATAAGATTCATGCTACTAAAGAAAGAGTTACCTATAACAATAGTTTTGCAGCTTTAGTAGTTATGGAATGACAGTCAACTGTCTCTACTTCCTTGCAAGCCACAAACATTACACACATAATTTAAAGTTGGTGCGGATGCTCACGGCATTGTGGATCAATGGGCAGTGTCCTAGTAGGCTGTTGGTAATGTCACCTGCATAATCAAAGGTTTTTAGAAAAAGGTGTTTCATTTTTAAAACCAACTACTTGGTGGCACAAATATTCACATTGTGTGGATGTATGGCAATTCAAAACTCAAAACAATTGTTAAATTTGAGTAAATGTTTTCTTCCTGCCTCTTGGCAGCAGAGGCTCTTGTCTGTTTCCATTGAAGACTCCTGTTCCTCCCTTCCCAGGGGGTGACTTCTTCATGTCCCCGCAGCAGACTCCTACCATTGCATGGACTGTTCTGCCTGTATCTTCTGACAAGTCCTTCCATAATCTTTCCGATTCAGAGAGATGCTTTTGCAAAAAATCCTATTACTGCTGGAAAAAGGGACACATTGTGGAGCAGGGGCCCCCGTCTTGTATTTCTTGCTTTGTAAATATATGTGGTTTTGCCTGTTCCCAAGTAGATGTCAGCTTGTTCATTAAGTAGGTTTTTGCAGCTATTGCTGTCAGAGTGGTGAGAGACACATGTTATTACCTGTGGGCTACCTACTACTGCTAACTGTTCATTATCATTCTGTGGTGCCTGCATGTTCCCACGAGAGGTTCCTGCCTTTTCCACTGGATGACTCCTGCATAACGCTGGGAGGCTGTGCTAGCAAAGGGGAGAGATGGACACTTTATGAGCTGTGGGGCGTTGTGTATTTATCGCTATTTGTTGTTGTGTTGGTTTCTTAAGGTAAGTTGCTCTCTGTGCCCAGTGGAGGTTCCTGCTTGTTTCCATCTGTGGTTCCTGTCTGTTCCCGGGGAATGGTTCCTGGCTTTTTCCAGCCTTTGCTTGCAGAGCTGAGCGAAGGACAGATCATGTGCAGTGGGGTGGTGTATGCTGCTCCCTGTCCATTCCCAGTAGAGGTTCCTACATGTTTTTATCTCGGGTTCCCAGGAGTTTTCCTGACTTCTTGCTTAGGTTGCCTGCAGAGCTCGGTGAGAGACAAATTATGTGCTGCGGGGTGTAATGTGCTGGTTGCCTTTTGTTGTAGTGCCTGACATTCCCAGTGGAGGTTCCTGCTAGCTTCCATCTGTGGTCGTGATCTGTTCGCAGGCAGTGTGCCTGGCTTCTTACAGACATTGCTTGCAGAGGTGGGTGAGGGACAGTTTGTGTGGGGGGGGGGTAGTGTGTGCTGCTTGCTCTTTGTTATCCTATCTGTCAGTTCCTACTGCATGTTCCTGCTTGTTTCCACCTGCGGTTCCTGTCTGTAACCAGGAGGTGTCCTTGGCTTCTTGTAGACGGTGCATGCAGAGCTGGGAGGGGTATAGTACAGATTTTGTGTTGTGTGGTGATGTGTTCTGCTTACTCTTTCTTATAGTTCCTGTCCAGTCCCAGTGGAGGTTCCTGCTTGTTTCCATCTGCGGTACCTGTCTGTTATCAGGAGATGTCCTTTGTTTCTTGTAGACGGTGCATGTAGAGCTGGGAGGGGTACAGATTTTGTGTTGTGTGGTGGTGTATTCTGCTTACTCTTTCTTATAACTCTTGTCCAGTCCCAGTGGAGGTCCCTCCTTGTTTCCATCTGTGGTTCCTGTCTGTTCCCAGGGATTTTTCCTGGCTTCTTGCAGTCGTGCCTTCAGAGCTGGGATAAGGACAGACTGTGAGTTCTGGGCTGCTGTGCACTGCTTGCTGGCTGTTATTATTTGCTGGATGTTGCCCACATGCTCGTTCAGGAGTTTACCCGGTATAATCTGTATTTGTGACCAGCCTCAAAAAGCAACTGAATGGGTGATGAGCCGCCAGGAGAGTTACATAAGACCACATTCAAGCAGTCTGTTCATCTCTAAGCTGCCTTTGCTCCACAAAGAAAATGAAATATCATGCTGCTCATTTTTAGCACACTTAAATCCAAAATGCGAGATTAGGAGGCGAGTGCTTATGTGAACATGCTTGTAAGAATCTTCAATTTCTCTCTACTATAGGTGATGTCTTAAAACTCTCTTAAATGGTATATATTCTATTTCACTCGGTTGCCGCAGCGATCCCATTTCGGACTCGTATTTTAGGAAATGTGTCATATTTAACTACATCCCCATTTTTTGTAATTTTTTTGGTTGAACTATGTTTGTTGTAAATAGTCCACGTCTGTTGTAAATGGTTTGTGTTCGCTTCGTCTGAAAGGTATTTCCTTTCTAAAGGGCAGTAGCCGCTACTATACACCCCCTTTGGAGTAGGTCACGGCAGCGTAAAGGCTGATATAGCCAGTTGTATTTATGCAGCAAAGTTGGATTTTATGTCCGGCGGCGCAGACCTGCCCTTTCAACTTTATGAATTAGATGCAATGAGGTCTATAACTTTGTGTAAGTGTAACAGCTAAGTTAATACTTTTGAAGCTTGAAGACTTTGAACTAGAGTTTTCCCTCAAATAGATTATTGTTCCTGTTATTTTAATAATTGATATGTATATCAGGCTAAGCAGTACTTGGCATGACCAGGGAGGAGAGACCCTTGAGCACTCTGGCCTTTGCTGCTCACCCTCTGCATCCACTCTTGTGTGTCCCAGCATTAATACTCCAGCCTCTGTCCCAGGCGTGAATGTTTCTGCCTCCTTCTCCTTTTCTGTTAATACTCCACCTCCTCCCTAGACCTGTGTTAATGCATCATCCTCTTCCTGTCCCTGTTATTAGTGTTCCAACCTCCCTATCCTGGGTATCAGTACTTTGTTCATTTGTATCCCGGGTATTAAAGCTCCAGCTATCCTATTCCAGACATCAGTGCTCTGTTCTTCCCGTTTTAGGTGTTGTGTTTTGTTATGTTATGTGGATTTATGCAGCGTGCTAATTACCAGTGAGGTTATCCAGGCGTTTGAGTGTGGTGCGTAGGTCCTGGGCCCGGCAGCGTTAGTCAAAGAGCCAGTTCTTCAGCTTCTTATGGAATTCAAGAAGCGAGGAGCAGCCTCTGATGTGTTGAAGGAGGTCGTTCCAAATTGTGGGTGCAATGTAGGAGAATGAGCAACATTCTGTTCTACTTTTGTGGATGCGGGGTTTGTGTGCGAGTAAGTGAGGCTAAGCGTAGGTGTCTGGTCAGCTGGTGAAAATTTTTTGCGGTTGTTCAGCTATGCTGGTCCGATGTGCAATGCTTTGTATGCGTCCGTGAGGATTCTGAATTGGCCCGTTTGTGCTTGGGGAGCCAGTGGAGCTCTCAGAGGTGTGGTGAGATGTGGGTGCTATGAGGGAGGTCGAGGATGAGTCTTGCTGCAGCGTTCTGGATAGTCTATAAGCTGTGTACGAGCTGTTTGGAGATCCTGGTGTAAAGTGTTGCCGTAGTCTAGTCTGCTTGTGATGAGTGCTTTTGTGACAGTACGGCTGGTGTTCTGGGGCAACCATTTGAAAGTAATGCGTAGGATGTCGAAGCAAGAGGAGGTAACTGTGTTTATTTGCTCTGTAATGTTGAGTTTATCATCTGATAGAGACATATAGCCGCAGATAATTGTCTCCAGGTGTCAGACAGGATCCATAATTTTTTTGGGAGCAGTACCCCTGTGCGCCAGTAGGTGGCATTGTACAGCTCCACGCGGCTCGGCATCGTGCCGGAAGTGACATGCTCGGTGCCTATATAGTCGCCACCCCAGCATGCTGACGTCCGATCTTTTCTTTCTGTGCCAGTTAGCGCAGATCCGGAGAGAGCTACACCCAGTCTTTTTTGACTGACCTTTTTGTCGAAACCTTTTTCAGATCTTCTCTTGGTGTGGCAGGATGTTAACTAGGAAGGCCAGCTTCAAACCCTGTGGCGCCGGTCACTGCCAGATGTCGGTGACGGGACCCGCACCTTGCTAGCCTCTGGTGGACCGAGCGTTACCACGACACGAAGACCGGCGTCAACTGCTGCGCCATGCACCCCAAAGCCTTGAGGGATCGCTGCCTCAAGCTCCTTGCAGCTTGACGTGCAATGCCACTGCGGACTCTATCCCGGTCAAGAGGCAGGTCCCAGGTTCGGTTGTGGAGCCCAAGATCCTCGTCTCACTCAAAGTCGTCCGCTGGTAAGTCATACAGAAATAAAACAAAGTAAGACGTTTAAGAGATCTATGACTTCGCCTTGTCCGTCAAAGTCATCCAACGAGACGAGGTAGCATTCTTATTAGAGGCCTAGCTCCACGGTTGAGCCTGCACCTGGGACAGCTCTTCGCCTCCCCTCCCAGAGTTTCCGGGAGCCAGAGCGACCCCGGTCCAACTTTGTGAGTTCTATGAGGCCATGCTCCTCATATTTGGGCGGCCCGCTCGTGCTGGCATGCCTTTGGGCCCCTCTGGTTCGCAAAGGACCCCCACTGTTTCTCCGCCAGCGGTTCCGTCCCTGGCTCCATTTGGGCATCTTAGATCCACATATGGATCCAGACCGGTGCCGGTCGAATCACCTTGACCTTCCCTGGTTGGTCCTGATGCCGAAACTCCCTTCGCCCTCCAGGGGCATCGTCCCCATTCTCATCCCCGACTCTGACACGGAGCTGGAGGGACGATTTTGGCGCCGACTGGAGCTATGCCTTCCAGACGGGAGCCCGATTCCTATGGGTTGGAACTCGGGGAGGATAGGGAGGAGGCTCTGGACCCAGAAGAATACCAGCCCCTAGAACCTAACATGGACTGGTGTGATGATTTGGGGGACACCAGTGGACTGGACACCTCTCCAGATTCTGGCATGGTCTGTCCTCCTACTGTGGCTATGGAGGAGGAAGCCTCTTTTGCTATGGTGGTGAGAAGGGCGGCTGAGGTCCTGGACCTTAGCCTACCCTCAGTGGCAGTCAAGACTAGCGTCTTTACAGAGATGCTTCAGCCGGGAATGACACCTCAGAACCGCTGCTCCCATTTAATAAAGTGTCACGGACTACCTGCTTGGGACTTGGTCCACACACTGCACAGGGGCTCCTGTGAACAGGACGATTGTCCACCGCCCTTCCACAAGGTACCTCAGTTTCCTCATGCAGCATCCTACCCCAGAGAGCTTGGTGGTCCAAGCTTCCACCTCCTGTGTAAATCCTGACGCATTTCCCACCACTCCACCGGATAGGGAATCCAAGAGGCTGGACATCTTGGGAAAGAAAATGTTTTCTTCCATCAGCCTGGCACTGCGGTCTGTGAATACTGTGTGCCTTTTGGGCTATAACTCCCATGCACTGTGGGATTCAGTTGCGCAGGTACTGCCCATGTTCCATGAGAAGGCCCTACTCCAACAAGCTATTGCAGGCAGGAGAGATGCAGCCAAGTTCATGATCTGATGTCTGGACATGACCGACACTCTGAGCAGAGCAGTCTCTTCGTCGGTAGCCTAACAGCGCCACGTCTAGCTGAAAACAACTAACTTTTCTGGGGATGTCCAAGCATCGCTTATGGACATGCCCTTTGATGGCTTCCGTATCTTTGGAGACAAGGCGGACTCAGCGCTGGAGCTCTTCAAGAATAGCAGGGCTACGGCCAGGTCCTTGGGCCTTTCCATGGGTGCCTGCCAACCCCAGTCCACTTTTCGCTCCTTTCATGGCCATGAAAGAGGCTTCTAGCCGCAGTTTGACCCGCCTTTCTACCACAGTGCGCAAGCTTCCCAGCCTTTGCGTGGGCGAGGACGTGGTACCCACAGACCCCATGGGTCGGGCAGCCAAAGGTTAGGCCAGTTCACCATGGCAGCCGCAGCCTCCAAACCCTTTTTAGTTTGCCCTCTTATCATAATGATGGCAGTGGAAGGCAAGATACGCCATCAACTGCCCCACTGGGTCTTCAGATTGTCTGAAGGGGCTACTCCCTCTCCTTCGTGACCTCCCCTACACCCATGCCACCCGCTTGTGATAGGCTGACGGAAGACCATCTCTCTTTTCTCCGCCAGCATGCGACAGCTCTTTTAACCAAGAGAGCCATAGAGAGAGCACCGACACCAGAAGTAGGTTGTGGTTGTTATTCCTGCTACTTTCTGGTGCCCAAGAAGGGCAGAAGCCTTCGTCTTATCCTAGACCTGCGCCCTCTAAATTACTTACTCAAAAAGGAAAAGTTAAAAATGCTCCCGCTCACTCAAGTCCTGTCTGCCCTCGACCAGGGAGACTCGATGGTAGTGTTGGACTTGCAGGATGCGTACTTCCACATTCCTATCCTGCCTGCCCACAGGAGTTACCTATGGTTCACTGTGGGTCCCGAGCACTTTCAGTTCGCCGTGCTCCCTTCCCACCTTACCAGCACCCCTTGTGTGTTCACCAAAGTGATGTCGGTGGTTGCAGCTCATATGTGGAGATCAGGGGTGCCAGTATTCCATTATCTCGACGACTGGCTATTGCAGGTGGGCTCACACCAGGGTGTCGTCTGCCACCTTCAGACACGGCGGACCTCCTGCCCTCTCTGGGGTTCACTATCAACATGCCGAAGTCTCACCTGTCTCCCTCTCAGATGCTCCTTTTCATCGGAGCTCTTCTAGACCCGGTGCAGTTTAGGGCATTTCCTCCTGAACGGCGAGTCCAGGATATTTAGGCTATGATACCAATGTTTCAGTCTCTATCCTGGATTTCAGTGAGACTGTCTCTGAGGGTGCTGGGCCTCATGGCCTCCTGCATCCTGCTTGTGACACATGCCCGAAGGCATATGCGGGCTCTGCAGTGAGACTTGAAGTTCCAGTGGGCGCAGCATCAGGACAATCCCTCCGACATGGTCCAAATCACAGAGGAAACTGCAAAAGATCTGCGGTGGTGGTTAATAAACCGCGACTGGGTCAGCGGAAGACCCCTCTCCCTTCCCCAACCAGATCTGACAGCGTTGACAGATGCGTCACTCCTGGGATGAGGCGGCCATCTGGGAGAAGTGGAGATCAGAGGCCTCTGCTCTCCGGTGAAGCCTGGACTCCACATCAGTCTTCTGGAGCTCTTGGCGGTCCAGCTGGCATTAAAAGCCTTTCTACCCTCCATCAAGGGAAGGCTAGTGCAAGTGTTCACGTACAACACCACCGCCACGTGGTACTGCAACAAAAAGGGTGAGCTGGGGTCATGGAACATTTGTCAAGAGGCCCTGCATCTCTGGACTAGGCTGGAATGTCAGGGCATATCCCTGGTGGTCCAACACCTGGCGGGCTTTCTGGACGCCATGGCAGAGAAACTCAGTTGAAGATGCCTAGTGGACCACAAATGGTATCTATCGGACAGTGGTGCAAGGTCTCTTGCAGCAGTGGAGAGAGCCTTGGTTAGATCTGTTCGCCACTTCCAAGAACGTGCAATGTCAGCAGTTCTGTGCACTGGAGTTTCCAAGGTGGCTCTTGCTCGTAGACGTTTTTTGTCTAGTGTGGAGCTCTGGCCTCCTGTACGCCTTTCTGCCAATACCACTCCTGCCGAGAGTACTCAAGAAGCTCTAGAACGACCGGGCCCAAGACATCCTCGTGGCCCTGGACTGGGCTTGAAAGTTTGGTATCCCAAGTTGTTGAGCATGGCCATCGCTCCTCTGGTCAGGCTGCCCCTTCGGGAGGATCTTCTGTCACTGCAGCATTGGAGGGATTCTCCACCTGAACCTGTCAACTCTCTGCCTTCATGCACGGAGATTGAGCAGTGGCAGTTGACAGCTTTTGACCTTCCGCCTGAAGTCTGCAATGTTATCTTGGCAAACAGGCGTCCCTCCAGCAAGACTGTATACGCCTACTGTTGTGACAAGTTTGTGGCATGGTGTGCAGAGAAACAGGTTGACCCTCTTTCTGCTCCCCTCTCTCAGGTCCTTCTCTTTATTGTTCCTCTTGCCTGGAAGTGCTCTGCTTTGGGCATCTTAAAGGGCTATCTTTCTCCCATCTAAGACTTTCTGTGGTTGCCGGATAAGCCATTCCTCTTCAAATCCCCTGTTGTAAATAGGTACATGTTTCCACCTTCGCCCTTCTTCATGCCTCAGTCGGACCTTAATTAGTCCTAACTTTTCTGATGTGCACTCCCTTTGAGCCATAGCACAATTGTCCTGTTCAGCTCCTTACCATCAAGACGGCCTTCCTGGTGGTAGTGATACCTGTCCGGAGGATCAGTGAGCTTTAGGCTTTGTCATCCAAGCTTCCATACCTGAACATCTACCCAGACTAGCAGGTTTTATGCTCTAGAGCTTCTTTTATGCCGAAAGTCACCACTCCCTTTCATGTAGGCCAGTCCATCACCCTGCCTACTTTTTACGCTCCGCCACATCCCTCCAATGAAGAGCAGCCTTGATTGCGTTTCTGGCAGTGGTCTCGTATTTGGTACTCCATTTCCTTTCCAGCTGGTTGCAGTGACGTTTGGATTCTCCGGGTTGTCTGTGTACCAGCTGGTTTGTTTGTTGACTCTTTTTTGTCTGTTGGTTTTGATTGGTGACAGGGAGTCTACATAGTTCTTGATCCACTCGTTGAAATTGGTGATGTCCTCTTGAGGTTGTTTGTGATGTTGGGTTAGTCCTGGTTGTGGGCGTTGAGCCAGTCTGCCTATGCGATTTTTTCCTCAGCTGCGGCTTGGTAGGCTGATGCTGGTGGGTGTGTTGACTTGTGGTGATTTGGAAGTGTATGATGGAGTGGTCTGTCCATGTGAGCAGTGAGGGGGAGTTGTATATGATCCTGTTGTTGGTGGTAAAGTTTGGGTCCAGAGTGTGTCTGCAATGTGAGTTGGGTTTGTGACGAGCAGGGTGATTCCGATGTTGTCCAGGCTTATGAGAAGGGCTGTGGAGCAGGGATCCATTCGGTCTTCTATGCGGAAATGGAGATCGCCGAGTAGTATGAAGTCCCTGGAGTTGACGTTGAAGGAGGCGATGAAATCCACGATGAAACTGCTGAAGTTGGTCCGCGATCCGGGTGGTCTGTAGGCAAGGGATCCTTATAGGATGAAGCTGTCACTGATTTGCAGTTTGAAATGCATGTGTTCCATGAAGGGGGTGGTGTTGTCCGTGGATGTGGAGCATTTAATGGTTTCCTTATGGACGATGCTGAGTCCTCCTCCTGGAATGTGAAGGCAGTCTTGTTGTGTGATCTTGTAGCCTGTTACTATAGCCTCAGTGATGTTAGGTACCAACATATGGTTGAGCCAAGTTTCCTTAAGGGAAGAGGTGGTCCGGCGTGTTGTTGCTGTGGAGATCCCAAATCTTGGTGGTGTGTTTGCTGAGAAAATCGTGTGTTGAGAAGCATGCATGTGAGGCGATGGAGCCGGGTCCAAAAGAGCCTTGATTGGTTGGAGGACCAGTCCAGGTAAGTGTGGGGCTGGGCATAGAGCCTAAGTGCTGCAACCTGCTCCAGGTGTTAAGGCTCCAGTCACCAAACTTGATTACGCCAATAGCCTCTACCACGGATCATCTTTATCAACTATGAAAAAACTACAACAATTCAGAACTCTGCAGCCAGAGTACTCCTACATGTTAAGCTACTTGCCCACATCTCCCCTCCCTTGAGGGGCCCTACATTGGTTACCGGCAGCGGCGGCTCCTCCACAATGGCTGAGGCGCATCGCCGCACTGCCTGGCTCAGAGCCAGTAAATGAAAAATAAAACAATGTAATTGTTTTATTTTTCATTTTGCGCCTCTGAGCCAGATTGTGATGGGAGGGGCGGGCATTGGGAGGAGGAGTGCGATGTGCACTCCACTTCCTAAGTGCGCATATGTGTTTTTGCGGGCCGCCTCAGGCCGACCAAAACATACATGCGCACTTAGGGTTTCTCCAGCTCAGCTGCATTGAGCAGCCGGGCTGGAGAAACCCCACAGACTCCCTGGACTGAGCAGGGCGTCTTCCCTGGCTGCTCAGACCAATCCCCGTGCTGCTCTCACGTGAGAGCAGTGCGGGGAATGCAGAGACTCCGTGACGTGGCCCCCAAGAAGGACAGAGACCGAGCGTGACGCGGGAGGCATCTCCAGGTAAGTTTTTACTTTAAATTAATTTTTTATTATAACTCCCACCCTTGCGTGCTTCCCCTCCCTCGCTCCCTCTCCCTGCCTCACCACTTCTTTATTGTGGCGGCCGCGACTGGTTATCGGTTGCCAAAAGATCCACCTTCAAGCTGCTTTGTATCACCCACAGAGCAATACATGGAGCAGGACCACTTTTCATCGAATAAAATCACCAAATACATACAACAAAAGAACCTCTGCTCAGGATTGACACCTTGCCTCAAAACCCCAGCATACAAGACAAGCATTGGCATAGCCAATAGGTCTCGCCTTTGGGACCTTATAAGTGTTTAGCGATGCAGCACATTATCCTGGGAGCTGTGCTGCCACAGATTGAATAGTTATATAATTACTACACACTGGGTAATGCAGTCTGATTCAGGAATATATGCTTGCCTCTGCCGCGCGCTTTTTCCTGGGTGGCATTATGATAACCAACACTTGGAAGGCTTGTGTGAGGTCAGATGCCAAGCGGCACCAGAAACCAGTCTATACAACATGCATATCTCTTTTCCTGTGTGATCTTTGAATATCCAATGGCTCATGCAACAGAGAGTTGCTGGTGATGAGGGGCGGATACGTAACCATGAGGGAAAGGAGGGGTGGTACACTGACTCAGGACATGTCTAGAGGACGGTGGGTCACTAGTCAATCGAGGGTCTTAATGGAAGGAGCGGGTGTGTCTTTTGAGGGAGGCTAAAGCATATGCTTTACAAAACAATGTAATCAAACTGAAGCCTTACCAAAATAGTGTTACACGCTGGCTGCCTTTTCCCTGGGAGGAGATCTTGTAACAGTCCCCTGAAGTCTGGACAGTAAATGGGCCTTAATCAGTGTAAATTCCCCAAAATCACCACATGTTAGGGTGACTCTAGGACTGTAATGTGATTTTATCCTTTGAAATATCCCAGCTGTAACCGTGGTAATTATGTAAAAGTTGTATTCGGTATGAGCTATACAGTTACCAATATTATAACAGCTGATGCCAGCAAAGATATTACGGTGTGAGGTGTGCGGGTGTGTTTTAAAGTAAGGACAAGGAGAGAAAATAAAATGTTAACTAGGTCAGCAGCATAGACCGGATGCTGCACTTGTGTGAAGTGATCTTAAGGAAACAGTATCTATATCTGTTTATTGTTGTAAGTTTGTCTTTGCTATGTGCTTTTATGCGCAATCAAACAACAAACTGTTGTTTTTTTATTTGTAGTATGCTTGTGTGGCATTTTAAAGACACGTGGTTTTGACTTTATTTCTGTGGATTTATATTGATAATGTTGCATTCTGTTGAGATGGTTTGATATATCTACATGGAACTGTGCATCCTATTTGTTTCTAATATAAAGGGTTTTTTGAGGTTGGAAAGCGAGTGTGTAGGCACATTGTTTGCATAAATTGTTTCTGATCGGGGAAGAGAGACGCTGCCAGCATGCAAGCTGTTCGGAAAGGCTGAGTGAGATCTTATTGTATTGGAAGTGAGAAGGGTGCGACAAGGGGGATGGGAGGGGGAGAGGGGGGGCTGGATGAGGGCTAAATAGTTTCTGGTTGTGTTGTGAAACCACACGCATAGCTATAAAGATTGCTATCGCTCTCGTGAGCTGCATATGGCTCTTGTTTGGGAATGTATCCTTTCAGTGAATTGTCCGAAATTACAGGATTGGAAGCTTCTCGTCGAGATATGACCCTAGTTTACCAGCTGCAAATAAGTTTGATGTAGCTACAAAACCACGTTTGGTGTGTTTTACGGATATTTTAGTTTCTATAGAGTAAATAGTCGTGTTTTGGTGGGAAATGTGCGTTTAGGGCATCTAAAAGGCAGCGTGTGTTTTAGTTCTTATCTATGTTTTTTAATTGCAAACGTTGGATACATAGACAAGCACATTATTTGAACAGTATACCTATAAACGCAGCATTTTCAATTTCAAAACATAAATTTGAAGGAAAAACACAACTTTTCAGATGCCCCTAAAAACAATTGGAAAAGACACAGCCTTTTAATTCGCATAAATGCAGCGATAAATGTCAAAGTTTGAATAATTAAGTACATACTTTTTAATAAACCACAAACACAAGGTAGAATAAAATACTGTAGCAGTTTAGCAAACGAGAGAAAGAGGCGCTGTTTTTCTATTCGCACGCGCTTTGTGGCGCATAAAAAGGCAGCGTGTCTCTCGTTTGCTATACTTTTACAGTATTTTAAGCTAGGTCGCATTTAATCCTAATGAAAAGTATCAGCTTTTTTTGTTGTGACTTTGGACAAATTGAAAGGGAATGGGAGGCAGTTGCAGTTCAGGGCTGTTTAAAAGTACGATGAAGAATGTCTGAGAGAAAATGGTCTACCCAAAATTGGGCTACTGAGGAAAAAATACGAGCGACACGCAAATAGAGTTCAAAATACTGAGCACAACTCTGAGCATAAGAAAGAAGGAGGCGGAGAAATGTGCAGGGAGATGTGGGGAGCATGACAGAAGGCCTGAATGGAGGAAAGAGGCGCAGATAGCTAAGAAGGCACAGAAACCGGCACAACAACTGGTGAAAGCGGAGATGCAGAAGGGCGAAAAACCAAACGAAAGGCAAGAGGAAAAAGTGAACAGAGGCTCAGAGGGGATAGAAAAACGTAGAAAAGGAGTAGATGAGAGGCAAGAGTAAAAAGAGGCTCAATGGCGTCAAAGCAAGAGTGAAAAGAGGCGCGAGATGGAGCAGTTACATACAAGAGATAAGGAGCAGAAGGAACAAGCGCGCGCGGCCACGCTAATTGCAAACAGATGGCCCCTGCGCGCCGCTGCTGGCTCCTCGCAAGGTGGATGCCAGCACAAGCACGAGTGCTTGAAAAGGGCAGACCAATTCCAAAAGGTCATCTCCTAGGGCAGCGCATGCGCGCTGCCTAGGCGAGACCTAAAAAACCATGGGAAGTACATCTTTCTCTGTTGAAGCAGCCAAACTATGCAATTCATTACCCCCAAACATAAGAGTCATGTATAACTATCTTATCTTCAGAAGACTACTCAAGATTGGACTCTTTCCTACATGACCACCACACTCAAACACAAATGTAGAGCATATGTCTGTGCATCTAAACATCTATAATTTGATTATATGTGTGTATTTAGATATGTGCATTTTGTTGTACAAATATATATACTATTTATGGTTTGAACATGTATAGATATTCTTTAGGTCTGCTTAACAAACGTATATATTCCTTATGGTTAAAAAAATATATATACATATTTTTTAGAGAATTTGTGTATATCTATATATATAGATATACATGTATTGTTTTATGCTTAGCATGTATATAGATCACTGCATAGGTTTCTTATAAGTTATTCGATTACATGCTTATGGATCTCTGTTTATTTTATTTATCTATCACAATATGTAACTGTGATCATAAAAATTGTTTCTATAAGTGCTTCACTATTGAAATACCTAGGAAAACATAAAAATAAAACGCATATAAAAAAATAAAATTTTAAAAACAAAATAAATTAGCTTTTACATTCAGCAACACTTGAAAGTTTGAATTTCTAACTATCTATAAGTATCCATACTTGCATATATGGAACTTTATACAATACATTTTTACATCTCTTTATTATTTTCCTTATATATGTATACCCTTTCTCAGTAGTTATGTATTTATATATTTATTACTTTACTCCTTACTGTAGAAAGAAAAGGAAAAAAGCCTCCAACTCCCTCCAGTGCACTACTTTGTCTTATCCTATACCTCTCGCAATATATTCTCTACCTCCACTCTCCGGCTCATCCCAAACCTCATTCTACTGCTATGATCTCCATAAGACCTTTTCTTGACTCTTCCCTCCTCTAACCCTCCTTGACTCACCCCAAACCTCATTCTACTACTGTGATCTCCCATGTAACTCTTTCTAGACTCTTCCCTTCTCTATTGCTCCTTGACTCACCCCAAATCTCATTTTACTTCTGTGATCTCTAAAATAACACTTCCTAAACTCCTCTCTCCTGTATCCCTCGTTTGACTCAACCCAAACCTCATAGTACTACTATGATCTCCCTAATAACCCTTTCTAGACTCTTCCCTCCTCTATCCCTCCCTTGACTCATGTAAAACCTCATCAAACTAATATGATCTCCCAAATCTCTATCCACACTCTTTCCTCCTCTCTCCTTTTTTATCCTAATCAGTCAAACCAACAGCGCTTCAATGCCTCGTCAGGAGTAGTAAGCACTATATAAATACAATTACAAATCTCACCTTTAGGCACCAGCCTCCCTTTTCTAGAGTTCATTCGGTAGCAGCACATCCATGCCACAGCCTCCATACCCCTTCGATATTGTTCCAGTATCCATATACCAGCATTATACTCCAGCCTCCTTATGTTTGGCATCAGTACATCAGCATTTCTGGCCCTGTATTACTGCATCATTATTCCTATACCAGGTACTAATGCTCCAACCTCTCCATATCCCATGCATCAGTATGTTTTTCTCCCTATCCTAGATATTAATGCTCTAGTCGCCAAATTCTACCATTATGCCCCAGCCTCCCTTTTCTCCTATTCATGCTTTAGCCGTATAATTAAACCATACAAGTTACAGCCTCCATAGATTCTGGAGATGTCCCACTCTCCGCAACTCATTGTTAATCTTCCAGCCTCTATACATCCGTGGTAATACTCCAGCCACCCTTTGCAAACGTAAATACTCTATTCTCCCTGGCTAAGATGTTAGCCTCAGAGTTTCCTATCAAATAATTTAATACTACATGCCTCAAAATCCAATAATAATCAGAGGTCTAGACAAACGTTTTGCAACTGGAGCCAAAATGTTAGGAGCCCATCTAAATTCTTAGGTGCTTCTATTTTGATGCTGGGAAATTTAAAACTGAGTACTAATAAAAGGGAAATCATTTTAAACATTTCAAATCAGAAACATGACTTGGAGTTTAAAAACTTCTACTTGGGCAGGAAATTGGTCAAAGTGAAGATATTTGGCATCAAATTGTTTTTCTATGACTGCACATGAAACAGAATAGTTTGATAACTAGCTGTGCACTGCAGAGAAGGTATGCAGATGGCAGTTAAGTTTCGGCTGACAGTGATTTTATCAAAATAAGCATCTGTTTATATGGTTGAAATTGGCAAGAGTACTCATGTACCATCAAGATGTGATTAAGGGGCAGATCTAGAAATATGTGCGAAAGCAATTTCTCTAAGAAGGGAAAGCTTTCTAATGGGAAATTGACTAAAACATATGTTTGTCAGTGGTGGTTTGTTTTTATTTTCTTAGCTCTAAAAATCTCCTGTTGATCTGTGCTGTGCTATAAAAGCTAAATAAAGGATAAAAATAAAAACAAGGTTGTAATTTCACTTACAAAAAGGGGGCATGGAAAAGAACAGTAGTGTATGGCTTCGGAGATGTAATTGATGATGTGAGTTGTTACAGTTATTTATATAGTTTTGTAAAGTGCTGGTTGTTATCTAATAATAAAGTTGGATCACTTCAGAGTGTTGTTAGTGGATAATGCAGATAGGCTAGAATTTAATCTTGAAAACAACCAGGATCAATGGAGTGCATACATTTGGACTCCAGGCCTATCCTGTGGAGTTCCACAGGAGTTCCTGTTTAGATATTAGTGCAGTAGAATAGGTGTCCCATGGCAAGGCTCAATCCTATGTGCTATTTGTAGAAGGGGAAGAATTGTTTCATGATTTGAGAGCTGCTTTTTGATACCTTTAATCACACGATTGATTTGATTGGCAAATTAAAGATTCAAATAAAACGTGATACGCTAGGTTTTGTGCTTTCTGAGAGATGGAAGAAACGGGTCCAAGACTCAATGAACATTGAAGTAGTCATAAGCCCTTCCAGGACCAGAATTTCAAATTTTTACACATTAGGAAACATTCTATCACCCAGTGCTGGATGTTGTAGAGATGTTTAGTAATGCTAGACTGGTTTTCATCTTCTAGAAAGATTTCGTTTTGTGTGTCTGTGTCCTACATCTCACAGTCTATCTTGTATAGGCCTAGCAGCTGTGACTAGGAAACTCTTATAGCAGTTAAACAGAAGTCTGAAGAGGGTGGGATTTTGGGGGGGGACGCTGCTTTTTGATATGTGGGAAGACTATTCTGAGGGACTCATATGTGGGTGTTGAGCCTCAAAGTGCACAATTTCCTTCATAGACATTCGCAAACTGGTTTTACACTCTTAAAATATCTGACAGGAAAAGAAAACATCTGTTAATCGGATTTAAATTTCTGTTCAAAATTTCAGTTCAGGAACCTAGTGGTTGAAATGTCACTAACTGTCTACTCTCAAAAGCAAACCGAACAAAGGATTTGAGTTACACTAAGCATGTTCTCCATGCCAGGTGAGGCATCATTCAAACTGTGTGCCGTCTATGCCCCCTAAGAGGGCTCAGTGGAACGCAAGAGGTTGGTGCCTTGACCAGATCCAGAACAAGCAACCCATACTGTGTGTGCTGCTGCTAAAGGCTGTGCTTCATGGTGGAAAGCAAAGTTGTGGTGATAAATAAAATGGAAGAAAAGAAAATGGCCATCAGCCTTCGTTGTAACTGCAATTCAATACAGACATGGCTTTTGTTAGCCTTCAAGTGGACAATTGATTCGACAACTGTGATGCAATGAATACGCTCCCAAGTACCACTGGGCCCCTCAGAAAGGACTTTGCCACCAGGTGACGGTTATGCCTGGTGGCTCTTATGGTAGCACCACTGGGCTTTGAGATACAAAGAAAAATAAACCTGATCCCTTTAAACATAAGCACGAACATGAAAGGCAAATACAAGTTCTAGCTTTAAAACACAAAATGTGGTTAAATACTGATTTTAAAATGTATTAAGTACGTGGAAATGGAGCAGTCTGGAGAAACACTGGGCTATCACACCTCGTGTTAGCTTTTTAAAATTATACGATGCCATAACTAGTGTAAACACATTTGTCTTCGGACTGATTGTGAACAAAGTAGTTTTCATATATTCATTAATAAAACCCAGTAAAATAAAACCCCTTAATTTCCTCTATCCTCCGTCTTAAGAAATGGTGTGGACTGATAGTGGCAACAAGCATTTTGGGAGGGTATCTCGTTTGACTGGCAATAAGTGACTTCAAATGGGCAGTGTTCACTCCAAACACTCCAAACATTACACATAGGAAAAAGACTCGTGGAGGTCTTTTTAGGTCGAAGCCAACCAGACAACGCAGCTGTCTGGTTTGCTAACGATATCTTGGGGAGTTTCTGAAAGCTTCTCTGGGAGTGCATTCTGTCCATTGCTTACCATTAGCTTTGTGTTTTGTAACTCACATTTGCGTGCTATTTGGTGGCTTTATTTGTTTAAGGCTGTCCAGCTTGAGTTCGTCCCTCCCATGGAACATAGCCTATTTACTGTATTATTCCACAGCCTGCTTTCTGTAAACAGGCCTTTAAATACTGCTCTTATCTTGTCACATATGCTGTGCATTCAAAAAGAGAGGTCAAATGTCAGGCTCTGTCATCTGAGGGAGCTTAGTGTTCACGTTTCTTTCTCGGACTTCAAAGTGAGAGGATTTATTTCAATCCAGCTGGATACACATGTGAGAAGAGAGACTAGTGTAGGTGGTTGTTTTTAGGGACATTGTCGCCCAGTACAGCACCATTCCAGAGCCCTGTTAATGTCTCATTCTGCCCCAAAGCCGGTCTGCCTGTGCCAGTGTTAATGATTCAGCTCTTCTCCCTGTCTCAGTGTTTATGCTTCAGTACCTTTTTTATTAGTTATCAGGGTGTTTTTCACTAATGTACCACTGAGACTCTGTCACATGATTGTTGTACTATATTTCCTTCTGCAAAAGTTATTTTGCACTTCTGTAACAAGTGCATTGTAACCAGTAATGTTGTATATTTTGTGAAGGGATTGTTTTCTCTCCAGGATTAGATTAACTCTATACTAAAAAACAAAAAACATAATACTATGAAAATTAAAAAGAACAAATATCCAATGTAGCCCATCCTTTTTGTGCTTCATCCTCCCTATACTAATGTGACTACCATAGCCTCCCTATCTCAATGGTCCCAACTTCCTAGCGGTCTGCTAATGCCCGTGCCCCAGGGATGAGTGCTCAGCCTCTGAATGCTAGGTTTGATGTCCTGCCCTCTGCATCCTAGCACTGATGCTTCTGTATCGCTATCCCAAATTTCATGAAGTGGCCTCTATTCATCCCTAGCTCCTCATCACACCTAAGGCTCCCAGTCTTCCGTTTTTACTGATTTTGCAGATAAATACAAACAGAAAACAATGCTTTTGCTGTCTGTATTTATTTTTAAAAGCAGAAAAATACAGAAAATTGTGCTTCTTGTGAGTGACTGTCTATGCTGTCCTTTATGAATTCTAGGCCAACAGTTGAGCAGATAGACATCATGGAGAGGTAAAAAAACATTACATTTCCTTAAATACAGGCATATGTTAAAAAAATATTTGTATATAATTCTAATATTTACCTGTGGGTGTAGAGTTTTGTTTTATATGGCTGCTTAATTAGCTGAAACGTGACATGTATCAAAGTATGAGCTCATGTTTATCAGTTAAATAATTGCGGAAATATACCATTTTACATCTCCATTTATTCTCAAAACACAGAATAAATATGGAAAAATACCAATAAGATGGTCAGAAAGGAAGTATGGATACATACTGAAATGTTAAAAAAAGGAAGGAAGGACATGCCAAAAAAGGTGGGGTGTGATTCACACCCCTCCTTTTTTGGCATGTCCTTCTTTCATTTTCAGACTGGCTACCTATTTCCTCGCCCCTTAATGTCTGATGCCAATGCATATGCACCACGGGAACATTTAAAGTCCATTGGAGGCTTGTCCCTCCCAAATCTAATTTGAGAAACATTGGTGCTATAATTATTTTCCATGAGATCAGTCAGATTTGCTACCAAAGCCCGGTTAGGTCCTGGTATGATAGAACTCCATGGAGACTTTTGCCAGTTTGATCCTCCTTTGATCCATTTTGTCTAATTTCCAAATATTGCAATGGCAAAGTACACAATTTTATGTAATATAATTGTACTGTTATTACTGTGCCATAGCTGCACAGATAGTGATGGCCTTTGTGGACGGCATGTCACAACCATTTCCAGCTCTGTTTCCACTCTTGACTTAGAATTACTCTATGTACCTGTCATAGACCAGGCCTCACTCATTACTCGTAATTTGGAGCAAGTATATAACTCTGCCGGTGATGCAGTCCTTAGCATGCTAATTTGTTGTTTGTCTACAGGGGCACAAGGGGGAGGAGCGAAGAGCCTGAAGAAGAGCCCACTGTTCACCCTGCTGGGTATAAAGCACATCATACATGTACAGTCTCTAAAGTTGAACTCTGGTAAGATTGACTTACTGATTGGCATGTGGGTGTCTTACTTTTAAGGTATAGCTTAACAAGCAGTTGTCTGTAAGACATATTGTTAACAATGTTTCAAAATATGCCTAGAGTGGGCTTTAGCTCCCCCCAGAGGAGTATTACTCTCAATCCACTGGGTATTTGCTGTTGGCTGTTTGGTGCATCATTGGCTATATACAAAAAGGGGAGCCACAGAGGGAAATGCATCAGGGGCTTCCCCCACTCAAACCATTTAGTCATACAAAAAAGCCCCTGGTGTGTCTCTCACACCTGGTTTTTAGTGCAAGGGAACCCCCTATTTCTCTGAGAAATAGGGGGTTCCCATGTACTAAAAACCAGGTGTGAGAGACGCACTTGGTGCATCTCATTGTGCCTTCCAGGAAATGCTTTGATTTGAATGCATGACAGGTTGGTTTTCATTTGTAAAGTTGATTCTGTCATCAGGCTATTTGTCACATTCTATTCTTAGGCTTGTATAGACATTCTGTACAGAAAGCAATCTTTTTTGTTATTTTTTCCAGACTTGGTAAAGTCAGTAGTGCAGACTTTAACTTGATAAATAACATTTATGGATGCAGTGAATACAAACAGGTTTAAAAATGCCTGTGTTTACGTGTGTTGGGACATTAAAGCCAGACCTGTTGGCTTTGCCAATGCTTGATTCTCAGTTCTGCCCTCACACTGGAGAACTTCAAGTTTGGCAGTGATAAATAATGATGACTCTTCCCCCACAAATATAACTTTATAAGTCAGAAAGTGCTCTTTAACATTTTAGGTTTCATTAGTTTCTGACAAAGATCTCAGGAAGTTTCTAATAGGAACATTGAAGCCCCTTGGCCTGTCGGAGAATCTATACAAATTATTTAACATAAATAATCCCTCATTAACCACTGGTCCCGGGTAAATGAATTTGGTATGAAGCACAAACGTCTGCTGTCTTCCGTTATTTCACTGGCACTAGAACTATTGGCAACTTCAATAAGATATGGCACAAGAGTTCCCGCTGTGTTCACTTTCTTCAGACGGAGTGGATGATGAAGTGTATGTAGAGGACACTGTTATTTGAAGGAAACACTTAAGAAAGTAAAGGAATACTCAGACATTTTAAGAAGCCTAGCAAACTCTCAGTATTGTAGGCAAAACATTCATTCCATTTTTTTTTTATCAGACACATATTGATGGAAGTATTCTGGGCAGGTAGCGATTGCTGGTCACTCTTCTAGCTCGTCTTACGTTTGATAAAAACAGTTTAACTTGCGGTTACTTTGGAGTAGTATGTAACACCATTCATAAGTTTGCTGTTGCAAACATATCTGAAAGTATGTAGCAAAAATATATGTATATTCGTAGGGATATCAAACTCACAAAAGTGAATGGCAGAATACTTGTAAATAGTTTAACCACTGGCAATCACTTTGGGTAGCATCCCAACCCATCATCCAAAACGGTCTTAGTTTGCTTGTATTCCGGATCAGAGGGACCTGGCTTGGCAGTTTGGATTGGATTGTTCCTATTGGAGCAGAACCTAGACTGATTTACATATGGCTGGGTCTTACCTGAGGTGGCTTTGTGGGTAAAAATGATGGATTGGAATGCTATCCAAAGCAATTGCAGGGAGTTAGACTGCTTGCGAGCATTCCTCCATCACCTCGTGTGCGATTGATTTAATCCTCTAAGTGGCCAAGGGTATGCCTTGACGTGGGTCCTTTGCTCACTGTACCATTGAAGCTGCACTGCACAGGCCCAACTAGGCTGAAACTATTGTAGGGTTGCTTGTGTTCCAGTTCAGAGAATACCTTGCTTGGCAGTTCAGACTGTGCTGTTCCTATTTCTGCAGGAGCAAGGCTGTTTTGCTTATGGCTGGGTCTAATATGAAGTGGCATAGTGGGCAAAGAAATAATGGGTTGGGATGCTACCCTGAGCAATTGGCAGTGGGTAGACTATTTGCAAGCATTCCTCTCATCACCTTTTGAGTGATTGTTATACGTAGGGATACTCTGATCCAATCTGTGGTGTTTTTTAACAAGTGATACTTTCACGGTGGATGCTGTTCTTTAAATATATCCTAAAATAAATAAAGTGATACATATATATGATGGCCTAAAGTAGGTTAAGGAGTGTGGACTCAAATTGGTACCTATAGAGAATCAACCGGTATGCTGATAACATTTTGCTGGTGTCTATTTGAATCATCAACTCTCAACATTAAAAGGCTGTATTGGCTTGATCAGTGTTAGGCAGAACTAGACAATCAATTGGACAAATTGTCAGAAAAAATGTTACTAATCCACAGCAGTCACAGCTAATATTACCATTAAGAGACAGTCCACAAAAGCTGACTGTCAATGATTATGGCAGCTATCAACATATGGAAAAATGCTCTCAGCAAAAATGAAACCTTTTAGGTTCCTTCTTATGAAGTAACTCTTTAATGATTGAAGGGAAACATGGTGTTCTGAGTGAGGTGAAGGGGTTGCAATGTGTTACTTAGAAGATTAAGGATGAAACATGCAAAGCTAAAGACCTTAAGAAATATTATAAGGTTTATATTATGAGCTACTGTATAATTTTCACAACTAAACTTAAAGCGCTGTTTTATAAAAATGAGTAGGCACATACCACTGTACTGACCGACTGCAGATAAGAAGGTTGTAAGTCATAGCTTTGCATCAAACATTTGAAAGCACATTTACTTGAAAACATGGTTACAGAAATGTATTCATAAATGTTTTAAAACATGTTCTTTGTAATATACACGAGAGATTAAACATTTTTGTTATTAAAGTTTGAATTTGAACCCTATCCTTAACTCTGACACCGACTCTATCAGGAGATTAACCTTCACTCTCCCATTGATCCAGAACTATCTCCAGTCCTATACATGATCGCAACTGAAAGCACAACACAGGCTCACCGCTATATTGATTCCCCTTAACCTAACATTAATCATGACCCTAGCGCTGACCCATATTTTGACCATTGCCCTAATATTAACACTTTGCATAGCCTTCCACACCTTTAGCACATGCAGTGATCTCATTCTGAAATGGCTGTACCTTCGCGGGACCAATTATTGTGCAGGATTCCCAATGTCTCCTAGTATATGAAACATACAAGGAATCTTTATACTACAGTTTTACTGAAGGAGTAAGTACGCTTTTTATTCCCAGTAGAGCTTGCTAATAATTTGTGTTAAACCAGTTTAAACCAAATTGCTATTTGTAAACTAGTGTGCGGTGAAAATTTCACAATTGACTTCAGATCAAAAATATTACCTTTAATTGATAATACATAGAATTAAATATACTGGGTACATCATTGAATAAACCAATGCAAAATAATTAATTTTGACTTTTACTAATCATTTTATGTGCTTCTCTCCAAACAATATGCTTACTATTCTTTCAAACGTCACTCTCACATGTATATACATGAGTATTCTCTTTTCATTTGAAAAAGTACATCTAGCCTAGATGTCCATTTGAAAATTATATATAATATGCTTTTGATTTCAGGAATTTTCTTTATTTGTACTGGAATATGAGCTCAAACAACTTCGTATTGATTTAAGTTGTTTGTATTTTGAGTATATTATTTTTGCTTTAGTGTTACCATATTATAACATGACTCTGACCATAACCTTAATACTAACCCTGTCCCTGGTCCCTTACCCTAATCTGGCCTTAAGCTTTACCTAATGCTAGCTGTAGCCCAAACACTTAGGGCCTAATTACGACTTTTGGCGGAGCGGTGGTGCCAACCACCGCTCCGCCGAAGGTCGCTGCCGCCCACCAGATTATGCCACTTTTGTGGTCTGGCGGGCGGTGTGGCGGTCCCGCTGCAGTGCATCTTTCAAAGGTGGCAATAGGGACGCCACACGGGGTTCCTGCACGGCATGGACTCGAATGTTCATGCCGTGTAGGAACCTGGGTGCATGCACACAGGGGTGCACATGTTGTGCCCACCTGCATGCATCCCCAGGCTGAGGGGGCACAGGGGGCCCTGTTCAGCACCGCCACACTTTTCATGGAAAAAAGACCTCTATGAAACGGCTGGCTGTCCAGAAACTTATAATATGCCTGATGGTGCCGCAGCGGCACCACCTGCATATTACATATGCCTTGACTGCTGCGCCACCGCCAGGGAATAGCGGTTCCCTCGTGGAGCCTGGGGTCCAATTTCGGTCCAACCACCCAAGTTGTGATTGGGCGGTCGGACCGCTGGTGTGGCGGTTGTTGGACCTCCACCGCCGCTCAGCCACGGGTCTGGCGTTCCGACTCGTAATTTGGCCCTAAGCCTAGTATCCATACTATGACTTCTACCCTAGTCTGCTAACACACATTCTGTGCTCTAACACAATTCACACACTCCCCCAACTCTGTTCCCCGATTACAATTCCAGGGTTTTCAAATGTTTGTAGTTCAAACCTTTGGTTTTCCAAATGTATATTTTTATTTAATCTGTCAGACATTTAATTTTCAAACTTTACAGTTGATAAACACTTCCACTGCGTGGCTGTGCATTGTGTACCCGTTATGTTAATGTTTTTTTCTAATTTTACTGATTGGCGACCTCAAAACTCTCTTGTCTGTTATAGTGACTTCTAGTTCTGGGAGTACTTAAACAGATGAAAAAGGCTTCAGTCTTACACTCTCTTTATTCCCTTTTGATTTTGGAGGTCTCTTGAGTAACACTTGCTAGCTTTCTTTTTCTCAAGCGTATACCTTTTTACAAGTACGAGTCTCTCTTTGTAAGACCAATGCCTTAAACTAGTGGTTCTTAACCTGACGTCTGGAGACCGCTGCTGGTCCGCAAAGCCTACTCATGGGGTCCGCGACTGCTTAGAAAGTTAAATAATATTAACAGTATATAAATATTAACTGTACAGAAATAAAGAAACAAAGTGTAAAGTTGAAAATTTTAAAACGTTTTGTTAATGTGAATGAATTTGAAGGCTAAAATTTAAGTTAGTAACCTCAGATTGATTGGTGGGAGCAGCACAAGTGTATCAAACAATATTTTAGTGCCTTAAGTTGAACTGCAGTATGTTGAACACTCCATACTTGTCGCCAACTGCAGGCTTTCTTGACCACAACCGAACAGAAACTGCCAACCCTTCTAATCACAACTTGAGATGCTCACATTCTCCTTACACTTTTTATGTTATGAATTCCAAATAAGTCCCAGAGTGGGAGACATAGTGCTCGGCTTGCATTAGAATGAAGCTGTTACATCTTAGATTAAAAACACTGTGCAGATTTCTCTAAGTTGGTCCACACAAACCTCATCTGAAGTGGAAGTTATGAATTGACATTTGTCTAAGAACCTCTGCTTGTGTGATTCTATCAGTCTTTTTCCTCCTTGTAGTCACATTCTTCCTCTCTTCCCTTCTCCAGTTCATAACCAAGTTCTACATCCTGACTTGTATCCAGAGCTTTATTTTTTTCTCTGCTATCCTCAGAGTAGAATAATATTGTAAGCTTTCTTTAAATTTAAGTAGCTATCTAGTTTCCAACTCGGTACTTCTATTGTGGTAGCCACGCTGAACACTATGAACGCCTCTAAAGTTGTGTTGAACAGACCTACCGCACACAATATTTGCAAGTGCTAAGCTGCTATGTTGTTGTACTACTCACAGTTTAGAACACTGTTTGTGAAAAAGGTTTCCTACTTCTCTTTTGTAGACTAGAAAACAAGATGCACCTTTGTGGATACACACCCCCTCTTAGTCCTGTAAAAAAGGCCCTCTGTCCGTGACAAGCCTCTTTACTCACCATTTCTCTCAGGCCGACTAAACACCCACTTTTTAAATGTGTGTAAGCAGCTAAATGGAAAAGATTCACAGTCTCTGCAACATGCACATGGACCCTTTCCAAGGCACTTCTAGTTTAGGGAGTAAGCAAAACAGCAAGAGTGCTTACATAGTGTATTAACATCTGTTGATCCTAAGAAATTGCATTTGCGTAGTAATTGAATGTCCTGAAATTCTAACAGCTTAACATTCTCCCGTTACCCCACAGAGAATACGGTTTCTGCCCTCTGCTCTAATCTAAGTTCCTAAAATAAGCAGCAGGAGAGCTGCTAGCTTCATGGAGCGTGAGCAGCAATAATGAAACTGGTGCAGTGGGATTATGCAAATGAGATCTATGATATAGAGGTACCAATAGATGTGAAGAGAAGATTCATCCAGGGTGGTAGGTGGTGTTCTGTACCCAGTGAAGTTTCACAATCAGCTACATTACTAGCCTTGGTCTGGGATTTCCTACATTAGTGTGAAGTTACTGGTAGCGCATGCATCAACCACGAGCCATCACATTAAACTGGAATCATCGTTTTATTGACACAGCATTATAGCGCAATCTGGCTCAGCCACTTCCCAGCACTTAACTGCTTTTCTTTAAAACATAAATGTTTTACCTCAAGTTCTAAGCTCTATATGTTCTGTGTTGCAATGTCTTACAGCAAACACTACCACAATATCACATCTACCTCCTTTAAAAAAAGGATTAGGTAAATAAAAAATATCTAAATATACATTTTTCACAAAGATAACTTAGTGAACATTGCTCCATTAGTCTTTGGGGCTTCTAATTGGGCCTTGTTGACTTCCTAGAAACACCATTAATGATGTTACAATCTTTTATAATGACTTGTGATGATAAATCATAGCATGACTTGCATTCAGCTTATCAAAGGCAAGCTTTTTCTCAATAACTTCATTTCCACTTCTATTATTCAAAGAGGTTGAGTACTGAGACTGATTCTTCGGGTGCCAGCTGTTTAAAACGATTAAAATGCGAAGTATTTCTGGTTACACTTTTTTCCTTTGCTTTGTATTTCAATCACAGTTAATGGACTATGATTGAAACGCTTTTTGATGCCCTTGTTTGTTGTCGCCTGACGAGCACCTCCTCACCTGGTTGATAATTTTGCATTATAGTACGTCTTTGTCTGTATGCATAACTTCGCATTCTCTTTTTTACAAACTTAACAACTTCTTCATGACCGTCAGAAGCTTTTGCAGGGAGTTGTGGTAAACAACTTTGTCTAATCGGTCCAAAGGACAGATCCCAGTTGAGCTTTGAGGAGTGGTTCCGTAATGACACAATACATGGCATAATGCCTGATTTAATGTCACTTGTGTTAGTTTAGCTCTCTGAACAGTTTTTTAATTACTCATAAACATCTCTACCTTTCAATTTACTTGTGGACAAAATAGATTCTTTTTCCTATGGGTTAAGCCCATGTTATTTAGGAATTTCTTAAACTCTTCTCCTTTAAATGATGGGCCATTATTTGTTTTTAAAATGTTTGGTATTCCTCACAAAGAAAATATGACATCTTGAACTGAAAGTACAGCAGACTGTGAAGTTGATATTACTTCCCCTGCCAACAGAAATCTTGAATATTCATCAATAACGACAAAAAATAATGTCCTAAATCCATGGGCCCATAGAAATAAACTGCTAAATGGTGTCCAGACTGCTTGGTTGTCCTGGTAAACCAAACATTTACGTTCTTCTGGAAATATTTTCTTTGCTGTGCATTGACAAAAGTGACAAGCTTGAACAACTTTCTCAACATGGCTATCTCAGCCCTGGGAGCCACTCTTTGTCACTAAAAACTTCTATTTGATGCAGTTATTCCTCTATGGATTTCATAGGTCAATATCAATCACACGACTCTGTTGAGCACAGAGAATTCATATTTTTGTTCCTTGCAATATAATGCCACATGGCGCAATTACAAGCTTTGACTTTGAAACAGGATATCTGGGTTAATAATCCGCTGATTTTTTCCCCCTAATGTGTGAACAATTTTAGAGTTTTATTCCATTAACCTCATGCTCAATCTTTCAGTACCTGGTGGCTTCTTCACCTTTGTGTTTCCAAAAATTGTTATTAACGCTTGGAGATCAGTAATCACTACTAAAGGTTTTCCAATTTAAAAAAAGTATGTAAATGTTCACATGCTGAGACAACTGCCAAGCTTTATTTTCTGGCTGAGATTTTTTTTCCAAAGTCAAGTAAACTTCTGCTAGCATGTGATGCTACAAGTCTGATGGTTTGCTTTCCTGGCACATGTTGCACAAGTATTTCCCTTAATCCAACTAAAGTTCTATCCATTATTAATTCTGTGCAAAGTGGGGGTTCAAAATATTCAGAATGGGCAGCAGAAGAAATTTAATTTTTGATCCTTGTAAATGATCTTTCACGATATTCATTCCATTAACGTCATTTCAATTAATGGCGCACTTATAGTAGCATAATCTTTAATATAGCGAACACAGCAACTGGCAAAACCTAGAACTTAGTAACCCTTACATATCTTGTGGATATGACATATTTATCATAGATTCCATTTTAGCTTTATCGGGCCTATTCCTTCTTTAGAAAAAAATATCACCATAAAATGTTAACTCTGGATTATCAACTTAACATTTCTCAGCGTTCAAAGTGAAACTAGCTTCATTTAGGTATTCACATACTTTCATCAAAGCACAATCATGTTCTTCCTGAGTTCTTCCAAAAAATAGGATATCGTTACTGTAGTTCATACAGTTTTTTACTGGTCTGATAATGTTTTTATTGTATTGTGAAGTATTTCAGCAGCTGAACATATCCCAAAATCCAACCTTTTATACCTAAATAGCCCTGGATGTGTAGAGAACATTGTTTTATATTGTGATTGTTCATCAATTTCCAGTTGATGAAGAGGCTTACGTAGGTCTAACCTTGAATATTCCTAAGCAGCATTAAGGTTGCTTATATCATCTAAATGTGTCCCTGAATGTCTTTCTCTTTCAATTACAGTGTTAGGAATTTTCATATTGTCACATGTTCTGATGTTATCTGTGTTCTTCTTTGGCACCACAACTATTGGGTAAACCCAAGATGCTGGGCCAGGCGCTGGTTCAACGAGATCTTGTTTTAGCACCTCCTACCTTGCTTTGCAGACGTATTGGTACTCTTCTATTCATCTGTGCCACTGGCTTGATTGACTCATTTATGTGAAGAGTAATTGATTGTGCTTTCAATTTGCTAATTGGCAAAATAAACTTGAAAATGTTCCTAGTATTGGGTGCAGTGTTGTAATATGAAAAGTCATCGCAATTAGATCCATTAACTGTGCAATTACACTACTTAATAGACACAGACCTGGTACTTCCCTTTGTAGAACACAAATCTTTTCACTTGATGTATTTCCATAATTAAAGATTTCTGCAAATTTTCCTTTATTGTTAACAGGATGTCTAATTCCCTACGAAATGCATTTATATTTGGGCAATTAAGTGCAGGTGTTTTACATCTTTTCATACTTTTACTATCTAGGACAAGCGGTGTTTTATAACAACCTACAAAAATATCCACCATGAGTGTCTCTTTAATATGATCCCTTTGTATTAAACATTCTTGTTCATTCTCTGTATCATGTATGTATTGCATCTTATGTAGTCATTCTGTTAAGTTTTCTTGGGTTGAAAATTCTTGTATTGAATCACAATGTGATCTTCCATTTGTCGAATGTATTTGTCGTTTCTTTTGTCTTGTTTCTTCCATCCTTTAATATTTTCCTTTGTTTTAATTTCTAGCCTTTCTTTGCATACATTTGCAAAATGATTGTATTTTCCCCATTTTCGTTTCAGTTGCCCCATAGCTGAACAACGTTTTGTATGTGGAAATTGTTGTCCACATCTGTAACATTATTTCTTTTCTCTCCTTTGACTATTCAGTTTTTCCTTTTCGCATTGATATCTTTTTGACATCTGTCACATTTGTTCTGTAGTTTTCCTCTAGCGTTGCTCTGTTAACAGCATGTGTTTTTGCTTTCCCTTCTGTTTGAGCCATTTTCAAAATGTTTGGAAGGTTGAATGTTTTTTTCCAAAACTTTTTCCTGAATTCTGTTAAACTACAGCCTTCAATTATCTGTAGTCTTGTAGCTTTATCGTCATTAGATCTATAACATTCACAGAATGCTTCACATTTACATAATCTTGTAACAACATTTTCCATGGATTATTCCTCAGCCTGACATGCAGTATTAAAAGTATATCTCTCAACATCTATGTTTCGTGGATGGTTAAAGCTTCTTTTTAGGCACTTATTAAGTCCTTTATAATTACTTGCACCTTGCTCAGGCAGTGTCATAATTAGATTTTCTAGTTCATCCCTTACTAGATAGAGCAGTAAGTCTCTTGTGTGCTCATTGGAGCATTTTTTAATGTGGCTATTAGGAAATATTTAAACCTTCTTGTCCACTTTTCCCATCTTGGAGGTAAAGTCTGTTGCTCGGACATGTCAGAAGGCACTGACCTACGAAAAAAATAACTGTGGAAATGTTTTCCTTCTCATCCATTAAATGCATACCAGGTCCAAGGATGTTGACAGTGATTCACGTTCTTTTGACATTCTCCTCTCCATTTTTTCTTCTATTATTTCTAATGACTTCTACCAGTTCACCTGACTTAAAAATGGCTGCACCCTTAATCTCTTGAGCTCTTATTTGGGGCTGGCTGTCCTCACGTTCACTAGATATTGCCCTCTTGTTTTTTTTTTTTTTTTAACACATATTTTATTATTTTTCACAAATACAAATAAAAATCCAACCGTTATAAAACCAACAGCCATCTTCAACAATGCCACAGATAAGGTTGGTTCATCCAGTAGGAGCAATTCTTCATAGTAGTAACAAATATTCCCAAATCGCACATTTGCATATACATCATAGTCCATGTCTGCTTAGCCCCCCAGCACCTTCGACAAAGATCGCTCCATCTGACCAAATTCAGTCTTCATCAGTGACAAGAGACCATTCATCATCCGTTGAGGAGTTCGACCGAACTCCATCAGGGTCCATGAATCTGGCCAGGAGTCCCGCCCACATCCACAGATCTTCCTCAGCTTTATCATCACGCCTGCACTGTTTTAGACGCATCTCCTCAGCCACTGCCCACTCTGCCACATCTGCCACCCACCGCTCCACACTCGGACCCCCCTGACCCATCCATGCGATTGCCACCTGTCGCTTGGCCAATAGTAAAATCAAGTGTAAGATGTAATTTTTTTTTATATATCTTTTTATTGGTAACGGCTTAGCAAAAATTACATACACAATCTTAGGCGCTCGTAGAGTACACATTTTCTGTCCACAAAAGTTATGGGTAATCACTCTTGTTATGTACAGTATTGCAGGTTCAACTATCGCAATGTTCATTAAGTACAGGTTCGTCGAGGAGAGGAAGGGGGGAGCACAGATATTTCCTTGATAGGCATTCCATTTACCCCATATTTGTGTCCACTTTTTCGGACATCCCCTGGAAACATACACTGTTTTTTCAAGAAACATGCACCAGTCCATATCTTTCTTCCATGAATTTAGGCCTGGAGCTTCCCTCGCCTCCCACATTCTGGCAATGTTGCGCTTAGCCACCATATGACCCAGGGCTGCCCATGTTTTCTCTTTGTTACTCAGAACCGACGATCCCCAAACATTTAACAGACACCTCTTGGCCTCTAGGGTCAGGCCCAGTCCCAGCACTTCTTCCATACATTTGAGGACGTCCGTCCAGTATCTACTAATGTGGGCACATTCCCAAAGTATATGTAGGAACGTGCCTTCTCTCCCACATTTTCACCTACATCGTGACTCCTCCCCATATCCCATCCTGACCAACGCTGGTCCTGAGTAATATACTCTGTGGAGTATTTTTAATTGCACCAGTTTGAGCCTTGACGAGTTTGCGACCTCCTTGGGGGAAGCCAGCGTCTCCAACCAATCCTCGTCATCCAGTTCTATTAGATCGTCTTCCCATTTCCCACGGAGCCGTATGAGTGGGTCGGAAGTATGATTGATTAATTTCCGGTAGGTCAGGGGTATTGATTTTTTTAGGCATGTACCCGTCAAGGAGTCTATCCTCCAGTGGCGTTGCTTCAGGAATTGTCTCCCCTAACGGAATACATGCTCGCAGGGCATGCCTCACCTGGAGATATCTGAATCTTTCCGTGGCTGCCAATTCATATTCTCGTTGCAGCACCGAGAATGCTATCACCTTGCCTTCCCTCCACATGTCACCCACCCGAGACAGTCTGATCACATTCCATTTGTCAAACCTCTTAGTGTTCCGAAGGGTTCCCAGCAGGTACGAGTCCCACAGGAGGGTGGCCTGCATAATTTTCTTAGCACAACCCAGACTTTTATGAGCTGCATGCCATATCTGGACAGAGTGCGACGTAGGTCCAGATATTGCAGTTTAGCGGTCTAGAGTAGAAGTGTAAGAATTTAAATGCCATTTTCTGACCGTTCTGCCTACTGATGTTGCCCAACAGGCAGACCGCAGTGTCAGTGGCGTAACACAGGCCCCTGCAGTGCAGTGGGGCCCTGACCTGCAGGGGGCCCCCGGGCACAGTACTCAGGCCTGAAAGCTCTGGATTAAATCCGAAGTGGGGGCCCCTCCATGTACCTTGCAGGTCCATGTCCACATGATTCCGCACAGCATTCCTCACTTGGGGCAGAACTCTCAGCCAATATTCATTCACTACAGGGCAGCCCCAAGCCAAATGCAAAAAGGAGGCCACTGAGGCTTAACACCTGGGGCAACCGGTCGACTTACTAGGGCTCAATTTCTGTAGCAGGAATGGCGTAACATATGTGAGATGCAGGAAGTGAAAATGTATGAGCCTAAATCTAGTGTTACTCTACAAAGTCTTTACCAAAGCACACATTCTCATCCACTGGGCCTCCTCAAGTTGCACCCCTAAGTCACCCTTCCATGCAGGGAATGGAATCAGCTTACGATCTGCTGTCATGGCCCTTTATAAGATGGAGACTAGATGACAACCCTCCCTCTCCCCCCAGCACCACAGGCCGCGGAAGGTGAGCAATGTTGCAGGGGCCACTGGGAATGTAGGTCATATTTCTCGGACTATGACTGCAATACAGGCATGTTGCAAAAACTGACCTGGCCCGACATGAAAGCTTTCATACGCTCCTTTAAAGATGATAAATTCTTTGTTGGGGAAAAAGTTCCCCAACATCTCACAGCCACCCTCCCGCCAGACCGAGAGATTCACAGATTTCCTCAGAGCCCTAAAAGCCTGAAGATACGAAAAGATGAATTCCCTGGCGAAGGGAGCCTGACCCAGGACCACCCGAACAGTGCTCTCCCACATAAAGACAGTGTGCCGTATAAGATACGGTACTGATGTCACATCCCTACCCCCCGACATCAGGAGCTGAGGAAGGAAAGAGCACATCCCAGTGGTCTGTAAAAGGGATTTCTCCCAGGTTTCCTCCTCTACCAGCTAGCGCGTAGCATGCTAGATTTGAGAAGCTAAGTAATACTGTTCAAAATTAGGTACTGCCAGACCTCCCTCCTCCAGTGGTAAAAACATGTGGTTCCTGGCCACCATGCTCCTTCCCCCTGCCCATATCAATGAGATTAGGAAGGAATGAAATCTTCGAAATGCCGTGTGTGGTAGAGTGTCAAAGGAATGCTGGAGAACGTACAAGAATTGTGGTAAGAAAACCATCTTGCAGATGGCCACCTGACCCATAAGAGACAGCAGAAGAGAATTCCAACACTGGACAGATGAGTGAAGGCCGTCTGTGACCCTTCCTATACTATATTGCATACACTTCTGCAGTGTCTGTGCCACCATCACGCCCAGTTACTGGAATTTATCCATCTCTCAACTAAATAGTCATAGGCAGGAGTACGGCCGGATCACGAGAGGCCAGGGATCCCAGAGGAAACAGTAGTGATTTCCTATGATTGAGTAGAAGGCCCGATAGCTCCCCAAATGTGGCCAAGTGTGTTGACAGGGTGGGGAGAGAGCGCCAGGGGGTTAAAAGATTGATGAGCGCGTTGTCATCATACAAGGACACCATGGGTGTAGCATCCCCCACCTTAATCTGATTCTGTCGTATCTGGACAGCGAGGAGCTCCAGTGCGAGCACAAAGAGGATGAGAGACAGTGGACTACCCTGGTGGGTGCCCCGGCCAACCTCCCAAGTTTCAGGGCATTGCCCACCCACTCATACCCTGGCCGTGGGTCTTGTATACAAAAGGCCTACCCAGGAGCGAAATTGTGTACCGAACACCATCGCCTTCAACAACTGCATTAGGTAGTTCCATTTAACAGTATCGAAAGCCTTGGCTATGTTAATGGAGACTACCCCCAATTCCTCCTTTCTACCCTCTACCTCATGTAAGACATGCCTTAGTCGTCACAGGTTCATAGAGGTACTACCGCCGGGTATGAAACCACATTGGTTGTTGTGGATCAATTGTATAATTACTGGTCCCAAACGAAGGGCAAGCACCCTGTAGAGTACTTTAGTGTCCGTATTAATTATTGCAAGTGGTCTATATGCAGATGGATCCGAGTCGGGCTTCATCATCATAGAGATGCAGCCCTCCCGCATAGACTGAGGAAGGATCCCAGACCTCCTGGCCTCCAAGTACACATCCAGTAAGCATTGGGTAAGAACGGGGGGAAAGTTTGGTATAACTCGGCAGGAAAGCCATCGCTGCTCGGGGCTTTGCCAACAGTGAGCTGCCCCAGGGCTGCCTGGATCTCCTCCAAGGTGAGGTCAGCATCCAATTTTCACAAAGCTACTGCCCCCAGCCGTGGGAACGGCAAGGAGACCAGAAAGGCATCAATGTGTGCCCGTGCAGGATTGGCCGGGTCCCGATACACCTGCTCCAGATGTGTTTCAGAGCTGTCTCCTATGGCCCCCTGCATGTAGTTCTCCCGGCCCTGAGGGGACCGAAGGTAAAGAATGGGGGAGTGGGGCGTTTCCCGTCGAAAAATTCAGGCCAAAAGTCACCCAGAGCTGTTCCCCTCCCTATGCAGAAGCTGGCGATATGATTTTAGCATGTACTTCTCAAGACAATCCCTCACCTCGGGATATTGGCCGCTTTAGATGAGCGGTTAGCTTTTTCCACTTCCGGCTACCCCCCACAAAGAGCTATTTTGATTTCCACAGTGATTTACCTCATCAGCGCAACACATTATATTTTCAGCATCAGTGCTAGAAGTTAGTTTCCCTTGTTATCCTGTCTTCGTGTGGTGACAGCTGAGTTATGAGCTTGTCACCTGAATTGTAATATTGGTGGTGGTGCAGGCAGAAACCAGGAGCCATCAAGTTGAATTGGAAACTGCGTTTATTCGCATAGCGTTACAGCACAGTCTGACTCAGCCTCTACCCAACACTTAACTGCTTTTCTAAAATATAACATAACATTCCTTACCTCAAAGTTTACGCTCTGTTGTTTGTGTTCCAAAGTGTTAAAGGAATAAGATATGTAGGTTTGCCGGGATGGGGCATCATACACATATACAAGACAGAACGCTTACCTGGCTTCAATGTGATGCCACAAATTCTGTGTAGCAAAGTAGTGGTTGGCAACCTGAGTCTTTAAGGCAGTGGTTTACATCTTGGCAGGTAATACTAGTGTGCTGCAGGTGCTCACAGCTATTCGGGTTACAAGGTGTGGCTCATAATGTATCCATTATGAACCGCTGCCTGCAGAGTAGAGGAAACCAAAAGATGCATGCAGCCATTGAGAATCAATGTATGTCCTTGTGGCTGCATATTTACAGCATGGACATTCTTAATTCCTGTGCTCCTCCTGTCCTCCTCTCAGCATAATTTTCAGTCTCATGGGAAATGGCTGTTGTATGCGAATTCAGTCTACTATAAAATACAGCCACACCAGAGGCATTTGTAAGGTTTCCCTGCCTTTTACATGAAGATGCCACATTCTGAACTTTCGGCAGCTAGGGGTGCTCTTCATGAACCTAGAATGCAGACAGTGGTGTCAATCTTTGAATTGTTGGTGGACTCTTCTACAATGGTGTTATCCTGTGTCTGAGCGTTCTCATCTGAAAGTAATAAGTCATGACCAATGTATCAAGTTGATTGATGAGAAAGATGTTAAGGTTTGAAAATATTCTTCTAAAGAGTGTGCCCTTGTGCCACACGCTGAGCTGAAGCTGCAATAGATCCACTAAGCCCCCTCCTTTCGAATCAAATGGACCCACTTCGTGGGGTTGTCCATGACTTGTCACCCCAAGGTCTTGCACAATCCTTGCTTTCTCAGGCACTTCTCACACTCTCCGAGTTGGTTTTTTGTGCTTCCCCCTCCACACACGCCATGCTTCTCAGCTAGCTCTACCTGCCTGCACCCTGTTGGGCACATTGCTGTTGCAGATTCATACCTATTTCCCTAACAGAAAACCAAGCATTAAATGTTTAGGGCAAGCAGACCGAGCATGTTGGATTCTCCCACAGCTACTTAACAGCATATCACCTTGCACCTGCTTTGCCGTATTCACAAAGTCCATACTAGGCGTTAATTTTACTCGCAAGTCATCCTGACCCACTCACCACGAGTCTACATTGCCTCCGAAGGGTTTGACCTTCGGATAGGTAATTTCCTTAATCAGCTAGTGTATCTAGTTGTGCTTTGATCATTTACTCACCCCACCCTCATCGTACAGCCCCTTTGATCTAAACATGAATTTGTTTAATTTGCCTCAACTTACCAGGTCCACCCCTGCGCACCATACAGGTGGATGCTGTGTCCACAGTCTTTCTGCAGTCTTACTTTATGTCTTCAGATTATGCTTGCACACACATCTGGCACCAAGCAATCATGCCAATTGGAATTGTGTCTGAAATCCTGCCATCTGACCCCCTCCCCCGCAGAATGTGTGTCCTCTTTTCCTTTATCACCTCAGAAGCATTTTTACAACCAACTGTGACCACTCTTTACCTGCTACTCAGACTGTTTTTTGCTCCCAGATTTTACCCAATACTTGTTTTGCACTCAGGATTGTGGTCATAAACTGTTTTAAAAACCATATTTTTCTTCCCATACTCAGTATATTTTATAGTACCAATGGGATCATCTATATTATGGCCGAACGTGCACAAGTGATGATTATTTTCTGGGAGTTTCATTAATTGCTTTTCGGAAGTATAGCCCCCTTTTTAAATAAAAAAAAATGAATCTGCCATTTTGAGATGGATTTGGTGACAGAGCCGATTCAGCCTTGATTGTTTCCAGGCTGATAAAAGGAGTACATTCGAGTTGGGTAACAGTACCACCTGTCACCTTTGGGTTCGTAGACTGAATATATAAATAGTTATTGTCATTGGTACTGGATCAAATCATTACAAAATCTAATTTCTGACTGCGGCAACTTGGCAAGTACTGCTGAACTTTCATGTGCTTTTGTATTGGTGTTGCATACGCAGGTGAGATTTAGTGATTTGTGACTTGGATTACTTGTGTGTAAATACTTGGATGTGAACGTAAATACCATGGGGCGGTGGGCACTGCCAAAACACTGCTGATACAGAGGGAGTTTGTTTGGTTCCAAAGCCCCTAGCCTTGAATGTCTTTTTTATTGTTTAGGAATATACTAAATTTGCTTCACTGCTGAGCAATCTCTGACACTAAATTCTGACTTCCTTGGTGTAATTTTTCAACTTTGAAGCATTCCAGTCATTTTTGAGAGCGAAATAATGGAAGACGGTGGCACTGTATAAATGTTCATTTTGAGATTATCATCTCAGAGGAGAGGTGCATAGCATAGAAAACACTATCAGGTCTGTGTAGTATTGTTGGTATTATTAGTGCATCAATCTAAAAATCTGGCAAATCAAGAAGATCTGCTAAAGCGGGAAGAAGGGAGAAGCCATACTCTGCCCTAATCCCAACCAATTTCTTCTTAACTGAGTTTAGCAGCCAACCTACTGTGTGAGCTGATTAAAAGCCAACAAATACCAAGCAAAGTCAGGTCAGTCAATCTAATCTGACCGGAAGCCAACATTCTAGATGTTAAGTGAGTGGAGCAGCCAAACTGGTATGTATGGTAATCCAAAGCCAACAAATTCCAAAGTCAGGGCAGTCAATCTAACCCATTCTGAAGCCAACATCCTGCCCAAGACTGAGTGAAGATAGTTGCCCCATGCGTCAGTAAAATCTGGGCTAACAAACACCTTTCAAACTGAGCAAAACAGCCAACCTACCTCATACCTTTACCTGGAGCCAACAAATTCCTCCCAGGATGAATGAGAAGAGCCAGCCTACTCCAAACATGATTAGAAGTCAACAAAATCCACACATGCGGAGGTAAAGCAGCCTATTTAACCCCAACCTGATTTGAAGGAAACAACTGTCTTAGAAACTGAAGAAGTGGAAGGAAGCATCCTAGCCTGTAACCTTATAAGAGATCAACAGATACCTCACACACTGAATGAGGAAAGCATCCCTACCTTCTGCCTTTATCTGAATGCAACAACTATACTGGAAACAACCATTTAGTTGCTGATCGTCTCTACAGGTAGTAAGCTTTGTGAGAGAGTCGTTCTACCACTAATAATGTTCTTCATCACTCAACTCTTTACAGAGAGTGGGAGCAGCCATCTTGTCATATCTGTGAACTACAGGCACAAGACTCAACACCGAACAAGAGGGGCCAGTTATCCCCATCTGATCTGGCGTATCACTAACAAACTCTAACAAAACAAAGCAAACAAATTGACGAAGAAGTGAAAGGGATTCACAAACATCACATATCCATGGAATGGGCACAACTTCTACACCAATTCAAACAGAAAACCACACGAGACGAACCACCCACTGCATCCCAGACCCAGACAGCTCAAACGCCCCAGAATAGGCCTGGAGAAACGCACAGAGGGATAGATCAATCCCGCACTGGGAATATCACACCACAAACGACACAACTGCCAGGGTCTCAGGATAGACCAGCAGAAACGGCCACACCCCACTACACACCTAAACACAAAACGCCAACTTCACATCAGCAGTCAAGCCAAAGACCCCCGCCTGCACATACCCCTACCGCCCCCAACAGTTACCCAAGTTAGACCCCAAAGTTATTAGTTACGGAAACAAACCGGTAGTTCTGAAACCGGTACAAGCAGGACGGGAGCGCAACCCCAAATACGAGAAAGTTTATTACAACATCAGCAATAGCGCGAACAGGCACAGCTCTCATGTCAGGTGTACACTATCCCAACTATGTTACAGCACGTACACAGACGATACAGATAGAGTTAATAAGTATGTAACAAATGTAATGTAATAATGATAATGTCTGCTGTGTATAATGGAACAAAATGGCAATAAAAACATGTTAAAAAAAAAAACAAAGCAAACAAATTTAACACAACCTGTTTGTAAGCTGATCAGTGTTGCCCATGCTGGTCTGACAGGGACATGAGTATGTGACTGTTGATAAGTGATTGCCGGAGGCCAGAGGGAGTTATTACTTTCTCCACTGAAACATGCAAATTGAACTGGAGAGCATTAGACGACTGGCCTCAGACTGAGTGTTGCACTATGCTCCACATTTGGAGTCTGGCAGGCCTGAGAATGTCTAATAATGCTCAAAAGGGAGGCTTGCATAGTTCTTTTGCACTGCTGAACCCCTGTCAGGAAATGAAGCTCTTGAGGTTCACCACCCTCTGTGAAAGGCATTGCAGTTTGTTAATGCTGTAAATTGTTGAGTTTAGAAGAATATGGTCACTGTGGCAAATGACCACATCCTGGAAGAGAGCAGGGGTAGAGATTTATTTCAAAGCCTATTGTCCTTGAACCTGGACTGAGTTAGTCTGTCTGGTCTGGAGAAGCATTACCCAACAAGTGGGTGGCCACTCAAAATGAGGTTAGATCAGCTGATCCCTGATCGAGGAGTGCAAACTCCCTCTGACCAAACTGAGGCTAATGAGTAAGAAGCAAAATCACTATTCATTGTATATTGACTCCCTCAGTTAACTTCATACAAACCAGAAAGGCAAATTCTTCAAGCATATTTTTGGTAAAGAAGAGGCTAGGTTGCATGTAAAGGAGGCATCCGGCCAAATTTTTAATAATCACATGACCTGAAGAACAAAAGGATACTTTTAGTTAGTGTGTGCTATATCTATGGTCGGTTTTATTGTTATGGACAGACAAAAAACTCCACACTAAATGAAGTGACCGACCTGTCACCTTAAATGATCTATAAAGAGTAACCTATAAAGATAACAAAGGCAGAGGACCTTTTAGGATGAGGGAGAACTGCTACCCTGCCACAACAAGTGTATAGCCCACAATAGCTAATTTCATTTGGGGAACTGGCAGACACAGATTGCCCATCATTTAGCTATACTTGCCCATTGAAGAAGGGGACTTGGGCCCCTCAACCTTCGTAAGTTAATTTATTGCGGTCCATCTTCAAAGGGGCGTGCAGTGGCTGTCAGGAACCCGCCCCACGGAAATGTGCTCTCTAAAACAGATCTTGGGGAGCGCACCCTTCATAGAATACTTGTGCAGTACACAAGCACGTAACAATAGGGTCTGGTTGCTGATGGTAGCACAGCACTGCCAGCATAAGCACATGCAGAAGAAAAGCTTATGCGCCCAAGATCCTGCTGGAAGTGGTAAAGAACAGGCAAGAGTGGCACAGTGGCATGCAGCTGATGCCAGATGTACGAATTGTGTAGTCTGGTATCCTTTGTGGACCTCCAGCAAGAATATACCACACCTGCTGGTCAATTCATTATGCACACTGCAATATGTAAGGCAATTAAAATGCTCTCAGGGTTTCTCTGCAGGAACTGAACATGGGCCATTCACTCAAATACTATTAACTTCAGCAGAGGGTTGTTTTCATATGATATCTAATCTTTATAAATCATTGAATTCTGAACAGCAGAACAAACTGTGCGCATTAAGGAATATCTGGGAAAGCTGGTCTTGATGGATTCAGAATGGACATTGAGTCTAAGAAATATCAATAAAGTGTCTCCAGAAATGCCAGATTCGGATTCACTCAATTTATCTACCTTCATTTCCTATACCTCATCAAGATACTCAGAATGTCCCCCTCAGCAGCAGATGTTTGCCCCAAATCTAAGGAACCTACAGCGGGGTTCTATCAAATGACTTGATGGTGTGTGGGCATTGAGGCGTTTTGGAGGGACATAATGGACAGACTTAATGGTTGGACAGGCTGACAACAACTTATCCATCCCCAAGTATGCCTGCTTAGTTTGATAGCTAGACCCCAGGCAGACAAATCACTGAACAAATACAATCATCTATCATTACACTGCCCCAAAAAAGAGTACTCATGATGCAATGGAAGACTTCCCTTCCCCCTGGCATGGCTAGGTGGAGAACGATATGCTGAAATTCGGCTGATAGGCGGAAGAAGAGGTGAGTATGCTTCTAAAACACAAAGCCCAAAAACCCACAATAAGGGCCGGCGGGTCCTTCGTCCTACACAAAGTAGACCCTGATTCAGATGATAAGCCCCCATGAACATTTAATATAAGGCAGTTCAAATAGCGAACTCTAAAGCATTATCCTTGTGCTGAATCATTGATGTAAACGGCCTGAAAACTGGGGCTGGATTAAGGAGCATGCGATGATGGATGCTTTTTCGTGTCCTCGGCCGACAGATGTACTTCCTGTTAGCTAAATACTGACTATTAAGCTCTTTTGTAATGGTCTACTGATGTTCAATATTGTTGTAGTTTGAAAGCCACGTGACGTGTCACTTTCTGTGAGATCCATAATATGTAGTAACGTGAATAGCAGTTACTGGTTTTTATTAAAAACAAATACATTTTAAAAAGTATCATCAGCAAACTGTAAATTCACATGAAGAAACCATGTAGACAAACTTAATGTCCCGATCTTCAGCCATCAGACTACACACAAGGGGGAAAACCCTGCACCAGACTGAATATCCATTTGATATTCCTGATTTGTGGTGGACAAAAGTTACACTTCTTGCTGCCTTGGGCAACATTCAAGAAATACTGGGGGCTAAACAGCTCTCTAAAAATTTGGAAATTTCTATGGCCCTTGATCCTTAGCAGCTGGTATTTCTGCCAGGGCACGGGATAGAAACAGCACGGGCAATTGCCCTGGATCATAGAACTGGCAATTTCCCTGTATTATATCCGGTCCACTTGTGGTTGATGGTGGCATAAAGTGAGTCTTTTTCTTGGACCTCTCTGACACTTTTCATGTGGTGGGCATTGCTGTATAGACCCAGAGATTAGCCCTAACTGAATTGCCCAGCTTTGAAAATTAATGAGTGTATAGCAACCATCCAGCAAAGAATGGGCCAAACCTAATGCAAGATAGACAGAGCTGTTGATGGCTGACAATCACAAAGCCTACTGGGACACAGCACTTTAGCTCACCGGAGTTTGTACAGCTCATATACCAAAGGAGAAAATTTGCACTTCGGTCCTCTTGAATCAGAATGATGGCTCAGATAGATGAGATGTCCAGCTCTTGCCTTAATCTTCCCAGTGTTATCATTAAAGAAAGACCATCTGTCCCAAAAATACTGATTGCCATGGTTAAGGCTTCATGCATGTTATTGAGCCCAGAGTACTGTACCACTTGTCTTTGGGCTTCCTAAGCATGTGATTACCAGGATCCCAAGAGGTACAAAAGATTGTGGTTTGCTTCTTATTGTACCTGTGCAAATTTGATCAGGCATCAGAACCTCACAGAAGTTTGCATTGGTTGGCTGTGGACCAATGGATACGATTTAAGTGTCTGTTCCTCCTGCATAAGTGCTCTTATAGGAAGGAGTCATCAATCTTCGCTAGCTCCATTTAGTACTGTGTTCCCATGTGTCTATTGTATTCCTAGAGTAAAATCGTTCTCTATATTCCACAAATTAAAATGCCTTGCTGAGGTGGAGGCTTCCTTTGATACATCGGATCTAAATTATGGAACACCCTATCTTTTTAATTTAAACACATCAAGAACAACTTGGTGTTTAGGCAAACTTTGAAAATGACTCTATTCTGCTAGTTTTAGCTGTCGGGCTTCATATTTGGGTCACAAGTTCTGAGTTAGATGTTATTTTTTTGCCTGCAGCACCAGGAAGCCATGAAGTGGTGTACATTGTTCTTTACAAATAATAAAACCATTAAAATGAATGAGTCTGCAAATAGATTTCAGTCACTTTACAAGTATCTTAACAACGCCCAACCTTGCACCAGTTATCATAACTCCTTACAAAAACGAAAAAAGATGAAAACAGTGCTGTAATATCCGCCCACAGTATGCTGACTTAATTTTGGAAAGGCCTGGAGATTTTGCAAAGTTTTCTGCACTGGTGAGCAGCAAGGAGCTTCTGATTTCTACCAGAGAGCTTTCCATACTTAGTGCTGCACTCGAAGATCAGCTAACGCCGGTCACTTAGCAACGAACCTGAGAGTCGAGAAGTCTATATATATGCTAGGGATTGCAGATCACATCATAGAGTCATTGAGTAAAGGGGGCATGCACCTTGCACCATGTCCTATTCTATGCTCAGCCATAGGAGCCGTTAATCCTGAGTTGAACTGAGGAAGGAACTTTGGTGGAATCCATGGTGATCGTGGAGTGATGGAGATATAATAAAAGCTGCAGTCTGGTGAGGTGTCAGAGGTAGGTCTACATAAAGGGTGTTATCATAGTTTATGTGCTATGAACTAGGGGTGTAGAGGATTGATTCAAAGTTGAGACGAGCAGACATAACGATTCAAGGTTCTATCTCAACCTTGCCACTGCTGTCGAAGTAGGTGACACAGTGCAACAGTAAGGCATACTCTAAGTACCGCTCTCGACCCAGCCTGGAACAACCACTGACACTGCGATCACAAATTCTGTCTTACCAGGTGTTTATCAGTGCTGCCTCATCCAAATGCAGACTTTGTCAAGCAAGATGACGGAAATAAGAATTCAACTTTACAGTGTACAGAAAATGGCATAAATCTGCTATCTCCATATGGATAGCACTTCAGATTGTCAATAATAATAATAAGTGAAATTTATAAAGCGCACGGCTACCTCCAACGGAGGTGTCCCAGCGCTAAAATGCAGATTCACAGCTAGGAGAAAGGGGAGAACTACGGGAGGCTAAAGAGCCAGGTTTTCAGCACTTTCCTAAATGCCGGTTCTGAGTCTATCATACGAAGATGGACCGGCATGGAATTCCAAAGTGACGCAGTTCTCACCGAGAAAGCCCGGCCGCCTATCCTAGCCTTAAAAAAGTGAGGAATCCTGAGCAGTATCCGGTGATTAGATCTCAGAACCCAGTCTTGATGGTAGTTTTGGAGTCTATGTTTCAAGTAGCCCGGGCCCGATCTCTAGTGGCTCTGTAGGCGATGGGGAGCATTTTCTACTCAATCCTCCTCTTGACGGGCAGCCAATGGAGGCTCTGCAGGTGGGGGGAAATGTGGTGGCGGAACGGCACTTTCCTAATAAGTCTGGCCGCAGCATTTTGAATTATTTGCAGCCTGCGGACCAGATAAGCAGGTAATCCAATATAGAGGCTATTGGATTAGTCTAGCTGGGACGTGACCAATGCATGGACCACTGTCTTCCTGCAATCAATTGAAGGACATGAAGGAATCTCTGTAGGGCTATCAGCTTTTAGAAACATGACGAGGAGACTTGGCGAATCTGTGCCTTACAGGAGAGGTCATTATCAAATTTAAACCCCAGATTTCTGGCTGAACCTACTGGGATCGGCGGGGGTTTAACTCTGAAGGCCACCAGAGCTCAGGCAACAGGGGTGATAATTGATTGAAGAATAAGACCTCTGTTTTCTCGGTGTTTAATTTTAAGCGACTTTCCGTCATCCAGGCCGAGATGTTATTCAGGCATTGCTTAAAGTTGGCAAAAGCAGCCTCGGAGTGTTCCCTGAAGGAGAACACCAGCTGAGTGTCATCAGCGTAGGAGACTACTCTCACTCCCCATTTCTCGACCAGAGTCACGAGGGGGGTCAAATAGACATTGAATTGTTCCTCTTCATAGGGTCCACTAGCCGTGTAATGGAGACAAGATAGACTCAAACTGGCAATCCAGAACATACGTAGGGTCCGTAGATGTGTTGGTGATCGTCGCCAAATTTCTAAGGATGTTCGGACCACAGTAATGTAGGTTGAATGTTTTATTGAAGAGATTACACCAACACATCAAGCGAGAGAGGAGCGCAGGAGGAAAGGACGACAGCTGCTGGCTGCCGACTCCCCAGAATGACCATTGCTGCGAGATGAGCTGGCATTCCAGATTGCCAGCTGATTGCATCACAATGTCAACAGGCAGCAAGAGGACGGTGTCCAGGAGGGACAAGCGAGCGCGTGTCTGTAACTAGCAAAACCAAGTTGTAACATGTTCAGAGACAAAATAATGATAGCAAAAAAACTCCACAATGGAACAGACTCTGCCACAACACATGGAAATTCATGCTTACCTGTTGGGTCAATTCTACAGAAAAAGTAGAGCCATTTTGTAGTGTCTTGTGTGTATGGATGGGCACGCGGGAGGACACTGCTGTTTTTCATTTAGCTGGGTGGTCGGTTGGCTGTAGCCCGGGCCTATGCCGATTGTCTACTAGACAGCATCATAAGCCAGGTTTAAGCTAATTTTATCTGCATGGTGTCAAGATGTATTTTTGGTATGATGCTGGGAGTTCTGTTTAGTTGGAAATGTTTTGTCATCTGTATAGCTTTGGTGCTGTTTTATGTACTTGAGGGTATTGGGATCATTCTAGCGAGTTCTGTGTGAGTAAGATGTAGTGTATTTGGAAAGGCCTATGTTAAAAGAATTGTTGAAAATTTAGGTGGCTTCATGTAAGGAATTTTTTAGAATGTCTGGCCACTTTTATTATTCTTCTACATTTTGTACATATTTATATACATATTTTCATACATGAATTTACAAAATTTTTACTTCTTAATGATCAAAAGTATGAGTGTTTTGCACATTATGTAATGAATAGAATATATGTCTCATTGAGGAGAATACATCACTGTGCACTTTAGCTATTATATTTATTACATCTAAAAAACTTACCAAAGATACACTAGCATATTTCATGAATGTGTGGAAAATGCAAAAAACCAACAAGAAAAACAAAAGTAGTATGTAATTATTTGAGATATCGTCCAGTATGTCTACAGTTTTTATGGCGTCATGTGATTTGATGCACGGTGGTAAATATGTGAAAAAATGGCGTCTCACTATCAGTGAACAAGGCTGCTAGACAGCCGAAATGCGTAGATGCGAAGTCCACAATAAAAATAAATAATTTTGATTCTCACCCGAGTGTTGTCATCTTTGGAGGTATCCAAAGGGAATTTTGCAATATGTGTGTATATATATATCTGTATACATATTTTTGTTTTGCTAATAACTTTGGTGCCATTTGAACAATCTGCACAAGCTATCCAAAAAAAGGTTCACCCACCTCAGTTCCTTCTTGAAACTTTTTGGGGTGGTCCATCAAGCAGGGGCCATGAAAAAGTGGGTGGCTTAAAACATTTATTTCCCATGTTAATTCCCATAGAAAACGTTTGTTTTAGCTTTCACAAAAAAAGCTGACTGTAATTACACCAAATTTGGCAAGAAGTTAGAACTTTACTCAGAATTCGTACTTTTTGTTATTTGGTGTAAATTTGTTCCTTGTTGAAAAATGTGCCCTCTGATTGTCCGACAGAGTACCATTCCCTGCTAAGCTTTAAATCAGTGGTTCTTAACCTTTTGACTTCTGTGGACCCCGAATTAATCATTACTGGAATCCAGGGACCCCCACTGAATCATCATTGTTATCCAAGGTTCCCCAATGAGTCATTACTGGAGCCCGGGGATCCTGACATAAGCATTTTTGATGACTTGGAAAAACAATACACAAAACAAAATGCAGTAACACATTCATCAGACAAATAGTTAAATGATGAAATACTTTAATTAATAAACAAACAAATATATTTTTTTTAAAATTTTTATGGAAAAGTTAGCGATTTTCTAAATTCAATCTAGGCTACTCATCATCCATAGCCAAGCGTTCATTGTTTCTCATTCCAAAAGTCCTGAATGAGTGATTTTTTTTTTCTAGTACCTCTGTAAAGTTTGCCGTGGAAGAGGATACATGTTACCGCCTTTGTTGACACTTTCTTTTCTCCTGCAGGGAATAAAATAACATCTAATACAATAGACCTGGAAGAACTCCTCGCTTCCTCCTGATCTTCCTGGTGCTCTGAATCTCCTCTGTGCTCTTTTCAAGAAGCCATTTTGTGACTTTTTTGTTGAATCCCCCCAAAAAGTTAAAAACTACAGAAAAAACATAGCCCCAGGATACCCTCCCGGTTGATAGTGCCCTCTACAAATCTTCATAATATAACAGAGGCCAACTGCAACTATTATGTGTTGCACATGTACGTGTCAAATAGGTTGTGGCTGACCTCTTGTCAAAATATGTGAGAAAAACTAAAGTTTATCCTTACAATACATTATTTACCTGTGGATGTCCTTGCACATACTGTTTTTAAAGAGTTGTCATATACTGCTATTGACAATTTTTAAATAAACTGTATATTTATAAGGTGTAGATAGTTATTTCCAGAAGTTCAGTGGAAATTCTGAGATATTATACATTGTTGAAGAATGTTTAATGTATGGGTGACTCATGTACAAACTGTTCAAGTCACAGTGTGATTGTAAGTGTTGTTCTAATGGTGTATGCTATTCTGCTAATTTCAGGAAGTATGTATAAGGTATTTTTACAAACTATGGAGCGTTGTCCATAGGGCCTGGTTGTAAATGCTTTATCAGTGGCCAATGTATACATTTGAAGTTATGGACTTCAAATTTTATATCAGATGAGGTATTTATCAGGCACATCTAATTTAGGTAAATAATGACCACACACTTCTTTGATAGTATTCAAGCTTTAATAACTTACTGATCGCATTAGTGTCTACACAGCCATTTTATTACTTATGCACCAGAATACCAGTAAAAAAGAGCATATCTACTAAATGTGAATGATTTCAACATGCTTCATGTCCCACATGTTGCAACGTTTTACACACACTAGCACTACAGAAGTGATAGAAAATGGGTCTGGGAGTAGCTTGTTGAATACCTTCCCGTCCGAAAAGCATATAGCACACTGCCACATTCATTGGATGATGTCATCAATTATGTCATTTAACATATCATGAGTGATGTAATGTGTGAGGTCATAAGCATTGCATGATGGAGGGCGCAAGTTATAGTTAGCTCAGTAATTCTTTTGGTTTTTAAATGTCACATTTTGTGTGACTTTGTCACCAAATTATAATGTCACTTTAACCTTAGTTTTTTCAGTATATATAGAGCACTAGAGAGTGGCACCGACTCGAAGGACGGCATGGGCACAAACAACAGAGGCGACCCGCAACTCAGTAATTTCAGCCTAGCAGAGTAGCTTGATTTTTTTAGTTCTGGACAGGCGACAGACCTTGCGTCCTCGGTTGCCAAAGAAAACAGGCACAGACGCAACGGCAGGAGTCGCGAGCTAAGGAAGAGGTACAAACTCAAGAGGAAACAACAGAAGAAGAGGCAACTGGAGAGGCAAATAAAATCGGACTCCAAAACTGTCATCAATCTCTCTGACTGTAATCTCACGACTGCCGAAACTCAACTCCTCTCCCTGGGCCTGACCTACTGCCCGGAAAGTAGCTTCAACTATTGCACCACCAGGATAGATATTTTTAAATTCATTCGTAAACTGAAGCTCATCAAGTTTTTCAAACAAAAGCATGCCAACAACCCTAATCTAGCATTTACCAACGCCAAGGGGCCTGACAGTAGTAACCTGTTAGTGTCTGACATTCCAACCATATGCACGTTAGCTGAGTTAGAATCAACTGAGGATAGTATTCCCACACAACAGCTGTTGCACAATGAGGGCATCGACATCCTGGCCAACATTGAAAGCCCATTTAAGCCACCATCCACCTTTACCCCCATGATGCCCAGAGACGCCATTGATATCTACAATGATGTTGTCATTGATGAGCTTAAAAGTCTGCACAACCGGAAAAAACGTTTGAAACACCGACTTAATTTCCGACACAAACAATACACAGATCTAATGAAGAAACTCCAAAGCAAGAATGACATTATCATCAACAAATCAGACAAGGGCGGCAACATCGTTCTCTGGCCCAGGAAGTTGTACATGGAAGAAGCCCACAGACACCTTAATGACACCACCTGTTACAGGATTGCCAACCTGAAAGAAGTAACTGCTAGTGGCAAAGAATTGAAGAAAAGCCTAAACATCTACAGAACTCATGTGGGCTGGTGGGAGGAGCGTGTTCTCATGGCAAAACACTCTGATGCATGGAATAACAATATCAAGTGTTGGCTCCGCTACATCGATGATGTTTTTGTGATCTGGAGGGGAAGCATTGAGAGTGCCCAAGCATTCATATCAGAGATCAATTCTAATGAGTCCAATCTAGAGTTTAATGCCAATTTGAGTACTATCTCAGTTGAATTTCTTGATGTTAAGTTGTATGTCACCAATGGCACACTGAACTCTACACTCCATAGAAAGTCCACAGCAGGCAATTCCACTCTACACGCCTCCAGTTTTCACCCCAGACACCTCATTGCAAGCATCCCCTATGGCGAAATGCTGCGCCTGAGCAGGATCTGCAGCTCTACGAGTGACCTGATTACCTGTCAGAGGGACGCACACATAAGATTTAAGGCACGGGGGTACACTGACAAAGACATCATCACGGCCACCAACAAGGCTAACTCTACACCTAGGGAGGTGCTCTTACAAGGTAGGCCCAGCACAATTCCCGATGACACCGACATGCAGGTTGAGCCCTCTGGCGTAGGCACGGTTAGCACCCGCCTGATTATCACGCACTATCAACAACAAGCTTGCCAATGCTGAATGTAAAATCCACAAATTACTCACTTAAACCACACGTGACACTCAATGTGATTAGAGAAGAATTGATTTATTTAATCTTTTTAGAAAGAGTTTGGAAAAAGAAAAGTTTTTTCAGAGTTTTCTTTTTAGAAAAGGTGCTACTGTGACATTTGAATCTATTTCATGTGTTCATAGGCCACAATGAGTTGAAATACAAACATGTTATCATTTGCATGAACTGTATGCACGTATAATTCAAACACCATTCGAATGAAAGTCAACAAACAGTTTGTGAGTTCAGGTCCTACACACAGTTGAAAGAATAATTGACAAACACAAAAATATAATCAAACACCACCGGATGAATTAGGACGGTCATTTTCTCCTCGAGCTCGTTTTGAAGCCTCAACTCATTAATCAATTCTTCTCTAATCACATTGAGTGTCACGTGTGGTTTAAGTGAGTAATTCGTGGATTTTACATTCAGTATTGGCAAGCTTGTTGTTGATAGTTTACATGTTGGCCCAGCCTTACTGATTATAGGCCAGAACCCTCTATGGTTGATCATCATGATTATCACGCACAACACAGAGGAGCGCGCCATCAGGTCCATCGTTAACAAGCACTGGGGGATTATTAAATCTGATCTTACCCTCGGACCTATAGTAGCTCAACGCCCAGACATCACATTCAGGAGAGCATTCTCCATGCATGATGCCTTGGTCAGGAGCAGTCCTGAAGTCTCCACCAAAACTAATTGGCTATCTGACATTAAAGGGTTTTTCAAATGTACCAGCTGCAGGGCATGCAAATTTGGAGTCAATGTCAGCCAGATCACGGCAATGTTCCGTGGTGAGCCCCTAAAAATCAAACATAGACTCTCATGCAGGACCGAGTACGCAGTCTATGTCCTTGAATGCAAATGTGGCCTTAGGTACGTGGGTAGCACCAAGTTACAGGTACATCTCCGCATTCTTCAACACCTCAGGGCTATAGTCAACAGTGACTCCACGTACCCTGTCGCTCGACACTTTAAGGAGGTCCACAACAATAACCTAGAACACTTAAAGCATTTTGTTGTAGACTGTGCCGCCACTCAGACGGGGAGGCAATAGAGAGAAACAACTGCGTCAAATAGAATCTAGGTACATTCTCGAGCTGAATACCAGGGCACCCGCAGGGCTCAACATGAGTGAGGACCTTCACAATTTTCTGTAGTCTCACTTCACAGCTGCATCCATAAGTTACTCTACTAGTCAGGTCTAGGACAACACAGTTAACACGCTTTATCACCGTTTAGCGCGTTTTTATCAAAAGTATCTATGTGATGTCACTCTAATATATGATATGTCACCTACATTCACCTGCAACCTGCTTGTATCTACTTGGTTCAATGTCATATGTTATTGTGTGTACCGACACTGTCTGCTTTTCCTAGCTTAACCGCAACTACTGGAGTTCCCCTTCCTGTACTTGGTTCTAACACGAACCCCGCCATATTCTAGATGCTTCGCTCCTTTCTCGCGCACATGCGCTCTACTGTTCATTTCCGTCTTTTTGCTTTGAGGGTCATGTACCACTCTAGATTGGTTTTATTTCACCTTCACACGCAACTGTCACTCAACACGCAACTAGGAACTGTCAGTCAGATTCCTACTGCCACTAATGTAGCACTTTCTCCGACACGTAATCGGCACTCCAGCACTCTCCCTGCTTACCCGATCCCTCTTCCCCTCAGTCACAGATCAATCTTAGGGTAGTGTTTTTCTCACTGCGGCTCACTTTGGCCACGGTGAACAGCCACCTTTATGGCTTTCTGTATGCCGACTAGACATTGCGCATTTGTGCAGATAGTACGTTTTACTGACTTTGACCACACGCTGACCTAAGCCCTTCATTCATTTTTTTCTCACATCTTCCTGTGGGTCGAGCATCACGACCATTGACACCTGGGCATTTTCAAACGCACAACTCTCATCTTCTCATAGACACGCGTCTACACACGGCATTCCTAATTTTTCCTAGTCTGTTTACCATAGGACTTGCAGTGGTTACGCAATCCCAGCGCCGACCACATACTTAGTCACTTCATCTAGGTATGTTTGTTATAAATACAGTTGATGTGATGTAATGCCCTGTAATTATGTTCCACAGTTTCGAGTACTAATAGATTTGTTACGTTTTACATTTTACCGATCACACTGGTAAATTTTGGGCGTTTGTTAGTAATGTCACAGAAGTCTATTGTCTATGTCAGTGGTTTTGCTGTTTCACGGCTTTTCACACAGTCATCTCTTGTTGATGACTCACCTGATTTTCAGCATGTCGTGAGCCTAACGTCATAATATTAACCATGTGTAAAAACAGAAGAGTCACTACCAGTCTTCTATATAAACTTTGTCATCTACTGCAGCGCGCTATGTGATCAAGGCCGCAGGCTTGCGGTCGAAACGCGTCATCTTGACATGCATATGCAATAAACTTCATCATTTGCATCTTCAACGGAGTCTGTGCCCTTGTTTGACCCGGTGTGGTTTTACCTTGGGATCCTGTTGTTAATATATATATATATAGCCTACTGGCGACTTAGCGTTTTTTGTTTTGCTAATAACTTTGGCGCTGTTTGACATATCTTCAGCAAACAAAAACTGCTTAATGTATTTCCACCAAATTTGGCAGACAGTTAGATCTTGGTCGAGAAAGATACCGTTTTATAGTGTGGTGTACGTCTGTTCAGTAGTTTCAGAGTTATTAAGGGAAAAAAGTATAGATATCTAGGGACGCGGATCCCCCGCGGAGAATCTGCAGATCCGGGCGAAAAGCAAGGCCCTGATTGGCTGGCTGCAACCTGACAGGAAAGTTGCGGTTGCCATTTTGTTTGTCACTTCGGCCGGGGGAGGGAAAAATAAACTGTAAAAACACATGAGGAGTTGTTATAGAGGTATCCTGATCCCATAGGACACATGGAGGAGTCCCTGAGGGACCCTTAATGGACAAGAAATTCTCCCAATGTTTTTTTTTTTTGGCCTATGCAAGGACCCACAGATATCCCGCGCCACTCAGCGCAACCCCCCAGTGTAACTTTGCGAAGGATCCATGGATCCGAAGTAGAATAATTTTTTTTTTAAACTCACGTCATACCGAAGGCTGTGCGCAGTGTTGGATTGGGTGCATGAGGGTGTGTGTATATATATATATATATATATATATATATATGTGTGTATATGTGTGTATATATATATATATATATGTATATATATGTGTATATATGTGTCTATATATATGTATGTGTGTGTATATATGTGTGTTTATGTATATGTGTGTGTGTATATATGTGTATATATATATGTGTGTGTGTATATGTGTGTGTATATATGTGTGTGTGTATATATATATATATATATATATGTGTGTATATATATATATTCACTGAAAAAAACATAGGTTTCAGGCACGTTATAGTTAGAAATTAGCATTTTAAAAACCTTACAAATTCACTGAAAAAACCATAGGTTTTAGGGACAGTTATAGTTAGTTGGACATTGCACTCGTACAAAACCCTTGAAATTCCCCCGTTATAGTTAGTTCAGCTAACTATAACTCGCGCCCGCAATGCACTGCTGATGACGTCACATATTACATCACTCATGACATGGTCAGTGACATCACTGATGACATCACTGATGACATCTCAAATGACATCACTGATGACATCATCCAGTGACTGTGTGTTTCTGTAAAGTTTAATTATTTTTAATATATATAGGGAAAGGCGTATTGAAGAATGTGTGGGTGTATAAGTGTCTGTATGGATGATTTAGTAGGTGCGTGACTAACTCTATAAGTGAGTGATTAAACGTATCTTACTGAATGCATGGGTTAGTGACTAAACTGGGTGAATGTCTGTATCCGTCTGTCTGTTGCTGTGTAAGTGGCTGCATGGGTTTGTGAATAGCTACATGAGTGTCTATATGAGTTATTAATTGGTTGTCTGAGTATCTGTATGGGTGCCTGAGTGTTTGTGTGGGTGGGGTGTGTGCGACTCTGTGCATAGATGTGTGAGTGGGTGATTCACTGGGTGGATGGTTTCAAGAGTGCATCTGTGATAGACTGTATGGGTGGGTAAGTGTGTGTAAGAGTGTGTTAGTGAGTGAATGTATGTCCCAGTGGTACATGTGTGAGTAACTACATATGTGAAAGGCAGTATATATGTGTGTTGGAGTATATAAATAGCTATAAGCGAGAGTGTGTGATTGTGAGAGTGACTGTATGGATGAGTGTGTGCTTGTATCAGTGATTGTATAAGAGCGTAAGAATGTGCTAGTATTTGTATGAGTAAGTGAGCTGGTGTGTGTATAACTGTATAGGTGAGTAAATGGCAGTGTGTTTAATTATTTGCATGACTGACTAGGTGTGTGAGTACCTCTATGGATGAGTGGCGGTGTTTGAGTGTCTATATAGGAGTATGAGTGCATATGATAGTCCTGTACTGAGTGACCGTAAGTATGAGTGACTGTACGGGTGAGTGAGTGGATGTGTGTGTGTAGACCTAAGAATCAGTGAGTGGGTATGTAGTTATTGGTGTTGGAGTGTCTATGGTTTTGCGAATGGCAGTCTGTAATTTAGAGTGGGTGTATCAAAGGTTATATTAGGGTATGAGGAGGTGCATCAGATTATCACGTGGATGATGTCATCAGTGATGTCATTTGAGATGTCATCAGTGATGTCATCAGTGATGTCACTGACCATGTCATGAGTGATGTAATATGTGACGTCATCAGCAGTGCAATGCGGGGCGCGAGTTATAGTTAGCTGAACTAACTATAACGGGGGAATTTCACGGGTTTTGTACAATTGCAATGTCCAACTAACTATAACTGTCCCTAAAACCTATGGTTTTTTCAGTGAATTTGTAAGGTTTTTTAAATGCTAATTTCTAACTATAACGTGCCTGAAACCTACGGTTTTTTCAGTGAATTTCAAAGGTTTTTTAAATGCTAATTCCTAACTATAACGTGCCTGAAACCTATGGTTTTTTTTCAGTAAATTTCAAAGGTTTTGTAAATGACAATTTTTAAATGTATTAATTGTTATATTTATTTTTTTGATACTGATTTACTACATTTTTTAAACTATTTATTTTTAGATATTTTATTTTTTAAATTACATTGTAATTACATTATACATTACATTACAAAATATACTTTCTCAGAATGAATTACTTTAGTTTAAATACTTTGCAAATAGGCAATAGACTTTTAAGTACAGTAGTTACAGTTGTTGCAATGGGCAACACAATTTCAAACACAATGCAACATTGAGCTCAATGTGAAATTCTAGTTAAATGCAATTAGTTACTTTATGGATTACTTTTTCTAACCACAGGACTGGATCTTAGAATCAGTCCTGGGACATCTCCTGTAAACAGTTGAGTAAAAGCGTTTTGGTTACAGTAGTGATTTTTAAGGAATATTATTGTATTTTAAAAGTTGACACTTAGAAACTTTTTCACATAGAATCACCAATGTTATCCTATGGGAGGAAATTCACTTAGCAGGTAAGTAGTGTTATCGTTACTTTTTCTTACTCAGTGGTGGATCCTGGATCCAGCACTGGTGCATCTCCTGTACATAGTTGAAAGAATGCGTTTAAGTCATACAGGCGATTTTTAAGGAATATTTGTAGTTTGTGAAAATCAACACTTTGAAACTTTTCTGCTGAAAACCAGACAATGGATTCCTATGGAAGGAAATACAAGTTACTGGTAAGTACGGTTAGAATTACTTTTCAGGGTCAGTGCTGGGCTAAAAGATGCAGCACTGGGTTCTCTCCCTGATAACAGGTGAGTAAATCAGAATTCGTAGTTCGGCTGATTTTAGAGGAATATTATAAAGTTCCAAAACTCCACACACAAGAATTTCCAAGTGAAACCAGTCAATGTTAGCCTATGGAAGGAAATTCAAGTTACTGGTAAGTACGGTTAAAATTACTTTTCAGGATCAGTACTGGGCTCAAAGATGCAGCACTGAGGTCTCTCCTGATTGATAACAGGTGAGTAAATTGGAATTCGTAGTTCTGCTGATTTTAGAGGAATGTTTGTATGTTTCAAAAATCGACACTTGGAAACTTTTTCAGCACAAAGCAGGCGATGATATCCTATGGAAGGAAATTCAAGTTACTGGTAAGTACGGTTAAAATTACTTTTCAGGATCAGTACTGGGCTCAAAGATGCAGCACTGAGGTCTCTCCTGATAACAGGTGAGTAAATCGGAATTCGTAGTTCGGCTGATTTTAGAGGAATATTATAAAGTTCCAAAACTCCACACAGAAGAATTTCCAAGTGAAACCAGTCAATGTTAGCCTATGGAAGGAAATTCAAGTTACTGGTAAGTACGGTTAAAATTACTTTTCAGGATCAGTACTGGGCTCAAAGATGCAGCACTGAGGTCTCTCCTGATAACAGGTGAGTAAATTGGAATTCGTAAGTTCTGCTGATTTTAGAGGAATGTTTGTATGTTTCAAAAATCGACACTTGGAAACTTTTTCAGCAAAAAGCAGGCAATGATATCCTATGGAAGGAAATTCAAGTTACTGGTAAGTACGGTCAAAATTACTTTTCAGGATCAGTACTGGGCTCAAAGATGCAGCACTGAGGTCTCTCCTGATAACAGGTGAGTAAATCGGAATTCGTAGTTCGGCTGATTTTAGAGGAATATTATAAAGTTCCAAAACTCCACACTTAGAAGAATTTCCAAGTGAAACCAGTCAATGTTAGCCTATGGAAGGAAATTCAAGTTACTGGTAAGTACGGTTAGAATTACTTTTCAGGATCTGTACTGGGCTCAAAGATGCAGCACTGAGGTCTCTCCTGATAACAGGTGAGTAAATTGGAATTCGTAGTTCAGCTGATTTTAGAGGAATATTATAAAGTTCCAAAACTCCACACACAAGAATTTCCAAGTGAAACCAGTCAATGTTAGCCTATGGAAGGAAATTCAAGTTACTGGTAAGTACGGTTAAAATTACTTTTCAGGATCAGTACTGGGCTCAAAGATGCAGCACTGAGGTCTCTCCTGATAACAGGTGAGTAAATCGGAATTCGTAGTTCGGCTGATTTTAGAGGAATATTATAAAGTTCCAAAACTCCACACAGAAGAATTTCCAAGTGAAACCAGTCAATGTTAGCCTATGGAAGGAAATTCAAGTTACTGGTAAGTACGGTTAAAATTACTTTTCAGGATCAGTACTGGGCTCAAAGATGCAGCACTGAGGTCTCTCCTGATAACAGGTGAGTAAATTGGAATTCGTAGTTCTGCTGATTTTAGAGGAATGTTTGTATGTTTCAAAAATCGACACTTGGAAACTTTTTCAGCAAAAAGCAGGCAATGATATCCTATGGAAGGAAATTCAAGTTACTGGTAAGTACGGTTAAAATTACTTTTCAGGATCAGTACTGGGCTCAAAGATGCAGCACTGAGGTGTCTCCTGATAACAGGTGAGTAAATCGGAATTCGTAGTTCGGCTGATTTTAGAGGAATATTTGCACAATGGTGAAGGAAGGGGTGGGGCCTGAGGTGACATGTCTGCAAACACGCCCTGTGGCGCGTTTTAAGTTGGAGAATTAATTCCTCCTCAATCCCGAGGGTCCCTAGGGGCCAACTAGCCCACCAGATACCTCCAGTATGCGCCAGAGAGCTGCGTTGCAGAGAGGTGTTCAGAGGCCACGCCCTTTTTGCACCTCTCTGCAACGCAGCTCTGTGGCGCTTTCTGGACGTACCTGGTGGGCTAGTTGGCCTCAGGGACCCTCAGGATTGAAGGGGATTTAATTCCCCATCTTAAAACGCGCCACTGGGCCTGTTTGCACACATGTCACCTGGAAGCCCCGCCCTCCCTTCACCACTGTGCAAACGCGCCCGTGGCGCGTTTTAATTTGGGGTATTAAGACCCCTTGAATCATGAGGGTCCCTGGGGTCCAACTAGCCCACCCTGTACCTCCAGTATGCGCCAGGAGCTGCGTTGCAGAGAGGTGTTCAGAGGCCACGCCCCTTTGCACCTCTCTGCAACGCAGCTCTGTGGCGCTTTCTGGACGTACCTGGTGGGCTAGTTGGCCCCAGGAACCCTCAGGATTGAAGGGGATTTAATTCCCCATCTTAAAACGCGCCACGGGGCCTGTTTGCACACATGTCACCTTTAGCCCCGCCCCCTCCCTTCACCACTGTGCAAACGCACTCCGTGGCGCGTTTTAAGTTGGGGGATTAAGTCCCCTTGAATCCTGAGGGTCCCTGGGGTCCAACTATCCCCCCAGGTACCTCCAGTAAGCGCCACAGAGCTGCGTTGCAGAGAGGTGTAAAAAGGGGCGTGGCCTGGACCACCTCTCTGCAACCCAGCCCTGTGGCGCTTACTGGAGGTACCTGGTGGGCTAGTTGGCCCCCAGGGACCCCCAGTATTGAATGGGAATTATTTCCCCAATTTAAAACGCGTCACAGGGCGCGTTTGCAGAGTGGTTAAGGGAGGGGCTGGGCCTGACGCTCGATCGCGTCTTTTTGTTTTTTTTTGTTTTTTTGAAGGGGGCTGTGTGGCCCCCTTCTTTTACTTTTGGGGCCCTGGGACCCCATCCCCCAGGGCCTTTTTCCTTTTTTTTTTTAAATACTGTAGGGGAAGGGGGCCGCGTGGCCTCCTCCCGTGGCCGATTCCGGCCCCGGGACCCCATCCCCGGGGCATGGCCACTTTTTGAGACATATTTTTGGAGGAGGGGGCTGCGTGGCCCCCTCCTAAGGCCTCTATTGGCCCCGGGACCCCATCCCCGGGGCCGGCCTTTATTTGAAAATTATTTTTGGGGAGGGGGCCGCGTGGCTCCCCTCCCCGAGCCACTACTTGCCCCGGGGATCCCATCCCCGGGGCTGGCCCTATCCTTTAGGGTCCGTGGGGGACCCCAACTCCCCACGGACCCTGCCGGCTCCCCGCCTCCTGCGGGAGCCGGCATTGCTTTTCCACATGGGGAGCTGCTAACATGCAGCTCCCCGTGTGAAAAGCAATGTGCTTTGGATATTGGAAGAGAGAGCAGGTTTCCTGCTCTCGTTTCCAATATCCAAAGCAGTTTGCAATGACAGTGCGGGAGCCACGAGGCCCCCGCCCTGTCATTGCAAACTACAGTGTCCCGGGGGTAGGCACCCCGGGACACTGCAGGAGCCGGCCCTGGGGGGTGGCGGTCTCCAGGGCCACCACAGGCTCCAGGAGGGGGGCCGCGCGGCCCTCCTCCCCACATCTGCATAGCCCCGGGGAGGTGGTGGTCCCCGGGGCTTCGGGGGTCTGAAACGGACCCCCACATTTGTTTAATTAGTGCCCCGGGGAGGTGGCGGTCCCCGGGGCGTGTGGGGGGGCACGAGCCCTCCCCACACAGGTTAATTTATTTAAAAGAAAAGAAGCCCCGGGGGTGGCGGTCCCGGGGCTGCGGGAGGGCCCAGAGCCCTCCCGCACCATTTTTTTACAAAGCCCCGGGGGTGGCGGTCCTCGGGCTTGGGCCTTAGAGGCCCCCCACATAAATATACATTAACCCCCGCATGCCCCCGGGACTTGGCCCACCCGGGGGCCAATTAACCACGAAGCGCGGGAGCCCGCGCTTCGTTTTTTTTTTTTATCGGCAGGATCCGCGCACCCAGCGCGTTTTTTGCCGATTTTTAAAAAAAATATATATTTTTTTTTGGCCCTGAGCAGGCCTAGGGGGTCAGGGTGTTTCTACCCTGCCCCCTTTTTGCGTTTTTTGCGTCTGTTTTCGTCTTTTCTTGTGCCTCGGTTCTACCGAGGCACAAGATGGCTGCCAACACTTCCTGGTTTGGAGTGTTGACAGCCAATTAGCATGCAGCTCGTGATCGGGAGGGTGCGCGGATCCACCGCGGCCACAGATATCGAAACTTTTATTTTGGATTTTCTCAGCAACTACTGAACGGATTTACACCATTTTTAAAAAGGGTGCTTTCTGAACCAAGCACTACCTTCTTGCCAAATTTGGTGTAATTCCGTTCAGCAGTTTTTGCTGTAGCCTTGCATAAAGTTTCCTATGGGAAATTGATTTTTTCACTATTATTTTTCGAATTTCTCCGCAACTACTGAACGGATTTACACCATTTAAAAAAGGTCGCTTTCTGAACCAAGCGCTACCTTTTGCAAAATTTGGTGTAATTCCGTTCAGCAGTTCGGGCTGTAGCCGTGGCTAAAATTTCCTATGGGAATTAACATGGAGAAAACACGTTTTGGGACCCCCTTTTCTCGGCCCCGCTTGATGAATCACCCCGAAACTTTCAAGACAGGAGCGGACCGGAGCGCCCACTAGTTTTGAAAATTTCGCGATGTTTCGTCAAACGACGCCAAAGTTATTGGGAATAGAATGTTACGAATTTCCTATGGATAATAGGTCCTAACTATAACTATCTACTGGCGACCGCCAGTAGATAATATGTGTGTGTATATATGTGTGTATATATGTGTGTATATATATATATATATATATATATATGTGTGTGTATATATATGTGTGTGTATATATATATGTGTGTATATATATATGTGTGTGTATATATATATGTATGTGTATATATATATATATGTATGTGTATATATTATCTACTGGCGGTCGCCAGTAGATAGTTATAGTTACAACCTATTATCCATAGGAAATCCGCGACATTCTATTTGAAATAACGTTGGCGCCGGTTGACGAATCTTCGTGAAAGTTTCCAACTTGTTGGGCGCTCCGCTCCGCTCCTACCCTGAAAGTCTCGGGGTGATACGTGAAGCGGGGGCCGAGAAAAAGGGGGTCCCAAAACGCGTTTTCCCCATTCATTTTTCCATAGGAACCTTTAGTCGCAGCTACAGCTCGAACTGCTGAACGGAATTACACCAAATTTGGCAAAGAGGTAGCCCTTGGTTCAGACTGGTGCCTTTTGCTAAAATGGTGTAAATCCGTTCAGTAGTTCCTGAGAAAATCAAAAGTAAAAGTACATATATATCTATGGGCGCGTCGGATACGCGTACCCTCAGCGCACCCTGCGCGCACCGTCCCGATCACGAGCTGCATGCTAATTGGCTGTCAGCTGGCTGTCAACATTCCGATTCAGGAAGTGTTGGCAGCCATTTTGTCCCTCGGTAGAACCGAGGGACAGAAACAAGTGCGCAAAGCGCAAAGGGGGCAGGGTAGAAACACCCTGACCCCTAGGTCTGCTCAGGGGTCCCACAAGGACCCCCTGGGCAGAAAAAGATTTTTTTTTAAATCGGCGGGATGCGCTTAGGGTGCGCGTATTCCGCCGAGAAAAAAAGAAACAAGTGCGCAAAACGCACAAAGGGGGCAGGGTAGAAACACCCTAACCCCTAGGCCTGCTCAGGGGGTCCCACAAGGACACCCTGGGCAAAAAAGCATTTTTTTTAAAAAATCGGCAGGATGCGCTCAGGGTGCGCGAATCCTGCCGAAAGAATCGAAGCGCGGTCTCCGCGCTCGATAGTTAATTGGCCCTCGGGTGGCCCAAGTCCCGGGGGCATTGTGGGGGGATAATTTAATGTGTGGGGGCCTCAAAGGGCCCCCAAGCTCCGGGGACCGCCACCTCCCGGGCTTTTTAAAAAATGGTGCGGGAGGGCTCTGAGCCCTCCCGCAGCCCCGGGGACCACCACCTCCCCGGGGCTTTTTTAAATTAATGTAACAACGTGTGTGGGGGCTCCAGCCCCCCACACGCCCCGGGACCGCCACCTCCCGGGGCACTAAACATTTAAATATGGGGGTCCGTTACGGACCCCAGAGCCCCGGGGACCACCACCTCCCCGGGGCTGTGCACTGAATGGGAGGGGGCCGCGCGGCCCCCTCCTGGAGCCCTTGATGGCCCTGGCGACCACCACCCCCAGGGCCGGCTCCTGCAGTGTCCCGGGGTGCCTACCCCCGGGACACTGCTGTTTGCAATGACAGGACGGGAGCCTCGCCTTTGGGACGTGGGGAGCCGGCGGGACCGTGGGGGGATTGGGGACCCCCCCACAGTCCCCAACGGAGAGGGCCAGCCCCGGGGGATGGGGTCCCCGGGGCAAGTAGTGGCCCAGGAGGGGGCCACGCGGCCCCCTCCCCAAAAAAGAAAAATCAAAAAAAAAAAAAATGGAAAGGCCGGCCCCGGGGATGGGGTCCCGGGGCCTTAAATGGCCAGAGGAGGGGGCCACGCAGCCCCCTCCAAAGAATAAAAATAAAAGGCCATGCCCCGGGGATGGGGTCCCCGGGGCCAATACAGGCCCAGGGAAGGGGGCCACGCGGCCCCCTTCCCCGTTTTTTTAATTAAAAATTTTAAAAAAGGGGTAAGGCCCTGGGGGATGGGGTCCCCAGGGCATAAAAACAGGAAAAAGGAAGGGGGGCCACACAGCCCCCTTCAGGGGACAAAATTTTATTTTTATTTTTTTAAACGATCGGGCCCGCAGGCCCCGCCCCCTTCCTTCACCACTCTGCAAACGCGCCCCCTGCAAACGGGCCCCCTGGCGCGTTTGCAGAGGGGGAACGAATTCCCCTTGAATACTGGGGGTCCCTGGGGCCAACTAGCCCACCAGGAACCTCCAATATGCGCCAGGGGCTGCGTTGCAGAGACGTGTAGAGAGGCCACACCCCTTTTACACCTCTCTGCAACGCAGCTCTGTGGCGCTTTTTGGAGGTATATGGTGGGCTAGTTGGACTCCGGGGACCCTCAGGATTCAAGGGACTTAATCCCCAACTTAAAACGTGCCACGGGGCGCGTTTGCACAGTGGTGAAGGGAGGGGCGGGGCTTCAGGTGACATGTGTGCAAACAGGCCCCGTGGCACGTTTTAAGATGGGGAATTAAATCCCTTCAATCCTGAGGGTCTCTGGGGGCCAACTAGCCCAACAGGTACATCCAGAAAGCGCCACAGAGCTGCGTTGCAGAGAGGTGTAAAAGGGGTGTGGCCTCTCTACACGTCTCTGCAACGCAGCCCCTGGCGCATATTGGAGGTTCCTGGTGGGCTAGTTGGCCCCTAGGGACCCTCAGTATTCAAGGGGACTTAATCCCCCAACTTAAAACGCGCAACGGGGCGCGTTTGCACAGATGTCACCTCAGGCCCCGCCCCTCCCTTCACCATTGTGCAAATATTCCTCTAAAATCAGCCGAAATACGAATTCCGATTTACTCACCTGTTATCAGGAGAGACCTCAGTGCTGTATCTTTCAGCCCAGTACTGGTCCTGAAAAGTAATTCTAACCATACTTACCAGTAACTTGAATTTCCTTCCATAGGCTAACATTGACTGGTTTCACTTGGAAATTCTTCTAAGTGTGGAGTTTTGGAACTTTAAAATATTCCTCTAAAATCAGCCGAAATACGAATTCCGATTTACTCACCTGTTATCAGGAGAGACCTCAGTGCTGCATCTTTCAGCCCAGTACTGGTCCTGAAAAGTAATTTTAGCCGTACTTACCGGTAACTTGAATTTCCTTCATAGGCTAACATTGACTGGTTTCACTTGGAAATTCTTCTAAGTGTGGAGTTTTGGAACTTTAAAATATTCCTCTAAAATCAGCCGAAATACGAATTCCGATTTACTCACCTGTTATCAGGAGAGACCTCAGTGCTGCATCTTTCAGCCCAGTACTGATCCTCAAAAGTAATTTTAACCGTACTTACCAGTAACTTGAATTTCCTTCCATAGGATATCATTGCCTGCTTTTTGCTGAAAAAGTTTCTAAGTGTTGATTTTTGAAACATACAAATATTCCTCTAAAATCAGCCGAAATCCGAATTCTGATTTACTCACCTGTTATCAGGAGAGACCTCAGTGCTGCATCTTTCAGCCCAGTACTGGTCCTGAAAAGTAATTTTAACCGTACTTACCAGTAACTTGAATTTCCTTTCATAGGCTAACATTGACTGGTTTCACTTGGAAATTCTTCTGTGTGTGGAGTTTTGGAACTTTAAAATATTCCTCTAAAATCAGCCGAAATACGAATTCCGATTTACTCACCTGTTATCAGGAGACCTCAGTGCTGCATCTTTCAGCCCAGTACTGATCCTCAAAAGTAATTTTAACCGTACTTACCGGTAACTTAAATTTCCTTCATAGGCTAAGATTGACTGGTTTTCAGCAAAAAGTTTCAAAGTGTTGATTTTCACAAACTACAAATATTCCTTAAAAATCGCCTGTATGACTTAAACGCATTTTTTCAACTGTTTACAGGAGATGCACCAGTGCTGGATCCAGGATCCAACACTGAGTAAGAAAAAGTAACGATAACAGTTTTTACCTGCTAAGTGAATTTCCTTCCATAGGATAACATTGGTGATTCTATGAGAAAAAGTTTCTAAGTGTCAACTTTTAAAATACAATAATATTCCTTAAAAATCACGACTGTAACCAAAACGCTTTTACTCAACTGTTTACAGGAGATGTAGCAGGACTGAATCTAGGATCCAGTCCTGCGGTTACAAAAGTAACCCATAAAGTAACTAATTGCATTTAACTAGAAATTCACATTGAGCTGAATGTTGCATTGTGTTTGAAAATGTGTTGCCCATTGCAACAACTGTAACTACTGTACTTAAAAGTCTATTGCCTATCTGCAAAGTATTTAAACTAAAGTAATTCATTCTGAGAAAGTATTTTTTGTAATGTAATGTATAATGTAATTACAATGTAATTTAAAAAATAAAATATGTAAAAAAAATTGTTTCTAAAAATGTAGTAAATCAGTATGAAAAAATTAATATAACAATTAATACATTTAAAAATTGTCATTTACAAAACCTTTGAAATTCACTGAAAAAACCGTAGGTTTCAGGCACGTTATAGTTAGAAATTAGCATTTAAAAACCTTTGAAATTCACTGAAAAAACCATAGGTTTCAGACACGTTATAGTTACAAATTAGCATTTAAAAACCTTTGAAATTCACTGAAAAAACCATAGGTTTCAGACACGTTATAGTTACAAATTAGCATTTAAAAAAC